>JAQPPZ010016983.1:6600000-7025705 GCA_028583015.1 Wollemia nobilis | reverse complement strand
TAGACTTGACGATTGGGTAATCCTATTTCCTTCTACCTTGAGAGGATTGGTAATTGATTGGTATTTGAAGAGAGAAAATACCATAGATTTTTAGACTTGGAATCAGATAAAGGAGAAGTTCATTAAAGAATCTTGACCTTTAAAGGATGATGGAGACATTGTTATTGAACTTTGCATGACGAAGCAAAAAACCAATGAGGATGTGAAATCCTACAACCGTAGACAAAAGCAATTAGTTGATAAGATGTAGGTGCATATGTCATTGGTAAATGTTCTAGTAAAACGGTGGTTCATAGATGGATTACTTCTAAAATATAAGAAAAATATGAAGGCAATACCATCAAAAACATTTGAAGAAGTGCTTAAGCACGCAAAGAATTTTGAGAGTGAATCAAAACAAACATATACGAGAATCCTATCTCATTCCAAGTTTAAGGATTCAGATAGTGAATAATATGACACTATACAAAGGACGGTAGCATCATTTCGCAAGGAGTTTGATAAGTGGGTAAAAGAACAAAAGATCAAACCTGATAGAAATGACATATGGTACATGGAATGCAAAATAGAGGGATATACAAATATGAAATATCTAAGGAATGACTTTCGCCATATTTGTAATGTGATGGGGAATGAGGTAACACTATATCCATATAATGCAAGAATACATCCACAAGTATCGTCAATCGAGGAGCAAGAAGAGAAACCAAAGGCCCAAGAAAGTAGGCAACAAGTGACAAGTGGCAATTATAGAAACAACATACGAGGTAGAATATTGAACCAAGGTAATAAAAAAGGAGGACAAAGTCATTTATAGTATGACTCGAAAGGTAGACCAATCATACAATTTCACAATTTCCAAGAATGGGGGCATTTTGTGAAAAATTGTCCTGCACCTCTGAGGCAAGAGACATCGCAAGCAAGCACTACACATATGTGTAGATGGTGTGGTCTTGGGAACCACAAAGAAGAGAATTGTCCAAAATAGGTGAATTTGAGTAACCCATAGAACGTTAGTTATTTGGACATCGAAGTTCCTCAAGTTTAGGAGGAAACTCAGGAAGTTTAGCCATGATGAGAAATCAGGCTAAGAAGGATAAGTATCCAGATCCAACAAAAGAAAAGCAACACTGGCAAGTAGCAAAGAAAATATTCCAAGAGGAAGCTAAGAAGACTAAACAAGCAGAGTTAAGAGTTGTTAAGGAATTAAGAAAACCATTAGATCAGGAGATAGCTATGTAAAATCTGACAGCATAGGTTTTGGATACCACATTGGAAATTAAAGTATCCAACCTGATAAGCTATTCCAACATTACAGAAGACAATGGTGGAAGAATTGCAACCATCGAAGGTGATGGAAGAGTAGAGCCAAAAAATTCAAGAGGAGAAGTGAAAAGATCAATTCATGGATCTAACCATATTAATGATTGATGTGGGAAAGAAACTTGCATTAGTGCATATGGAGATATTAGGGCACAAATTTACAAAAGTTATCATGGATGCAACATCAATGTGCTACCTGAGAGAATGTGGCTAGAACTAGGAACTTCATATCTATGGGCACTAAGCTTTCGATTATATGGTGCTAACTAGAATGGCATTGAGAGAAAGGGAGTATTAACGACACAACAAGTAATGATAGCTGAACAATAATTTGTCTTGGATTAAATTGTGATTACAATGCAAAAACCTACATATGATGCTCTCTTGGGGAGAGGCTAGCTAGGAGTAGCCAAATTTAATTACAGTTGGGGAAAGAACTAGATCACTTTTAAGAAGGGACAACACAAATACATGATTAATCTAGCCAATCAAATATTTAGTGAAGATGTAGCTACAACAGATGAATCAAAAAATTCCTTAGAGGATGAAGGACATGAACCTAATGGGGAAGGACTATTGTACCTAGGTGAATGTAGCGAAGATGAAGCTCGATTTGATAATGGACCTCTTCATTGAAAAATGGAGGATTATGAAATGTTTCAGCCCAAATACCTCTATATTGAGTCAAAGGAGATCAAGAAAAAATAAGACAAACCAAAATTTAGCAAAGAACCTAAGAAGGAAGTAGAAGAGAAATGGATATTTCCAAAAATATTTGTAGAGTATATAGTAGAAGATGCAGATATTGATACAAGACTGAAACACCTCGAGAACGTAGAGAAAGCTACGAGTGAACCAAAAAATATCAAATATGAAGGACCTCGGATAGTGGACATCAATCTAGGAATAGAGGAGGAACCTAGGATGATCCATTGCGGTGATGATTAGAATCCGGTATTGAAAGCAATATCTTTTAAGATATTCTTGGAATACAAGGATGTCTTCGCATGGACATATAAGGACCTAAAAGGAATCCCACCAGAACTATGTTTCATTAAGATTACACTAATTCTTGGTGCTCAACCAGGAAGGAGGAGACCATATAGAATGAACCCAAAGTATGTTGCACTAGTGAATGCAGAGATAGAAAATATGCTAGAAGCAAGAATCATGTTCAAGGTGAAAAGCAGTGAATGGGTTTCACCAATAGTGATCACCTTGAAGAAGGAAGTTGACAAGATCAGAATATGTGTGGAATTTAGGAGTCTAAATGTTGTAAAGGATCCCCTTCCCATTTCCTTCATAGATTCTATCTTGGAAGAAGTTGCAGGACATGAGATCTATTCATTTTTGGATGGGTTCTTGGGATATAATCAAATCAACATTGTCGAGGAGGATAATTTGAAGACCACATTTATCTTGGAGAATGGCATCTATGCATATAACCAAATTATATTTGGGCTCTGTAATGCCCCAGCTACATTTCAACGTATCATACTGTATATATTTGATCAACTAGCAACAGGGAACTTCAAAGTATTTTTGGATGATTGGTCCATCTATGGGAATATCAAGGATCATCATCCTGCCCTTAGTTGTTAGGATCCTCAATCCTAAAATTATTAGTTAGTATTATTAATCATTTAATTATTATATTATTAACTTATAAAGTGAACCATCACAACCCTTCATAACGTGAACCATCATGTATCTTCACCAACGTAGCTTTAGGGTAGATATATATATTAGGTTGGCCATCCATATCAAATCATCCAAAAAGAAGAATAATAAGCATGGATTCTAAGGAGGGAGCCCCCTATAGTGGAAAAGTGATTACAAGGGAGCCCCCTTTGAGTGGCCTACGATTACATTTATATTAATTTGTTAATAATTTTATAGTAAGACCTTGGGGTCTTACCATTTGGTATCAGAGCCATGTGGGACCCAGTCATGTGGGAATTGCTCAAAGATCTTCATCAAATCACTTTTGTGTGTGAGTATCAAACTTGGTTTGAGGATATCACCAAATACAACAAAATATTGGATGAATCAATTGTCATCAATGGCTTCATTAGAGGATTAAAAGAGGAAATTAGAATGGAGGTGACAAGGTTCAATCCCTATACCATGATGCAGACCTATGGATTGGCAAAATTAGCTGAAGATAAAATCAATGCACAACAATGATTAGGGAAACCACTTATGGAAAAATCATCAACCACTTACATCACTCCCAAAACTATGCATAATGGAAGGGCACAAATCACTTACATAACTCCAAAATCTAACCGAAATTTACGAATTAAACATCTTAGCTTTGAGGAAATGAAGGAATGATGAGCAAAAGGATTCTGTGATAATTGTGATGAACAATTTGGACCCCACCATCAATGTGCTACACTAACATTGTATTTATTGAAGGAAGTTGATCCTTGTATCTCCATAGAGCAAGCAGATGAGGTAGTTGTGTCCGAAGTGACCAGTGCACCTAATCACCGCAATGAAGACAATGAGGTCGATGTGCAAGAAGTGATTGATGTACCAAGCAAGGATGAGGTAAACATACCCAAAGTGATCAATGCTAGAAAAACATGCACTCTACAAGACCTACACATACCTTCCTCACCAATAGTGTGTTCTTGCCATATGACCAAACCTATTCGAAACCAACGCAGAGTGACTACACACTCCTTATCCATTGGCTCTACCAAGGAACCAAAAAAGGATATGAAATCATTACCATCACTTTTGATGCATCATTATAAAGTATTTGAGGAACCCCAAGGGTTGCCCTCCCATTGTCATCATGATTTTCCTAAGGGAGATTCTACTATTGTTCTTGGTAACTCCCCACTAATGCTTCATCCTTCTTGATATCCCTGCCTATGAAAGGATGCCATTAAAAGAGTCCAAGAACTTACACAAATCCTTCTTGGAAAAAAAAGGACAAAGCTTCTCACTTTGAGATTTGAGGACAATGCTCTTTTTAAGGAGGGTGGCATGTTAGGTTCCTCAATCCTAAAATTATTTGTTAGTATTAGTTAGTATTATTAATAATTTAATTATTATATTATTAACTTATAAAGTGAACCATCACAACCCTTCATAACGTGAACCATCACGTCTCTTCATACGTGAACCATCACGTCTCTTCATATGTGAACCATCATGTCTCTTCACCAATGTAGCTTTAGGGTAGATATATATATTAGGTTGGCCATCCATATCAAATCATCCAAGAAGAAGAATAATAAGCATAGATTCTAAGGAGGGAGCCCCCTATAGTGGCAAAGCGATTACAAGGGAGCCCCCTTTGAGTGGCCTACGATTACATTTATATTAATTTGTTAATAATTTTATAGTAAGACCTTGGGGTTTTACCATTAGTGAATGTATGAGTAGGTGTAGAAATGCATGAATATTATTAAATCCAGGGAATTTTTTTCTAATGGTACCGTATGGGAAATTGTTAGGACACATTGTGTGCAGCGAAGAATTGAAGAGAAACCTTGATAAGATTCGTGTGATTGAAACTATCAAAAAGACACTATAACACTTCATTCATTGCTATAGAATCTATTGTATTTGTATTGATAATTCATAAAAGGGTTACAAAGATATGTCCTTTCACAAATTTTTCCCTTAGGCTACAATGGAGTCTCCCCTAAGGAGCTCTTTGGAGGTAGTACAAAGATAGTAGATCAATCTTTCTGGGTTCCTCGATTGAAGGTGGGCTTCTTGCTCATGAGCCACCACTTTTTGGATGCTTCCTTATGATTTGCTGGACTTGTGAACCTACAAAATCCTATTAGTGTGTTGGGGGGTCTACCTCAGTCAAACCCCATGGTTATCAAGACAAAAGACTCATAAAAGTGCTCAAAACATGAAATTAACTATTAAAAACTAGCCTAAAACAATAAAGTAAGATATTCTTACCTATATGAACAGTTTTGATGCCTGTTACAGAGGTTCACACTCCTGGAGTGTGAATCGGGAGGTTCACATGTGTGAGGTGTGAACCAGCCCTTTTAAAGCTAGATTGCTCAAATAGGGTCCCTGGATGCTTTTGTTTGGTTTTGGATGTGCACTTTTTCGGATAGAACTCTTGAATGACAAATCTTAATGTGGAAATCAACCTATATCACTCACAAAATGGGATTATGCAAGAGAAAAATAGATAACGACCTTTGTATGATGGATGTGAGATGGATGCATGTTGATTGTAATGGCTATGGTGATTTCGGCAGAGTTTTGGTATGTAAAATTTATGATGATCTAAATGGTGAAAATGGCCTTCTATTTATAGAGTGGGCCAGGGTGAGAGAAAGGGGATGAGGTGTCTCCTAAGAGGTGGCTATGGTGATGTGTCCACCAAAGAGGTATCCCTTGAGGTGTCCCGGGTCATGAGTGAAGTTGGTTGAGAGAATCCCTCACCCATCCAAAAGTAATGATGATTAGGGATAAATATCAATTTGCAATTAATATTCACCTTTATGGAAGCATCTTAGAATTAATTAATCATTTTTGTGTGCAAAATTCTCCATCTTGCATTTATGACCCAGGGGTGTGTGATATGGAGAAATATCTGGGATGAGTGGTGGCAAGGCTAGAATAGGCTAGGCTAGGTGAGGTGGGAGGCTAGGCTAGTCAAAGTAGACTAGGTGAGGTGGAGGCTTTTAATTAAATAAATATTAGATCTAATTAAGCATGATATTAGCCATAAAGCACAATTTGACCAAAGTGTTGAATTTTTTACCATAAAGTGATTTTTTACTATAGTAAAGGTTTCAATCTTAGTTGAGTTGGCATGAGGTCACATGAGGACCTAGAGTTAAGCATAGGAAAATGCTTAGCTAGCCCAAAGGGGCTAATGATGATAGATAGTATTTTTGGGTCAATTTATGCAATTTTCAATGGTTTTGCACATTAATTAACCGTGGATATGGGGAGAGGGACAATGTGCAACTTTTTGGTATCTACATTTGGCCTCTTTTTGTACTGGAGTGTGTGAAACATGGTTTAGTAAAAAAATTGATGATATGGATCATGGATAATTAATGGTTTGTGAGAGAGATGCATTGATAAAAAAATGTAACGAAGTGCTACCGAATTGCAAATCGGATGGTACGAAATGGTGAGTGTGTCAGGAAGTGCTAGCATGGGGGCAAAAATGCCCGAGGTAGGTGTTTTCCTCATTCTCAAAATGTGTGAATTTGGGGAGGGTTTTAAAAACAATATTTTACTTTTTGCATTTAGTTATTCGTTTTTATCTGTGGTGTATCGAGATGTGTGCATGGGGTGGGATGTGAATGATATGTGTGAAAAAGTGCATGTGGGTGGGCATGTGAGAGAAAACAGAGTGATGAGACATGCTAATGGGCCAAATAGATATCCTGATCTGCATTTTTTTTTTTTTGACCTTGTTTGGAGTACTTCATTTGGTGTGCATGGGGAGGGTTTTGACCTCGTTTTTTGATTTTTTTGACACGTGTTTTAATTTTTTTGGGTATGTATGTGGTATGGCTGGAATCAGAAAAATATTATGCATCCAGCCATGCTTTTTGCATGAGTTTCCGAAGGTTCTTACCCCTAGGGTGTGAACCGTGTGGTTCGCACGTGTGAGGTGTGAACCATGCAGTTCGTATGTGTGAGGTGCAAACCATAATGTTTTTGGCAGTTTTGGACTTTTAGGATCTATTTTTGGCTGATGTTGGGCAAATTGATGAGTTTTTATCAGTTGTTGCCTATTTTTGTGGAATTTTTCATATTTTTTGGGTTGCGTGTGAATGCAAAGTGTGATGGAATGCAAAGTGTGATGGAATACAATGTGTGAATGTGCAGTGGAAGTAAGCATAGATGTATGCCAATAAAATGTCTATTTAATGATGCCTAGAAATAGTAAAAAAAATGCATGCATTTATGTTACATTGTGATTTATATGAAATATGTATAAAAAATGTGAATAATTTCTAACATGTGGTGTGTGTGATGGCAGGTGAAGGTAATATTTACATGCCATCGACTTCAGACTTGCAAGAAGGAGTTTGAGGTGCAGTGGGGTGAGATAGATATGGCCTAGTTGAGGAGAGTGGGGTTATATGGTGTATGGGTGATGTGTGAGGTTCACGTGAACCACACGTATATGGCTGCATTGTATGAGATGTGGGATCCTAATAGGAACATATTCCACTTACCTATAGGTGAGATGATGGTAACCCTAGAGGATATCTAGCAGATCTATAGGTTGTCTGTTGATGGAGTGACTATTATGGTGGCGAGGAAGGAGGAGTGGGATGGCATTCTGGAGAGGGCCTTTGGTGAGCGATGGTAGCGGGTGGAGGCTAAGAAGGGGGTAGATTACATGTATTATTGGAGGAAGGAGTGGCTCTCATTGCATCATATGATGGGGATGTTGTTGGTGGTGAGTCATGCCTTACCTAATGCTTCTAGGGTGAAATTCCCTTGGAACATGATGGGGATTGTCTGTGACATGGTAGAGTGAGGGTGAAAATATGCATGGGCACCCACGTTATTGACTCAGGTATACCGTGAGCTTCATGGAGTGGTGAGAACATATAGGATGGGACTAAGAATCCTACCATTGCTATAGATATGGGTTTGGGAGCACATTACTATCTAGAGGCCTACAAATTTGCCATATGATGCACATGCTCATGAGGGGCGTGAGATACCCTATGCCATGAGATGGCAGGCGGATATGGAGAGGAAGAGGAGGGAGCACCGGGGTGATTTGATGCATCACAGGGAGGAGTTAAAAATGTTGAGGATGGAGCACATTAGGTGGAGGCCATAGCGAGGAGGGTCAAGCTAGAGTCAGGATGTCGTTCATTTAGCATGCATTCAATGTGGTAGGTGGATGGTGGGGAAGTCCTCAGTAGAGATCAAGTTATTTCCATTTTACCAGGTGTAGTGGGAGTTTGGATTGGTACAAGGGTGACCTAATCCTCCTATGTATATTTATAGGGTGAGGGGGGATAGGGGGCCAAAGCCTGTAGTGCCACCCTTAGATTTGATTATAGATGAGGTGATTGATGTTCCAAATGTGGACAATGCAGGGATGATCATAGAGTATGAGGTATGGTGGTCAAGGCAGACTTGGGAGCCTAGGCGGGGTGTGGTGGATGGGTGGGTGGATGTAGTAGGGCTACTTCTCACTATAGGGTTTCTAGGCAGAGTGAGAGTAATGGAACTTGAGGAGATATAATAGAGGTTGCCAGAGCCTAGAGAGGAGAAAGAGGCTGAGTTGGACCAGTTGAAGAGGTGAGTGAGGCCACAATGTGATGACTAGGATAGGCTGGTGAGTGATAGTGGTGCAGGCCCATCAACCGAGGGTGGTGTTGAGTGAATATTTTGCCCTATAGCAAAATGATCACCACAACTAGAGTATCAAATAAGAAACTCTCTCTTGCAAAGAAATTAAGTAGCATTATTCATTTCTCCAAGGTTCTTGTGAACAAACATTCATGTGCATATAATCAATCAAGACTAAAGCAAATAAATGAATGTATACCAGAATAACTTAAACCATGCAAGTAACAGTTAACAAGGGGCCTTTAATGATTTGAACAAGTACTTTGCAACCATAATCCATTAAATCAACCAAATGTGAAGATAGCTTCTTTTAATGTTCTTGAGATTAAAGTGATCTACCCGAAACCCAGTTAGTAACCCCTTTTTATCTTCAGCTTAAAAAGATTCCAAATGAGAAAGTGTGTGGTATAAGCCACTTCATTTTAAGCTCCGTGCCTTTAACATGAGGTTCATTTTTTTAGAGTTAGCGGGTTCATTTTATCTTCATTTAAAAGTGTTCCACTATCCCTATGTTAGCATTTGGTGTTAGTAAAGTTAGCAATGTTAGCAAAAATTAGTAAGTTAGAAAGTTAGGATTCATTCACTTGATCTGACTTAATGTGCATTTGGAATTAGTAGCCCTCCTAAACCCATATTTTTTCTAAAAATTAGATGAAGGTGTTTGGAGATGCAAGAATGAAAATCTAAATTAAAGAAGTGGATCTAGAAGCGGCTTTCTCTTCTCCGCTATTAATCCCTGGTTTTCTTTGGGAAACACTAGATCTGTAAACAAACCCTCCAATTTTTGGTGCAAGCAGATCGCTTTCTCAAGTGCATAGACAGAGCATACTCTTGGCAGATTTATTTACCTTCTTTATAACTTAGATTATTCATGGCAATAAATGAACTATTTATGAACATAAATTCTAGAATGGACCAGAATCAAGAAATCAACTACATACAAAAATTTTGGAATGGACCAGAATAGAATGAAAACAAATGCAAAATTTTTGGAATGGACCAGAATCAAGGAACAATTAGCAAAAATTTTGGGATGGACCAGAATAGAATGAAAACAAATGCAAAAAATTTGGAATGGACCAGAATCAAGGAACAATTAGCAAAAATTCTGGAATGGACCAGAATAGAATGAAAACAAATGCAAATTTTTTTGGAATGGACCAGAATCAGAAAAGTAGATTTTAAGGTAAGATTAATCTAAATATCAGAAAAATAAAATAGAAACATTATTTACAAAAGTTAGCTGGAAAACCCAAAACAGAACATTAATTTGGTTAGCAATCTCCTCCCTACAAAACCCCAAGTTATGAGATGAAATTCTAAAACAACCTGACCTAACAGACCTGCAACATAAACATAGTCAGATTAGATCAGATGCAAGACTCTAAGGAAACAAATGATTGCATCATTCTATCATTCACCTATCGTAACCCACTTTATGGCATAAACGAATAGATACAAGAAGCAATAATGCAAAGGAAAGATTTACAGAAACAACAACAGTCTTAGTTTCAGTCTCCTTTTGATTTCACACACAAAAGTTGCTCTTGCCAAATAAAAGCTCCTTTATTCCGAAAGATAGTCTTTTTTTTCTACAATTTCTAGCCCTTACTTTCGGAAATCTCATGGGCTTAAATAAAAAAAAATCTAACCCTTGGCTTTCCTTTTCCTAATTCGTCTCTTCATTTCCCTTGAATATAACAAAATGAATAGCTTCTTTCCTTATAAAACCCTTTATATATATTATAACATATATGTATAGAATTAAAATAATATTTCAACCCTCTTAAAATACCATGGCTTTATCCCTTATGACTCCCATCATAAATCCCATGACACTATATTATAATATATATAAACAAAACATTGAAAATTCCTTTCCCCCTATAGCTCCCATGTCCCCTACTTTCTTTTATTTTAACCCTTACAAAACAACATGGGCCATGATAGTGAGCGCCATCGATGCCCTCAAATATTCACATTGCAACGTGCTATACCCAAAGGGGGGTACATCGTGCTCACATCAAAACTAAACATGAACCATAGCAAAGGGTAATTAACTTTGCACCCAGCATCAAAACAAAAAAAAAAATAAAAAAATAAAAAAAACTCCCTTTGTCTTCGATCGGGGAACGCCAGCGAGACTCGAACCCGAGTCGATGGGACGCGAGCCTTATCCTGGCTTGCCCATACCACTATGCCCAAGGCTTGGGTTAAGACCCAAGCCTTGGCCTACGAATTACGCTTCCTCCTGTGCAACAGTCTTCCCTACGATGTCTCTCCATTCTATGCTACAACTACTAGGCGACGTTCCTCTATCCTGCTTCACTTTGAACACCGCCTTTGATGCTTGCTACATCATCGCTCAAGCATTGCTCACCTTGAAAACCACCATGGAGTCTTTGGCTTAGCTTTATTTCGATGCCCAAAGCTTCATTTCGCTATCACTCCTAGTGAACCCGTAACATCTACTGTGCTGCTGCTTGCTGTTCATTCGAACCATTTACCATCGAACACTCTGCACACATGACATCACCATCGATGCGACATCCTTTGATATCAACACTGCAATAGGGATTTTTTTTATTTTAACTTTAAAGTTGGGTAAAGCGTTCATCAAAATTTGATTTGATATACACTTCTATGGCAACCCCGAACATCCCCTATACACTTCATCCTTCGAGTCCCGTGTCATACGTTGTCGCACCATATGAATGCTGCCATACTATCTTTTTACACTCCAAATCCCCATTGCTATGTCCTTGGATATTGTTCCCCGATGACATCGACGTCGACGTCCAACTTTTGATCGCAAGTCTCCTTCGGCTACACTGCACCCTGCCTATGTCTGGCAGATTCTTTGTAACGATGGCCAAATTTAGCGCCCAAATTCTATCAACGATGCTCTGCTCCAAGCCTACTCCGCATGTTGACCGCGTGGGGTCCATCGCTGCATCACTATCTCTATGTTATGAATCCACCGATGGTGAACTTCAGCAACAGGCAGGCAACGGTGAAGCTGAGAAATCAAGTAGAACACCCCCCGGAGTATGGTGATGTGGCCGCCCAAGGTGAGCCCGAAGGTGACCGTCGGATTGACGTGGCCATCGAAGATGTTGGCCATGATGGAGACCACCATGAAGAGTGCAAACCCATGCGCCACCGTGACCGCCTATTATTGGAATCCTCCACTATTGTCCATTCTGAAGCCTGACACTCGACTCCGACGATCATTTTTGCTATGCACACCTGCTTCGTAACGGTGCCCGACTACTACCATCAATTGCCCGACTGTTTATACCGCTCTTTTGGTCTTTCCTGTTGCCACCGTATTCTCCTATCATACATCCATGCATGCTTGTCTACCACGTTAATGCCCTGCTGGCAAACCTAGCTATCCGCCTTGGTCTTTGCAGTATACAATGCTATCCCAACCTTCGACTTTGAATTCAATTTGGGATTCCCCGTGGGTCCATTCGACGTGTATCCACTTATCATGGGTTTGCCACGTTGTCACACGCCCGGGAGGTCTCATCTTCGATCATCCAGTGGTCCTGTATAACATTGGGTCTTCATAATGTTCTCTTTGGTTGGTCGTCATCCAACGAATAAGCTGCACACCACAAAACAAAATCTATATTAAAATAAATTAAAAAAAGTTTTAAATTCTAATAAATAGCCTTTGGTTTCGCTTTGTTCATCGAGATGCCATTTTTCGAATGCGAGTAATGATACGAAAACATTTTTTTTATTGTTTTCATTATCTGAAACACCCATGACAAGAAACACCAACACTCGACAGTAAACTTGCTAAACAACACAAAAATGATGACAAAGCTGCCAAACAATGACGATAAAAGTTGTCGACAATAAAATATCATCGACAAGAAAAAGTTATCGACAATAAAATATCATCGACAAGAAAAAGTTGTCGACAATAAAATATCATCGACAAGAAAAAGTTGTCGACAATAAAATATCGTCGACAATAAAATATTATCGACAAGAACCGACAACAATTGCAAAACCCACGACAAAACGAAGGCATAGACCCTTGAAACAAACTACAAACATCGAACTTTCAAAACCAAAAGGGTGGGTCCCCAATTTTTTTGGGGCTCGTTGTGGAGCAGCCACAACAAATGGTGACTCTGCTAGGAAATGCTCCTGAGCATTTCGGTGAGAACCCAACCTAAAAACCTACAACTCAACTGCAAGCATTAGCAAATATCCAAAGAATGTAAATAGACCAAAAATACATGAAACATTAGAATCATTCAGCATCAGCTCAATGTGTGCATAGTGATTCATTCTTTATCGTTTGAAATAGTTCCACATTCTATTGCCAGTTTCACATGAATGCATATAATGAATCATGGAGGGTCTATGCAAGATTGAATGTATTGCCAGAATAATAAACTATGACTGGCCTACTTTGCAAGGACTCATAAACTTTTAGTAGCATGAGCAGAAACATTAAAACTATCAAATCCTCTCAGGACCAATCATGCATGAATTTAGTTCATATACCCAATCTCAAGGTTGGTTATGCGCCACTGCCATATTGAATCAATGTGCATGTGTAAGTGAAATCAGAGCTTTGGGGAATCAGATTCTCAACCTA
The DNA here is from genome assembly GCA_028583015.1 of Wollemia nobilis. NCBI lineage: Eukaryota > Viridiplantae > Streptophyta > Pinopsida > Araucariales > Araucariaceae > Wollemia > Wollemia nobilis. The sequence continues at coordinate 7,012,426 of JAQPPZ010016983.1, read as the reverse complement.
AGCGTGATGAGAATTTAACCCTATCCTTACTACTCTGATTTGAGTTTATTACCTCATCTTAAGCAAAATGATTAAACCTGTTATGGATAAAACTATCAGGCTAGCCTATTCGTGTGAGCGGTCAGAGGTCTTGCTTTTAAATGAGACATGTCACCACGCATGAGCCTACTCCACTTCCAGTCAGGCGTCTATAGCCCCGATGGAGATCAACCCCATAGTCCAGGCTTTGGCTTTGGCTTTCTTGAATTTTAGGGATGACTACCCATCCTTGTGAGGGACATGTAGTATGATCCTTCCAATCCAAATGATGTGATGGAGGTGGAGTAGTAATGGCTTCCTTGAACCTTAGGGATGACTACCCATCCTTGCAAGGGACATGTAGTACGATCCTTCCAATCCAAATGATGTGATGGAGGTGGAGTAATAATGGCTTCCTTGAACCTTAGGGATGACTACCCATCCTTGCAAGGGACATGTAGTACTATCCTTCCAGTCCAAATGGGTTTTAAGTATTGCGGGAGTGGTGAAAACCACTGTTTCATGGACTATGTTTTGCATGATGGGATAGACAAGAAAAATTCTTTTCGCCTCACTTTTCTTCCAAGTATGGTTTCAACCATTTTTCCCAAGATGTTCTTTATATGTGTAGAACGTGTCTAATTCAAGACAATGCGGCATCAGCTTCCAACCCCAAGACCTTACTTAATGCTTATTGTGCAATGATCCTAAGAGGGTCTGACATGCTTTTGGCGGTTTGCCTTTGAAATATGGAATGGAATGAGACTCAAAGTTATTATGCAATGTATCCTGAAAACAAATGAGTAAGATGGATTATACAAAATACTTCACCCTATCTTGCAAAATTGACAACTTTCATGTATCCCAAATTTCAAACGATATTATTTAATGTGTTTGCAGTACTCGTGGAGCTTCCTGTAATACAATTCTGTTGTTTCATATACTTCTAGTCTTAAAACATTGATAAGGATACAGACTAACATCTTCGCTATCCCCCTTTTTTTTTATATATCAAGCCCAAAACTGGTCCAATGACCAACACACCAAGCTAAGAAAAAAAACAAAAATCAAATCTGCACACACAAAACAAAGCATGACATATTCACATATAATACAAGGCCTTGCCATTTCAGGCCTGGAAATAGTGTTTTAAATGCAGCCCATTGATGGGTAAAGCCAAATATTTTTCATCCAAGGTTTTTAGTCTAAAGTTGTTTTCACCTAGGACTTCTAAAATTTGGTAAGGACCCAACCATAAGTAATCAAATTTATCATGATCCCCTTTCCTCTCATGTCTCTTATCCCACAACAACACTAAATCTGAAACTTTAAATGTTTTGACTCTAGACTTTTTATCAAACCACCTTTTTACTACATCTTGGTGTTTACTAAAGTGAAGCATAGCCTCATCCCTCTTTTCATCTAGATGCATCAATTGTGTTAGTCTAGTTTCAAGTTTATTATCAGTTCCAAGGTAATATTTCATGAAATGTAATGTTTGTAACTTAAGATTTGTGGGAAAAATAGGATCTTGGCCATAAACTAAGTGGTAAGGAGATGTTCCTAATGATTCCTTGATTCTGATTCTATCAGCCCAAAGAGCCAACTTAAGTTTGTTATGCCAATCTCTAGGATTTCTTTCAAGCAACTTTTTAATGACACATAACAAATTCTTATTAGAAGACTCAGCCAAGCCATTACCTTGTGGATAATAATTGGAAGAAAACTTCAAACTCACCATGTTGTCGAATGCCCAATTTGCAAATTCTAGAGAGGAGAAAGCGGAACCGTTATCACTTACAATGGAGTTAGGCATTCCGAATCGAGTGACAATGTTATCCTCTAAGAACTTAATAACAACTTTCGAAGTGGCATTTTTAGTGGGAATAGCTTCCGTCCACCTTGTGCAATAGTCTGTAGCTGTGAGAATGTATTTATGGGAATCGGATGAATTGGGACTGATGATCCCAACAAAATCCAAACCCCATTGTGCAAAAGGTCTAGACTCAATTACAGATTGTAATGGCATAGAAGCACCCCTTTCTCTATTTGCCACAATTTGACAAGTATGACATGACCTCACATGAGCATGAGCATCTTTGAACAATTGAGGCCAATAGTAACCAACTCTAAGGATTTGATGGGTTGTGGCATTAGCAGACCCATGTCTTGTCCCATACTTACCATGGAATTCCTCGAGTACTTGTGCTGCCTCTTTTCGATCAATGCAACGAAGGTAAATTCCTTCGTGGTTTTTCTTGTATAATGCACCGGATCTGATTAGAAAATTAGCAGATTTTAGACGCAAGGCTCTTCGTTGAGTAGAATTTAAATGTGGTGGACACTTACCATTTAGTAAAAAATACACAACATCTACGTACCACTCATCTTCAGTTATATCTGCTATTTCATAATGCTGACATGAAACTAAGGGATCATTTTCTGCTATGGCCTTAACCAACCCTTGTCCCCGCACTATCTTCATAGGTTGAATTTCAAGATCAAATTCTTGAAGAGTTGAGATCCACTTACCCCATCTTTCACCCAGTTCATTCTGTATAAACATGGCTTTAACTGCAGGATCTGGGACTATAGCAAACACCCTACTGTGGACTATATAATGTCTGAATTTTTTTATAGTCTTAAATAGGGCATACATTTGCTTGTCCAAGATGGAATATCTCAATTTCGCATCTTTGAGAGGAGTACTAAGGAAGGCAATAGGATTTTCAATGTTGCGTTCACTCTTTTGAGTTAGAACACTCGCAAAGGAATGGTCTGAAGCAAATGTGTAAATGTAGAAAGGTTTCGCATAATCAGGACTCACTAAAATCGGGGCTCTAGAAATCGCATCCTTGATTCTTTTGAAAGCATCCCTATTTTCATTTGTCCATTTGATTTGGACCTCTTTCTTCAACATATCGTTCAGAGGTTTCACAATTTCTGAAAAACCTGAAATAAATTTTCTAACAAAATTAATTTTCCCAAAAAATGATCTCAGCTCTTTTTTGCTATTGGGAAAAGAAATCTGTTGTATGGCATCTATCCTTTTAGGATCAATGGAAATTCCATCTTTGGATATTATATGTCCCAATAATTTTCCTTTCGTTACCCCGAAAATGCACTTCTTTGGGTTGAGTGAAATGCCATGTTCCCTACACCTTTGGAGAACTTTCCTTAGATCCTTGACATGGTTCTCCCTGTTCATAGAGAAGACAGGAATGTCATCTACATAGACAATAATGCATTTATCGATGAGCCCCTTAAAGGCAAAGTCCATGGCTCGTTGGAATGTGGCACCTGCATTCAACAATCCAAAAGGCATTCTCCTATATGCAAAAGTGCCCCATTTTGTGGTGAAGGCGGTTTTCATCCTATCATTAGGATGGATGAGGACTTGATTGTATCCTGAATAGCCATCCAGGAATGACATCATTTCCGACCCATTTACCTTTTGAAGGATTTCGTCAATGGTAGGTAGAGGGTAATTGTCCTTTTGTGAGGCCTTATTCAGATTTCTAAAATCAATACATAGCCTTATCTCTCCACTCTTTTTCCTCACAGGGACCAAGTTAGCAACCCATGTGGAATGCCTAACAGGAAAGATGATTTTAGCTTCTAATAGTCGCTTCACCTCTTTCTCTATCAAGGGCTCTAGCAACGGATTGACTGGCCTCTGTCTTTGCCTAAAGGGTTTGGAGTCTGGCTTCAAAGGAATTGTATGCATTATAACATTCTGATCATAAGTTCTCAACTCCTTATAGCTCCAAGCTATGCAATCTATGTATTCCTTCAATGCATTGGCAATGGAATCCTTTTCATGTTCGGTACATGCCTTTGCAATGAATATTTCGTGAGGGTTTTCTGCACTTCCAATATTGACTAAGTCACAAGCCTCTTTGGGAGGTGGAACTTTTCTCCCTCCTTTCGGTTGGTATCCAATATCAAACATTTTCTCCAATGAGGCCATCCCATTTGGCATCTCATTCCACTTTCCAGTAGCTTCCATTTTCAAATCTGCCTCTTCTTGCCCTCTCTTGTCTTCATCAATAACCTGACTTTCAAAAATACCAGAATTAGTGACAAAGTTGAATATGTGTCTGTCATTATCAAAGACTTGGAAATTCATGACGTTATCAGGTATCGAGGGGCAAGGGACTAATTCTATGGAAAATTTCTTGCACTTCTTGTGATCCACTGGTTTAAGCATGCTAGCAGCTACGGCTAAAGAATCTACCAAACGATTGCCTTTTCTAGAGATTAGGGATATGTTAAAAGCATCAAATTCATTTATTAAATCTCTAACTCTGGTTTGGTAAAGGCTGAGCCGCTTGTTCTTACATGCATATTGTCCTTTAACTTGTTTTACCACCAATTCAGAATCACCTAAGACCTTGATACATTTGATTTTCTTCCGAAGGGCCAATTGGAGTCCAAAAATCAAGGCCTCATATTCTGCCACATTGTTGGTGGCTGGGAACTGTAATCTATATGCAACCAACATAGGTTTTCTGTCTAGACATGAAAGTTCAATACCAGCTCCTGCCCCTTGTTTGGACTTGGATCCATCAAATCTTAGAGTCCAAATCTTATGGTGTTCTTCAGAATCATTGCATCCAATACTTTCATTTTGAGAATTCTCAGGAATTTCTACGTCCAAGCAATAGGCTCCTAATTCAGTTTCAATGTATTGAATCTCATTAGGTTTGTTGTATTCTGTTATCATTTCCTTGAGCCTAGGTTCACTATCAATTCAAATTTGGTTGGCCACTCCTCTCCAAGGCAACCACATATGTGAAGAGTCTGTTACAATGTATCCATTTAAGTTCTTGCTCCAATCTCTTCCCAACACCATGCCATATTTGATAGGAATGTTAAGTACCAATATATCTATGTGATGTTGAACCCTAGGTTCTGAGTTGACCTGAATAAGAACATCACTTAATTCTCCCACTGCCTCCATGGCCGATCTATCCAGTTGCACCACCTTGCTTTTAGAAGGTTTTGGTGTAAGTCCCAATTTTTGACAGATTTCTAGGGGCATAATGCTAGCAGAGGCCCCTGAATCTATTAGACAATTGTGTAGATTTCTACCAACAATTCTAATGGTTATAAGAAAGGGGGGTACGTCTCACTTTTCCCTTTTCAAAACCAATTGGGACTCAACACCCTTAGCTTCATGAACTAGGGTATGTGGATCCAAACCTTTTGGTGGACTTACTTCTTGGCCTAAAAGTTGGGACATATCATACATTGAGACATTGGCCTTAGTTTTCTTCATGTCTTCTATCAAGTCATAAGTGGGTTTTTCCAAATTTGACATGTTTTGCACCAACTTAGACTTCTCCACCATTGATGGAGGAGGTGGATTAACATCTCCTTTGAAATCAGGAGGAAGTAATGGGTTGTTTGGAGGGGTAGAGGAAGTTTTGGGATCCTTAGAACTCCTTGTGTAATACTTGTGATTTCCTTTCCCAAAACGTTTATTGGCATGAAATTCCAATGTTTCTTCATCTTCTTTTCCAAAAAACTCCCCATCCTCCTCTTCTTCACTTTCTTGGGAATGTATAACTTCAGTCAATATAGACTCCTGCTTTCCATGGCAATAGTGCAGGCAATCATTATCACAAGATCCTAACTCTCCAAAATATTTTGAAACATCTGCCTGATTGGCTACGGGATTGGGTACTCGTCCATTATTAGGATGTGTGTTGTATGTTCCTTTTCCTCTATGGTTATGAGGTCGATTATGACCCATGACTTGGTCAACTTTTTTATTAACATTTCCCACAGTAACCAAAACTTTGGCCAATGTTTCCTTCATGTTTTCTATCATGGATTCCGGCCCATGTGGTTGGGGCACTGTAATTTCGGGCCCAGTTGTATTTGTTGCATTAGCCACCTCTGGAACAGGTACAATGGCTTGGGTCTGGGCACTTTGATTCCATCCTAGATTCACATTTTGAATAGGAGTGATTGTTGGATAAGTCGTTGGGCTTGGCGTACTAATCGGAGTAAACCCAGGTATGGTCAACAAGTTATTGCCCATACTGAACCCAGGCAAGGTCATCGGGTTATTTGGAATCAATGCCTGTGTTGGAACAGAGGCATTAGGATAAGTGGGAAATGATGGTTGTTGGAAATTGTTCATTGTTGGAACTTGTGGTGCCATTAATTGATTCATCATGGTGAATTGACTGTATGGACCGTATTGTCCCAACCCAGTCAACTGAGACAACCCTACTCCTGGTAAGTTCATTTGTTGTTCAAGGGTCATTGTCTCCGCATAAGCTAAAGAAAGCGTCGTAACCTGAGGATTCCTTCTAGTCAACAAAGATGTTAACGGATCTAAAGCTCCAAAGTATAGTTGTAGGGCCACCGCAGGATCTACTGCAAAGTGGCGAGTCAAATTTGTATACAATTTTTGGAACCTCTGATTGAATGTTCTTATGGGCTCATTGGGTAACCTTTTGCATGATACGAATAAATTATAAATTATGGAAGGATCCAACAACATTCGAAATTGGCTAATAAAGGCAGTTTCTAATTGGGCCCATGAAGTAATGGACCCTGCTGGAAGATTCATGTACCATTCATTGGCCGTATTGTCTAGACTAGCAGGGAAAATTCGACAAGCGATATCTTCATGGGTAACTCCTTGTCTAAACATGTAATCCTTGTAAATTTGGACATGTTCTTCGGCTGTTATGGGACCATCATGCATGAATTTAGGCAATCCCCTTTCAATATTTCTAGGAAGGTCATGGACTATCCCAGGGATATCCAAGGGAGAACTTTGTGCACCATACCAAAGGGCAGGTGGCTGTTGTTGTTGTTGTTGTTGGGCCATGTTATTCAAGGGTGTCGACCCTGTAGGAACAATGGCAACACTTGTAATGATGGGGACAGATGCACTTGGTGTAGTTGTCACACTTGAAACTGAGGGCTCAGGCCCACTAGACGTACTTGAGTCTAAAGAAACTCCTAACTCAAGTATATTGGGTGGTATTTCGATCTCTAATGTTTTGTTTCTCGGCTTCCTAGCAGTGGGAGAAAGGCTTTGGAAAATAGTTTCCCCTGTGGTTTTGGACCTAGTAGCTATGTACTCAGGTTGGGCCAGCTTGAAAACTCTAGAATTCTAAAAGACTTCTCTCAACTCACTTGCAAAAGAAAACAAATAAATGTTATACCTACAAGCACAATAGGTGGAAACAAAACTACCCACGTTAATCGTTAGAACAGATCACAATCACAAAGCAATAAAGAAGGCCCTCCTTCTAGCGCCAAAATGTTGAGTGAATATTTTGCCCTATAGCAAAATGATCACCACAACTAGAGTATCAAATAAGAAACTCTCTCTTGCAAAGAAATTAAGTAGCATTATTCATTTCTCCAAGGTTCTTGTGAACAAACATTCATGTGCATATAATCAATCAAGACTAAAGCAAATAAATGAATGTATACCAGAATAACTTAAACCATGCAAGTAAGAGTTAACAAGGGGCCTTTAATGATTCGAACAAGTACTTTGCAACCATAATCCATTAAATCAACCAAATGTGAAGATAGCTTCTTTTAATGTTCTTGAGATTAAAGTGATCTACCCAAAACCCAGTTAGTAACCCCTTTTTATCTTCAGCTTAAAAAAATTCCAAATGAGAAAGTGTGTGGTATAAGCCACTTCATTTTAAGCTCCGTGCCTTTAACATGAGGTTCATTTTTTTAGAGTTAGCGGGTTCATTTTATCTTCATTTAAAAGTGTTCCACTATCCCTATGTTAGCATTTGGTGTTAGTAAAGTTAGCAATGTTAGCAAAAATTAGTAAGTTAGAAAGTTAGGATTCATTCACTTGATCTGACTTAATGTGCATTTGGAATTAGTAGCCCTCCTAAACCCATATTTTGTCTAAAAATTAGATGAAGGTGTTTGGAGATGCAAGAATGAAAATCTAAATTAAAGAAGTGGATCTAGAAGCGGCTTTCTCTTCTCCGCTATTAATCCCTGGTTTTCTTTGGGAAACACTAGATCTGTAAACAAACCCTCCAATTTTTGGTGCGAGCAGATCGCTTTCTCAAGCGCAGATGCAGAGCATACTCTTGGTAGATTTATTTACCTTCTTTATAACTTAGATTATTCATGGCAATAAATGAACTATTTATGCACATAAATTCTGGAATGGACCAGAATCAAGAAATCAACTACATACAGAAATTCTGGAATGGACCAGAATAGAATGAAAACAAATGCAAAAATTTTGGAATGGACCAGAATCAAGGAACAATTAGCAAAAATTTTGGGATGGACCAGAATAGAATGAAAACAAATGCAAATTTTTTGGAATGGACCAGAATCAAGGAACAATTAGCAAAAATTATGGAATGGACCAGAATAGAATGAAAACAAATGCAAAAATTTTTGGAATGGACCAGAATCAAAAAAGTAGATTTTAAGGTAAGATTAATCTAAATATCAGAAAAATAAAATAGAAACATTATTTACAAAAGTTAGCTGGAAAACCCAAAATAGAACATTAATTTGGTTAGCAATCTCCTCCCTGCAAAACCCCAAGTTATGAGATGAAATTCTAAAACAACCTGACCTAACAGACCTACAACATAAACACAGTCAGATTAGATCAGATGCAAGACTCTAAGGAAACAAATGATTGCATCATTCTATCATTCACCTATCGTAACCCACTTTATGGCATAAACGAATAGATACAAGAAGCAATAATGCAAAGGAAAGATTTACGAAATAACAACAGTCTTAGTTTCAGTCTCCTTTTGATTTCACACACAAAAGTTGCTCTTGCCAAATAAAAGCTCCTTTATTCCGAAAGATAGTCTTTTTTTTTCTACAATTTCTAGCCCCTTTCTTTCGGAAATCTCATGGGCTTAAATAAAAAAAAATCTAACCCTTGGCTTTCCTTTTCCTAATTCGTCTCTTCATTTCCCTTGAATATAACAAAATGAATAGCTTCTTTCCTTATAAAACCCTTTATATATATTATAACATATATGTATAGAATTAAAATAATATTTCAACCCTCTTAAAATACCATGGCTTTATCCCTTATGACTCCCATCATAAATCCCATGACACTATATTATAATATATATAAACAAAACATTGAAAATTCCTTTCCCCCTATAGCTCCCATGTCCCCTACTTTCTTTTATTTTAACCCTTACAAAACAACATGGGCCATGATAGTGAGCGCCATCGATGCCCTCAAATATTCACATTGCAACGTGCTATACCCAAAGGGGGGTACATCGTGCTCACATCAAAACTAAACACGAACCATAGCGAAGGGTAATTAACTTTGCACCCAGCATCAAAACAACAAAAAAAAAAAAAAAAAAACTCCCTTTGTCTTCGATCGGGGAACGCCAGCGAGACTCGAACCCGAGTCGATGGGACGCGAGCCTTATCCTGGCTTGCCCATACCACTATGCCCAAGGCTTGGGTTAAGACCCAAGCCTTGGCCTACGAATTATGCTTCCTCCTGCATGGTAGTCTTCCCTACGACGTCTCTCCATTCTACGCTACAACTGCTAGGCGGCGTTCCTCTGTCCTGCTTCACTTTGAACACCACCTTTGATGCCTACTACATCACCGCCCGAGCGCTGCTCGCCTCGAAAACCACCATGGAGTCTTCAGCTTAGATTTCTTTTGATGCCCAAAGCCCCATTTCACTATCACTCCCGGTGAACCCGTAACATCTACCGTGCTGCTGCTTGCTGTTCATTCGAACCATTTACCATCGAACACTCTGCACACACGACATCACCATCGATGCGGCATCCTTCGATATCAACACTGCAATAGGGATTTTTTTTTATTTTAACTTTAAAGTTGGGTAAAGCGTTCATCAAAATCTACTTTGATGTACACTTCTCTGGCAACCCCAAACATCCCCTATACACTTCATCCTTCGAGTCTCGTGTCATACGTTGTCGCACCATACGAATGCTACCATACTGTCTATTTACACTCCAAATCCCCATTGCTATGTTCTTGGATATTGTTCCCCGATGACATCGACGTCGACATCCAACTTTTGATCGCAAGTCTCCTTCGGCTACACTGCACCCTGCCTATGTCTGGCAGATTATTTGTAACGGTGGCCAAATTTAGCACCCAAATTCTGTTAACGATGCTCTGCTCCAAGCCTGCTCTGCATGTTGACCACGTGGGGTCCATCGTTGCATCGCTGTCTCTGTGTTATGAATCCATCGGTGGTGAACTTCAGCAACAGGCAGGCAACGGTGAAGCTGAGAAATCAAGTAGAACACCCCCCAGAGTATGGTGATGTGGCCACCCAAGGTGAGCCCGAAGGTGACCACCGAATTGACGTGGCCGTCGGAGATGTTGGCCGTGATGGAGACCACCATGAAGAGTGCAAACCCATGCGCCACCGTGACCGCCTATTATTGGAATCCTCCACTGTTGTCCATTCTGAAGCCTGACACTCGACTCCGACGATCATTTTTGCTATGCACACCTGCTTCGTAATGGTGCCCAACTACTGCCATCAATTTCTTGATCGTTTATACCGCTCTTTTGGTCTCGCCTGCTGCCACCGTATTCTCCTATCATGCATCCACGCATGCTTGTCTACCATGTTAATGCCCTGCTGGCAAACCTATCTATCTGCCTTGGTCTTTGCAGTATACAATGCAATCCCAACCTTTGACTTCAAATTCAATTTGGGATTCCCCGTGGGTCCATTCGACGTGTATCCACTTATCATGGGTTTGCCATGTTGTCACACGCCCGGGAGGTCTCATCTTCGATCATCCAGTGGTCCTGTATAACATTGGGTCTTCATAATGTTCTCTTTGGTTGGTCGTCATCCAACGAATAAGCTGCACACCACCAACAAAATCTATATTAAAATTAATAACAAAAAAATTTTAAATTCTAATAAATAGCCTTTGGTTTCGCTTTGTTCATCGAGATGCCATTTTCTGAATGCGAGTAATGATACGAAAACATTTTTTTTTATTGTTTTCATTATCTAAAACACCCATGACAAGAAACACCAACACTCGACAGTAAACTTGCTAAACAACACAAAAATGATGACAAAGCTGCCAAACAATGATGATAAAATTTTTTGACAATAAAATATCATCGACAAGAAAAAGTTGTCGACAATAAAATATCGTCGACAAGAAAAAGTTATCGACAATAAAATATCGTCAACAAGAAAAATTTATCGACAATAAAATATCATCGATAAGAAAAAGTTGTCGACAATAAAATATCATCGACGATAAAATATTGTCGACAAGAACCGACAACAATTGCAAAACCCACGACAAAACGAAGGCATAGACCCTTGAAACAAACTGCAAACATCAAACTTTCAAAACCAAAAGGGTGGGTCCCCAATTTTTTTGGGGCTCGTTGTGGAGCAGCCACAATAGGTGGAAGAGGGATGGTAGTTGAGGTCGAGGAGAGGAAGGATGTTCCATCGATGGAGGTAGATGACTGGATGTATAGGTCGATGGGTGGTGGTGGTGGTGGGGGTATGGGGGATGTTGGGGTTGGGGAGATGGGAGATGTTGGTGGTGGGTGTATGGGGGATGTTGGTGTTGGGGATATGGGGGATGTTCCTTTGGAGGATGTGGAGGAGGATTCAGATGACTATGATTTTGGTGGGGATTTGGCAGTTGTAATAACAACTGAAGGTGAGGTGGTGGTTTTGAGGAGGGAGCTGAAGAAGCTTAGAAATAAGCTTCTAGATATTGAGCAGGATTGGGTGGTGGATCTCTCCATGATAGAGGCAAAAAATAAGGAGGTAGAGGCAAACCTGAGGGCTACTTTAGATGAGTGTGATGAGGCTAGGGTTTGCATGGAGTAGATGGACAAGGATATTGAGGCACTCAAGATTGAGCAGGATGGCTTTAGGTTCGAGCATGACACCATATGAAAGGAGCAGGATGAGATGGTAGAGACAGTAGGATAGTTTTAGAAGTTGTTGGATGAGGCGAGGGTGGAGATGAAGGCTATGAAGGCCTATTATTTGGAGTGCATGTTTGAGTTGAAGCATACAGTGAGAGTGATGCAGTAGGCATGAGAGAGGGTAGAGTAGGATATTTCTTAGTTAGGTGATATTGTGTCATAGTTGGAGGCAATGCAAAGGGATGTGGCATAATTGCAGGAGGGTAACCATCAGCTATTGGAATTGAATACCAAGGAGGTGGGTAGGAGGGCAAGGTGTGAGGGGGAGCTTACGATATGGGGGATAGGCATACCTGTCTATGAGGGATCACTTGCCTCATCAGTTGTGCAACCATAGTAGAGTGCACCATCGGTTGGCGGTAGGATGCAGGATATTGTGGCACCTATGATGTTATATTCACCAGTGAGGATGCGGCCACCTACACAGGTGGAGAGGGTATGAGTGGGGGATTCTAGAGAGGAAGATTCATCATAGATGGTGGTGGGAGGAGGCCTAGGAGGTGAGGGTAATGGAGAGAGCATGTGAGGGCAACATCCATGAGGGCCTACGGGAGCAGCTGGTGCGCATCTTGTTGTATTTTTTATTTTTTTGTAGGTGCTCAAGAGGAGCAGATTATTTTTGTGGGGAGATGTACCTGATGATGGTGCATTCCTTATTGTAGTCGTATGGTAGTTTTTTGGATGGTGATGTATTGACATGGATATGTGATGATGTGCCCGTAAGGGCCCACACATTTGATTGTAGCTTGATGGCATCGATGTTTGATATATATATATACATGTGAGATTTTGTGGCACTTGTGTCTATTTGCATTTATGTGTTTGTTTCTTTCTGCTTATGGTAGTGTATGGTTAGTGTATATGTGATAGTAGATAATTGGATGAAAATGGAATGATGATATGTGTAAATAAATATGCAAAAATGTGAGGCATGAGATAAAAAAAATGGCATGCATAAGATTAAATGATATGAACACTTTGCTTAGGGATAGCATTTGCATCATTACATTGCTCTAATGATGTGATCCATTCTATTATTCCAAGGAAGTTGGAGCTAAGGGATGTCATGAAGAGATTCGAATAGTACAGTTTGTAAAATCAATCCCATTGACTAACTGAGCAAAACTTCATGACTCACTTGGAGGCTATCTTGGTATACAAGACCTCTATCCTGGACTTGTGTGTGGAGAGTGATGTTCATTTTACCATTCTAGAATGGGGTGGGTTATAACTGCATGCCAACTTTAGCTTGTATGCTAGCTCATTGGTAAATATCGAAAGACTGTAAGGATTCAAGTTGATGATATCTCAAGGCCTTTCCTTTTGTTTTTTGCCTCGATGTGAATGATGTGCTTGGGTGCTATTTGATTCTTCTGTCTTTTTGTTTCTTTTTGCCTTTTATTTATTTTTATCATACTTGGTCAAATTAGATGTAGAGGAAGGGATTTTTATTTCTTGTGCTTTTTTGGGATACTTGCTCAGACTGGTTGTAGAGCAAGAAATTTTATTCCTTTTGCTTTTCTAGGAGATTTGCTCAGATTGGTTGTAGAGCAAGAAATTTTATTCAAGGAGGAGGAGGGCTTGTCATTTTTTCATTCCTCTAGTTTGAGAGAAATCATGTGAATGATTTAATGAGTGGAGTGATTTTCGCTAAGCATCAGCTGGCATGCAACGTAATCAGCCCCATTTCCAGAATGTTATTAGTATGTAAGATGTGCATGTAAGTCTAGGAAAGAAAGGTGACCAAGGGAAGCCTACAAGTATTTCTAAAATATGCCAACTTTGGATGGTGTTTGATTATGTAACTTTTTGTGGTCAAAGTAAGCACAACATTGCTCTAATATTATCTTCTCAAAAGGGGTTTTGGACATCAGTTAGGCATGCTAGCATGTGCATTTTTAATTCCTTTCACCTAGTATTTACAATGAATATATGTAGATGCCTATATGGATGCAAAAAAGAAAGTATTTATGTACAAGGTTGCCCTAGTGTCATGGAAAATGGAATGGGGTATGAGGAAGGGTGGTATGCAAATGGAGAATGGAGGGAAGAAAAAGAAGATATAGAAGGGGGAAAAGAAAAGAATTTGAAACTTATCAAAGGTATGTAGCCACTCGAAGTGTGACCATACAAAATTTATGAGTAACAAGAAGAAGAGGGTATACTAAGAAAAATAAAAGAAACCCATCAAAGGTATGTAGCCGCTCGAAGCGTGACCATACAACATTGACGAGTAACAAGAAGAAGTTAATATAAGAACAAAGAGAAAAGGGAGAGAGAAAAGAGGGCAATGAAAGGTATGTAGCCGCTCGAAGCGTGACCATACAACATTCACTTATAGAAGAAATAAGGATGGAAGGAGAAAAATGGAGCAAGCAGAATGAAATGTATATGCAAGTGAACTTAGTGCCACCGAACCGCAAAAATGATGATGTTTTTGTTGTTTTTATACATATGTACACAAGTAATGATGAGCTGTAATGCCTACAACTAGGCGTAAAATGCTTGAAGATGAATGATGTTAATGGGCTCAAGCTCGGCTATCCCTTCCAACGTGGTCAGATGACATGCCCCAAATCTAAATTTATGCATAACCATATATGGGCCTAGATAATTTGGTGCAAATTTGTCACGGAGATGGTGCGGTTGGCTAGTAATCTATTGGTTCTCTTTGAGGACTAAGTCTCTAACTTGAAATTCATGTTGGTGTACCTTTGAATTATAGGCACATCAAAGACAGTCTTGATAAACATGTATGTGTTCAATGGCATAGATGCGACATTCATCTAAAAGGGTTAATTTATCTAATCGAGATTGATGAACCGTGTCATCATCAATGAATTCTTGCATGGAAACCTGTAATGATGGTATTTCAAGCTCTAAAGGCATGATGGCTTCAACACCATAGACAAGAGAAAATGGATTTTCCCCAGTTGGAGTGCAAATACTGGTGCAGTATGCCCATAATTCTAAAGGCATTTGATTATGCCAATCACGGTGTGACTCTGCAACGATTTTATGAAGAATGGTGATGATGGTTTTGTTGGTTGCTTCAGCTTGACCATTACCTTGGGGGTAGTATGGAGTAGAGAAGTTGTGTTGGATGTTAAATTTTTCACATAAAGTGTGCACATTCTTATTCTTGAATGGTGTATTGTTGTCAGTAATGATTTTTGATGGGATGCCAAAATGACAAATGATGTGTTGAGTGATGAAATCAACAATTTTGGGGCCAGTCATTTGAACTAGAGGAATTGCCTCAACCCATTTCGTAAAGTATTCAATTTTTGTAATTATGAATGTGTGATTGGCAGATGATGCAGGTTTGATTTTTCCGATGAGATCCAAGACCCATTGTGAAAAATGCCACATTGACTGAATAGGTTGGAGAGCCTGAGAAGGTAAGTGTGTAATATTGGCATGATGTTGGTATTTAACACCCTTTTTAACATAGGTACAATAGTCATGTTCCATTATGGGCCAGTAATAGCCCATGCGTAAAATTCATTTGGTGATGGCCATGCCACTAAAATGGCCACCACAGGTACCATCATGGGCCTCTTGAGTAATGCGTTGGGCTTCGAATGGCTCAAGACAACACAATAGTATGCCATCATAACTTCGCTTGTAAAGGATATCACCTAGCAATGTGTAGCGAATAACACGCAATTTAAAATCTCATTTGTGAGTATGACAAATTAGGTGGTAGGATACCGATCTTGATGTAATCCTTAAATTGGAAAAACCATGGATCATGTGGTGTAACCTCGATGATATTGATGCCATTGTCGCAAAGAGATGGCTTGTTGGAAATATCAGAGTGGAAAAGGGTGTGAATGGACACAAGTGGTGTCAAAAAGTGGGTTTTGTGGAATGAGTGAGCCTAGGGAGGCCATAGTGTTGGTAAAATGGTTTGTGGAGCGCGGGGTAGTGGTGATGTCATACCACTCAAATTGGACTAATAAATCTTCAGATACATGTTTGTATTGTTACAAGATAGGGCAATGACATTGTCATTCTCCCTTGATTTGATTCACTATGAGGAGGGAGTATCCAAAAATGTCCAGGTGGCAAATGTGCATGGAGAGCACTTGATTTAGGCCAAGGATAAGAGCCTCATACTTAGCATTTTTTTTGGTGCATGGAAAGCCTAACTTGAAATAAAAGGGGAGAGGTTCCCCTTGTGGCATGAAAAAAACTATTCCTGCACCTCCAACATGTGTGCAACGAGAGCCATCAAAGAACAAGGTTAATTCAACAATGGATTCGAGCTCTACTAGTTCTTCGGCTTCGCTTACCTAAAATACTGAATCATCGAGAAGTTGGATAAGCAATGGCACATCACTTATTAATGGAGCCTCATCTATCTAATCACTAATAACTTGGACTTTGATGGATTTTTGACTTATGAATTCAAGATCAAATTTCGTGAGGAGCATGATCCATTTGGCCGTTCGGCTATTATGGTAGCTCTTACTCATCATGTAGTGAAGAGGATTATCATGGACAACTACATAGGTAGTATGGCTAAGCATGTAATATCACAAATTTGTGTGGCAAAGGCAACGACTAGGCAAAGTTTTTTCATGTAAGTGTATCACGTCTTGTAATCAATCAATGTGCGATTGATATAGTATACAGCTTGCTCTTGGTCACATTCATTCTTTTGAACCAATAACATGACCAGGGTGACATCAGTGGTGGAAATGTATAAGTGAAATGGGAATTCATGATGGGGTGGAATGAGGATTGGTGGAGATGTGAGGTAGGATTTGATGGCATCTATAGACACCTAAATCATGTCATGCTTAGGGGAGCTGCTCACAGAGACACACTCATAAGATCATAAGACATAATATTGGACTTTCCAAGCATAAAAAGTGGTTCTCACCACTCATTTGGGACCTTTTCAAGCCATCCAAGCTTAGCCGCTCAAGCCAAGAGCAGCCAGATCTTAGCCGCTCAAGCCTAGGGTGGCCAGACCTTAGCCGTTGTAGATGACAGCGACCAGATCTTAGCCATTGTAGATGACGACGACTAAGCCATAAGAAGTAGTTTGTTGAAAAATAAGCCTAATCATAGGTGGAAGTGGTAGTCTGCATGCAATAAAGGTGAGTGGGAGTGACTTTGCATTCCTTTTAATGACCAGTTCACATAGGAGATTTGAGTTTGCATTTACACTTACGTTAATTGACCTCCAAGCATAAAAAAAGGACAAAATATTCTCATGCTAATGACCAGTTCGCATAGAAGACTCAAGTGGGCAGTTAGATTTTAGTTAACTAGCCTTAAAATATAGACAAAGGACAAAAGCTTCTCATGCTAACGACCAGTTCGCATAGAATACTCAAGTGGGCAGTTAGATTTCAATTAATTGGCCTTCAAATATAGACAATGGATACAATCTTCTCATGCTAACTTGCACTATGCATGAAAAATTCATTTCTAGGGTTTGGACATAGACCTAGGGTTTCACACTATAAAATGTGCAAGCCTAAGAGCACCAAGAGATATTTTTTTATCCATATTTTATCATATCAGAGAGAGAGACATCCTTTTGAGGAGAGCTTTTGAGACTTGGAGAGTTTTCTTTGAGATCATGTGTACGGTGAAGCTCTAACGGATTGAAGAGAATAACACCTACTATTTCAACATAAGATATAGGCTTTGACCCATAGATTTGGGTCAAATAGGGCAAGGTTTACTTTAGCGACTGTTGTCTTGGACAGTGGCCCACAGGCTTAGCTTGGGTTTTTTTTTTTTAAGTGAAAAACCCCTTGCAAAGTTGCCTTGGTCTAAGATACCATGAACAGGGGGTTCTACATAGTCAAAGTCACTCGGGGGTCACACCTGACACTGCTGCACCAACATTATCAATTGGATTTTGGATACCCAATTTAGCTTTTTGGTAGGGTGGATATTTGAACCTGGGACCTCTCTTGGAGGATTACCGTCTCCTCTCCAACTCACCTACAACACTTGGGTGGCTTAGGTTGGGTTTTAGACATAGCTTCTTTTATTCTGTTTCTTTATGTTTTCATATCATTAGCATAGATTTACATGATTTCATAGCATAGTTTCATCATATTTTCGTTACATTCTTTGATTACTAACAACCTCATCCGGGGAGGCAATCTCAGACACCTAAATGTGTGTTATTGTTTCATTGCTTGTAGGGCCATAGGTACATCGAACAAAGTTTGCAACATATGAGAGCAAAGGGGATCCCTCTAGGAAATAGACCTAGAGAAAGAGGCATCTGTAAGCCCTCATACATTTCTGTGTGTGAAACCAAAAAGCTTTTATAAGTGCACCACCTCTTTGCGGAAGGGGCACTCTTTGCCTATTTTTAACTTATAGTATTGAAATGGGTATCCCTAAGAGGGACCGACATGTAATCGAGCTTCAATATCAATAAAGAGATCCATATTTTTTATTTTGTATTATTGTTGGAACAAAATCTGCCTTCGGTTAATAGTGTTGCGCCTTAGACTTTGCCAACATTGAATAGACAGACCTTGCTTGAGATCATCTGTCTAATCTCCAGAGAAGGCTGGTTCCTTTGAGTTTTTTAGAGGAAAGGGAAACAAGAGATAAGGGAAATATAGCCGAAGCTAGAACTTTTCTCATGGTACAGATTAGACAACAACTAAAAAATGATGATGCAGATTACTATCTTCAAAGTTTCTTTATATCTTCCTATAGAAAACATGAATTCTTGAGTGCGATTTTAAATGTTCATCTAAATACATGTAAATATCTTTAATATTCAACTCTAGAGATAAGGTTTATACATGCACAGTTCAGATTTCAGAACAGATACATTATAAAACTTAAAATGAATAAAAGTTAAAAACCAGATACATACACTCGCATACAGAATTTCAGAAGCCAGAGGAAGAATATCTCTTATTGCTTGTAATCCAAGGAACATGTACATCAAGTCTGTAAACGTCCAAGAGCCGACCCTTTTCATGATCGACTCACTCCTATTTATACCCTAAAAAGAGTATCTTCTACTATGTACATTTAATTTCCTCAATCAATTACAAGTAATTATCCGCAGTTTCTAAGAATATACAATGGATTTCCCGCAGATTAGATAGATTTCCTTCTGGCTAAATTCAGATGAGCCTATTATTCTGCAATCATCCAGCGGACCTGCCATGTTATAATCAACTGACCATTCTTCAGAAATCAGCACATGATGTCAGTGCATGCCCCAGTTGCCAAAAATATACTCTGTTTCTCTATAGCGTGTATGTCATGAAATCGTGACATTCTACCTTTGTGAAGCCTTCTTTACTTTTTTCTTTAGCAAAAACTAGACATGTCATGAAATCATGACACTCTTGTTTCTCTGCTTGTCTACCCTTCTTGAGTCATGAAAATGCAACATGTCATGAAATCATGACATTTCTATGTCTTCAGCCTGATTCTTCTTTTTGCATCATAAAAATTGACCATGTCACGAAATCGTGACACTTCCGCCTCCTTAGCTCTTTGTCTTGGTTTTGATCATGAAAATGTGACATGTCATGAAATCGTGACACTTTCACCTCCTTAGCTCTTTGTCTTGGTTTTGACAGTGAAAATGTGACATGTCACGAAATCATGACACTTTCGCCTCCTTGCTCTCTCTTGTTGCTTTTGGCCATGAAAAAGGGACATGTCACGAAATCGTGACACTTTTAGTCTCTTTAGCAGTTTTGCTATTCTTCTGGTGAAAATAAGCCATGTCACAAAATCGCGACATTCTCCTTGACTTCTACCCTTTTATTGATGGACTTGGCAAAAATGGGCAACGTCACGAAATCATGACTTTTTCCTCTGCTTTCCCTCTTTGCTGTTTTTCACCGCGAAAACTCGACATGTCGTGAAATCATGACACTTTTCTTCCTTAGTGTATTTTGCTTTTTCTTTGTTCTTTAGCATATGGGCTACTTCGGTCTTCTTTGAAAATATGCAAAAAAGGTGCATCAGCCATTTTTTGTAGTTAGTCACTTTTTGACTAACATTCTTGGCACCTTCCAGGGGATTTTTTGCTCACAAAAATAAATAGAAACCAGGCCTTCATCCATTGGGAAACGGAGTCACCAACACAGTTGCGAAAAGTAAAATTTCAAGTGAAAAAGCAAAGATAAAAGAAAAAGAATGCACTTTGGAATATAAGTGATCTTTACCTTATCAAAACTTTTTTCTACCGCTTAGTGACTTAACTTTTTTCTGAGGAACATAAAAGATTCAATTCTGAGAGCTGGTCCCAGCTCTGGCTGCTAGTTTCTGACCCTGATGTTTAGATCTTCTGATTTTGTCCATTGCTGTAATTACCTCTTGATAAGTTTTGCAAACTCGGTTCCAGTATTCATCTTCTAAATCAGAAGAATCAATGAAAAGTTGATATACATACTGCAACTCCTCCACTTTATCATAAGAAATGATCTTTTGCCTTAAAATTAGTTCTTGTAAACAGGCTTTAATCTGTGTCAGCCTCTGGATCATCTCCATGATCTGTGTTTCTTCTATAGGTTCTTGCCAGTCGTCTATGTCTGTTTCATCCTCAACAAAAGCTTTTATTGATGCTGAAAGGACCTCTTCCTTCAACACTTTTGAACCATCATCCCAGAGGTAAGGAAGCCCATTATGGATAGCCAAATCAAGGTTTTGGAGCAACCCTTTCGCTTCATCTTCAAGCTCCTATAGAAACTTATTTCCCTGTGCTATCAATTTAAACTTTCTAAAGAAGTTCTTTGCTACGATTTTAGCTTGAGACCAGGCTTCGCTTCTGAGCTTGGCTTCCATGCTTCCTGGCATATTTTCTGACAAAATCTGAATTTTAGTAGCTGCATCTTCTCTTTTCAATAAAAATGCTTCGACAGCTCCAAATTCCTGTTTTACTACTTCAGTAGTTTCCTTTACTTTAGCTAAATACAATAATAAAGGTCTAGCCTTTAATACTAAAGATAACAAATATTTTAACAATTCTTTCCTCATTTTCTTTACTTTATCCTTTGAAAATCTGGAAGGAGCATTTTGTTGTTCTACCAACTGTTGTTGTAGCTGCTGTATCTGTGTATTCAATGCCTGAATCTGAGCTTCTACCACACTCAACTTTTCTTTACATTTTGCCACTTCACTGGCAACAGCACTGAATTTACCCTCCCATTTTTTAGCTTCCAGAGTAAGAGCCTTCTCTGCTATTTTTTGTTCTTTCACCACAGCCTCTAATTCCTTCCTCTTCTCCTTTTCCTTTAAAAACATTTCTTGATAATGTCCTCCCTGTAAGTATATGGTCCCAAAATGTGCTTGGGCTTTCACCCACTCATCTTGCATAGGCAGTTGAGATATATCTTCATTTATCTCTTCTGCTTGGTAATCTTCCACAGTCATTTCTCCCTTTGATTTCTTAGTAATAGGAGTTAACTTCAACTTCTTCCTCTGCATACTAGCTGGGTCTAAAGCAATGATTTCTCTTACAGTAGTCGGTGCTTTAGAATCCTCAGCTGAATGTGAAGTCCACCAATCTAAAGCATTCCTGCTTACTTTTTTAGATTTTCAATCTTGGCCATGGTGGAGTGTGACTCAGTCCCTTGAGAAGTTGTAACTCCAGCCATCGGGATGTCAATGTTGGGGAGAAAAGGAATGGGAGCAACTACGGATCCAACATTTAGCAGATTCTGGGAAGATGTTGCCATTTCTGGGAGAACAAGGTAATTTTTTGGCAAGAACATTATACTTTTGTTGATTTTAGAAAAGGAGGGAGAATTACAATGGGAATGAGTAGGAGAATGAGAAGAAGAAAGTAAAGAAAACATACCTATTTTCGGCTGGATTTGTTGTTGGTGTTCTTCTTCTTCTTCATGTTCACTGACGATCATTTCTTCACTCTACGCTTTGTCTTTATCAGGAGTTTTATTTCCCTCATCACTTTCATCCAAGTTTATAATTTGTTTCTCCTGCTATTGTCCTACCGTCAGGATTTCTTTTTTAACCAAAATTTGTTTTTTATTTTCACTATTTTGGCTCTCTTGAGCCGAACTCGGGTGGGCCGCGTGAGACTTCCTTCTGTGAATTTTCATGCTCAACTTCCTGAGCATCTGCATCAGTGTTTTCTTCAATCATATGGTCTTGTTCACCTTCTTGAGTCATTTTCCCTGAGTTGTCTTCCGTATCTTGAGGCTCTTGATCACTAGAAGAAGTTTGAATAATATTCTTGTCTTTTCTTCTATCAGCCATCATTTTCAATTTTCTCATTCTTTCTACTATGGGTTCATCAGATTCTGTACCCGAGTCCAAAGGTGGAACGAATTTTACAATTCTTGAGGAATGATGTCTTGACGTCAGAGTATCTGCCCCAAGTGCTAGACGCTTCTCTCTTTTTGTTACTAGAATAGGTTCAACTCTCCCCTATCCTTCTTTGCCCAACCCTTTTCCATCATAACCCATTTTCAACATCATCTGGGTGGCCTTCGAACTATAAGTCTTTCCTTGCTCTTCAGTAAAAACCTCTTCTATTGATCTTTTCCTAGATGTCCTAGGTTTGGTCTGAACAAGGGGAAGATTCTGAGCCTCTGCAATTTCTTTTCCTTTACCAGCTTCGGGCTGCTGGGATTCCTCAGGTGGCTGGGATACTTCAGGTTGCTGAGATACTTCGGGAGTAGAAGAATGACTACCTCCTATGCTTGGAGGGATTCTAATAGGGAAACTTCCTCCCCAGGAGTCATGGTTTTCATTATACCGAGGTTCGAACAGATTGTCATTTTTGGTGGGGTATCTCGATGAAATCGAATTTGTCTGGACTCTCATTACCCACCATTCCCAAATTTTAGCCACATCCCAATCTGGCCTATTCTTCTGAATCCTGGTGATTTTACCTTCCGTCAATTGATGAGCTTTTATATTTTCTGGGTCAAACTGAACAATTACTTCATAAAAATCATGCCAAGGAGGCAAAGGCTCCATATTTTCTATGTGCCACTCCAGGGGTTCATCTTCTGTGTTATTTCTATTTTCTTCAACATCATCTCTGACTTTAACATGAAATTCTTTAATCTATGTTTTATTCAAAATGGATTGTCTCTCAGCAAATCTGTTCATGGGATCATATTTCCATCTTTGCGAAATCTCAATAAGCCCCAATTTTCTCAAATACTCTGCTATCTGTTCATTTTGCCCCTTTCTTGAAATAGTAATTCCTTCAAAACTAAAAGGCATATTACAGGTACCAGTTTTCCCAATTCCAGTCCCGAATTTGACATTAATGCTTTCTGTTTGCCTAACATATTCTAAGGCAAAGACTCTATCAGTCACATAATGAGGAAGTAAAAAGGGTTTGTCTGTAAACCCATACAATCTGATGCATACTCCTTGTGTTAGAATAAACCAATCCCCCTCCTCTGCAAACTTGGTTTGCAATACCTTTTCCACTTTGGGGGTCAATCTTGTTATTTTTCCATACATGATTTTTAGCGCAGGGCCCAAAAATTCCCTATTGAAATCATAATATGACTCGGATTTGTATAACACATTGGTCCATTCATACACTGGTAAGATTTCTCCCTTCTCATTCTTATCATTTTTTGAAATGAAAGCTAACTCTTGAGACATAAAGTAAAAGAATAACCACACCAAATATGAAGTGTATCTGAATGAAAACTGGGTTCCAGCCTTCAATGCCACCAAACCCTCATGAATTTCTGCACTTAAAAACTCAGGCCAGTCAAAGAAAATAGGTTTCACACTCCTGCTCATAACAGCCGAATCGTACATTCTAGGGTTCGACAAACATTCTACTATAGCCACCTACCACTTCTGAACCTTTTCATCATTTTTTAGTCCAGCAATCATGGCCAGGATGGAATATAGTTCAGGATTTTTAAAAGCTGCCATGTCAATTGGGGGTTCTGGTGGATTTACCCCTTCTGGAAGATCTTTTATCTGAGTGGCTAGGAAACCCTTCACCTTTTCGGATGAGCCAAAATATGTAGCCTGTTCTAAGGGGTCAAAATTCTTAGGTTCTAAGAAAGGGACATGGCCCACAGCAAAAGCAAAAACAAAAGCATCTTTGGATAGAGAAAACAGAACCTTCCCTAAAAAATCTCTAACCTTTCTCTCCTTTTCATCATAGAAATTTGCAATTGCCCTTACCAATTCTGGGTAGGGATGAACAGGAATATATACATACCAGTACAAGAAAGAATGGTATGCAAACATTGAAGGAGAAGATGCAGAAACCCTAGTCGCTACCCGGTTCTTTATATTGCTCTGAATCTCCGTCGGGTCCTTCCATGTTATTATTGTATCTGCAATTCGGGAGTCTCTGTCAATAAAACCAGCGTTGTTCTCCTCCCTTATTTTTACTACCGAAGTAGTCGGGGGTGATGAGGTAGATGCTACCTGGTTCTTCACCTTCTTAGGGGCCATTATGAATTATCAGGTACACAGACTTTGAACTTCTTCTGATTGCTTCACAACTCCTTCCTCACTATGCTATAGTGTGGTGGTATAAAAGTGGCTGGCGAGATTTCTGGCTTTTCAAGCATTACAGAGATAGTTCCTCACTTCTTTTTCTTCTTCAGGAGTTTCAACAAGTTTGCAAATGGCGAAATGCCTTTCCAAATCCTTGAATTTAATTTTATGTAGCTTGAGAGGACATGCAAAATTAATGCATTAAATGACGGTTGGTCGATTTGATTCATCCATATTTCTTTGGTTTCCGTTCTCACCACCTTCCTTAGGAAACTCCTAAAAATGCTCGTTGGCTCATTAAAAACCCACTTGGGGACTGGGAATTATCCCATGCCGAAAAAGATGCTACCTGATAGATTAATTATCTTCTTCCACTGAACCCCGGGCACGTGGTTGCTTAGAAACATTCGACGGTGGATCTTTAGAAATATTTTGAGAAGCACACATAACATATTTCAAAACATTCTTTTACTCATTCCCTCTTGCCGACTCTCAGGTGACCACGCGGTAGCTCCAGATTTGAAAATGCAAAATAACAAGGGTAGACTTTTCCCTCCATATTTTATTCAAAATGTCAGACTCTGATAGTCCTCAAAAATGATTCTTATTAGGCCACAAAAAGGGAATATTTACAAAACTCAAAACTTATAATATACTGTACATATAATGGTGATCTGTCCCTTTTACTGGAAATATAATTTTAGGTGAAATGCATTCACCATGATGGGTAGAACCCATCCATCTTGATATTTTAACTGGAAGGCATTGAATTGCTTTTCTAAAATAATTTCAAATGGCCCCTCCCATAACGCGTCAAACTTGTCATGATGTCCTGGTTTCACTTTCTTGACGTTCCATTTTAACACCAGGTCACCTATTTTGAATTTCTTGAAAGTGGTTTTCTTATCGAACCACCCGACTATTTTCAACATATGTTTTTGATGATGATTGTAGGCCTGTTCCCTAGACTCTTCTAGCTACAGAAGTTGCATCAGTCGGGCATCCATTGGATGGCCTTCATCTTCATTAACTTGGTTTAGCAATTTCAACGTGGGTATCTCCATATGAATCAACAAAACAACCTCTTTGCCATAAACCAAAGCATATGGTGATGTATTGATTGATTTCTTGATTGAAATTATGTCGGCCCACAGGGCCTGATTCAGGAGTGAGTGCCAGTTCTTCTTATTATCCTCTAATGTTCTTTTCAGGATTCTTAAAATATTCTTATTAGTAGACTCGGCTAATCCATTACCTTGTGGGTAATAATTAGAGGAAGTCTTCAGGTAAATTCCATATCGACTGGAAAATTCGATCATCTTTGCACTAGTGAAAGGAGATCCGTTGTCTGTAATCAAAGAGTCTGGTATGCCAAACCTTGTGATTAGACTCTCGACAAATTCTATCACCACTTTCGAATCAACTTTCTTTGTGGGTACTGCTTCTGCCCACTTAGTGAAGTAGTCCATGGCATTGAGAATGTATTTGTGGCCTGATGATGAATTTGGCTCTATTATACCTACGAAATCCAACCCCCACTACTGGAACGGTTCCTCGACTTGAATAGCTTTTAAGGGCATAGGCGCATTCCTGTTCCTCCCCACATACCTCTGACACTGTTCGCACCTCTGGGTCACTTTGTATGCATCTAGGAAGATGGAAGGCCAATAACATCCAGCTCTAAGGATCTTCAAAGCTGTGGTTCGGCCTGCATAATGTCCCCCTAAGAGACCCCCATGAAATTCATCTAACACTTTCTGCTTTTCATTATCGGGAATGCATTTCAACAATACACCATCGATATTAACCCTGTACAACCCTTCTGTTTGAAGGGTATATTTTAATGCTTGGGTTCTGAATCTCCTTCTCTGGGAAGCATTCATATCTTCAGGGCATGACCCAGTCTGAAAGTACCTCACAAAGTCATCGATCCAACCTGAACTTACTCTGTCTTGATGTTGCTCAATGTTTGCCATGACGGGGTGGCTCTCCCCATATCCACTTGCAGCTTGCTTGGCCAATTCCTGGCACAAAGCTCTCCCTCTGACTATTTTAGTAGGATGTATTTCTACATCATACTCTTGGATGCGAGTCACCCATCCAACTCTTTTTTCACCCAGTTCTCCTTGAATTATGAAGTTCCTTACATCGGGATGAATAACATAAACCATCATCCGACTCTGGGATAAGAAGTGTTTTAGCTTATTCAAGGATTTCATAATTGCATATACTTGTTTTTCTATGAAGTTGTACCTTTCCTCATGTTTGTGCATGGTGGAACTCAAAAAGGCTATGGGTCTTTCTTCATCATCCACTCCTTTCTGAGTGAGAACTGTAGCATAACTATCTTGTTCTCCGACAACATATAGTATGAAACCTCGAGAATAGTCAGGGTTAACTAGCACAGGAGCTTGAGCGATGGCTTCTAGAATTTTTTGGAAAGCTTCTTTCCTTGGCTCTGTCCATTTGAAAGGAGCATCCTTTTTCAATAATTCAGTCATTGGTTTAACTGTATGGGCAAAGTCTGCAATGAATTTTTTGACGAAATTTATTTGCCCAAAGAAGGACTGCAAACCTTTCTTGTTAACTGGAAGCGACAACTCAAGAAGTGCCTTCACTCTATCAGGGTCAATTGAAAGCCCAACTTTAGAAATAACATGCCCAAGGAGTATTCCTTCTTCCACAGCAAAAATAGACTTTTTAGGATTTAATGATATTCCAAATTCTCTACATTTCTCAAATACTTGCCGCAGATGAGTGGCATGGTCTTTTTTGTTGTGAGAAAATACAGTCATGTCATCTAAATAGACGACAATAATTTTGTTTGCAAGCTCCCCAAAAGCTACGTCCATGGCTCTTTGAAAAGTTGCTCCTGCGTTAGATAATCCAAAGGGCATCCTTTGGTATGCAAATGTTCCCCACTTAGTGGTGAATGCAGTCTTATATTGATCTTCATTTCTCACCCAAACTTGATTGTAACTAGAGAAGCCATCTAATAGAGAAAACCTTTCTGCTCCTGCCATAGTATGAAGGATTGGGTCAATCTGGGGTAAAGGATAGTGATATTTTAAAGAGGCTCTATTCAAATTTTTGAAATCGACGCATAGTCTTATTTCTCCATTTTTCTTGTGGACTGGGACCAAATTTGCCACCCAAGTAGAGTGCTTGATTGGGTATACTATCTTAGCCTGTAGGAGTTTTAACAACTCCTATTTCATTAAGGCTTCAATTTTAGGATTCACAGGCCTCTGCTTCTGCCTAAAAGGTTTAGCTCCTTCCTCTAGTTCGATGGTATGCTGAATGACCTCTTTCCTGTACACTTTTAGATCACTATAAGTCCAGGCTATTATATCCGGATACTCTCTACATAACCATTTTATTTGCTCTAGTTCTACTTCTGTACAATCGGTCCCTACTTTGATCATCTTGCCCGGTTCTAGTTCTACTTCTTTATACCAGCGTTCATCTACCTTGATCCTTCGACCTACAACTCTATCGCTATTGTCGAAAAGGCTCTCCAGGGTGATCACTCCCCTAGGGATATGATTGTTTTTTAGTTGAATAAGGCTCTCTTCGTCCTCTTCTTGTAATGCTCTATCTGTAGAGCAATTCATCTCATGAATCAAAAAATCTAGGATCTGCTCATCATTCTCAAATACTTGCCAAAAAATGTCCTTGTCGGGCATAGAAGGCCTGTATATAAGTCTGACTATTTTAGACTTCTGAATAACATTACTGACTGGGCAAAAATTGGATCCTACTGACGCTAACAGGTCTGCATGTGTGTTCTTCTCTCTGGAAATGGATTTCATGTTTAGTGCTTCAAAATTTTCCAATAGATCCAACACTTTGTTTTTGTAAGCCCTTAGGTAATGTTGCTTACAAATGCATTTGCCAGTAACTTGTTTAACAATCAGCTCTGAATCTCCATAGATCAACAGCTGTTTTGCACCTAGTTTTTCAGCTTTCCTAAGTCCCAAACACAAAGCTTCGTATTCAGCTATGTTATTGGTGCAACTCCATGTCAACCTATATGAAAAGACTTTTTCTTTTCTAGTAGGTGAAATCAGAACAATTCCAGCTCCTGCTCCATTTTTGCACCTTGACCCATCAAAGTACAATTTCCATAACTGGTTGGCCGAATCACCTATTTTAGGGACAACAACAGGGAGCTTTTTTGGTTTCTCAATGGAATAGCTTCCCATTTCTGTCTCTACCATAGCATTGAAGTTCTTCATTGAAAACTGATCCTCAGATTGGAGTTCCTCCAGGGTTTCTTCCATTAAATCGATATTTTCCAATTCCTCAGACATCATGTTGACGGTGGTTGTTTCCTCCAGTATTTCTACGTGAAAAGTAGATGGTTTTTCATTGTAGATCTTGACTCTTTTACCTTTGAAAGGTACCTCCAAATGAGAATAATCTAGAGATAGATAACCACCCATTTTGGCCATGAACTCTCTGGATAAACACATACCGAAATATGGTTCTAAGTCTACAACGACTACCTCTTGTATGACGACTACTTCTGGTATTCTGTGGAGTTGAATAGGGATATCTTTGATCACCCCGATAGATTTTATTGGAGTACCATCTAATTGCAACACACCAGGATGACTCCGAGTATATTCCATCCCCATTATGTCACATACGACTTTCGACATCACCGTAGTTGCGGCCCCTGAATCAATCATGCAATTGTGAACTATCCACCCCTCCATTTGCAAAGATAGATAGAATGGGGGCGGTCTATTTTTCCCAGAGGTTGACATAACATTTTCTTGTATAACATTTGAGAAGGAGGTATCATTCTTTAAATTTAGGGATTCTTGGAGGAGGTCAATCTGACCAGGAATTTGCAGTGCATCATACATGCTTATTTTGGAAGGAGTCCTCTTCATTTCTTCTGCAATGTTGAACGAAAGGGTTGCAGTTGGGGATACCTCAACACTTTTCTCCTTTCCACTAGTCGATGCGTCATATCTATCTCTATAGACCTGCGTGGCTTCTATTCTTTGTATTTTTTTCAATGAAGGAAATCTGAGTCTTTCCTTCACTTGCTCTTGAGTCTCGCTCCCTTTTCTAGGAGGAAATTATTTTCTTGGTGTAGTCGTAGAAGTCTGAGGAGGGTCAGAACGTCCTTTCTCATTAGACTAGTTTTTCTATGGAGTCGCCCTAGGGGCAGGAGGAAAACTTAGTGGTTGGAGTTCCTTAGGGTCGACTTGTAATGACTTTTTTCTCGATCTTGTCAGGACTGAGACTTGTTCCATGGATGGCATTGCCAAATTGTGGTGGACTTCTCTGATTATGTTCACTTGTCCCTTGCCGATTTCTTTGGCTCTCTCATTAATAACCACTTGCACATGATGTTGATGAATCATGCATGAATCTTCTCCATGAGGATCATTGCAAGTGGTACACCAGTAATCAGAATTAGTGGGTTCTCCATTATCTCCTGTCTCATTCGCATACACAACATTTTTTCTATCTTGCCCTCTACCACTCATTGAAGCACCATATTTTTGTATCTATGGAAATCTTCTTGCTTGGAGATTCCGTTCAGCTTCCCTCTTTTTCATGGATGCCATTTCATTTGACAATGTTTTCATTGTATCAATTATGGTCGTGTACTGGTCATTCGGGGGAGCTGATGCAAGGGGTGGGGCTGGTAATGCAAGGAGTGTAGGAGGTGCGGCTATAGCTGGGAGAGCCTGCATTGATGGGAGTACAGGTAGTTTAGAAATTGATGCTTGGGAAAGTTTTGGTACAATTGGCAATAGACTCTTTGATGGATATTTCTTTGTAGCGATGAGATCAGCTTCGCCCTTTGCTGCCTCTAGATAGATCTCAGGAAAAGTGGTTACGCGGGATTGCCTTATTATCATACTGAGATCTGAATCAAAAGCCCTTAAATAATAGCATATAGCTTGTTCTTCCATGGGTTTTATGCCCTGAGGTACTCTATCACGAGTTCTGGTAAATCTGATGTTGAAATCCTGGATTTCTTCTTGTGGATGCCTCTCAATGATAGTGAATTGATTCAGCAATGTGAAAGGATCCGCATGTATATTAAATTCATCGACCAGACGGTCGACAAGCACTGCCCAAGAAGTAATGGATCCAACGGGAAGCGCTCTGTACCAATAGAGCATCTTTCCTTTCAAAGATATAACCAACAATCTGACCATTACATCTTCTTGAGTGATATTGTAAATAGATGCTAGCGATGATACATCTAAATAGTGCTCATCTGTTGTTTTGCCTATTTCATCAAAAGTCGGCAATGCTTTTAGTGCAGCTTGTGGAATTTGGTTTTGTGCTCCCAAGTTCAAAGGACCAGTTTGATTCCACACAAGATGTGCTGAGACAAGGGCAGCTGCCATGGTTGCTAAAGGAGTTACAACTACTATAGGATTGCTTGTAGATGCTCCTACAATGGGTGTTAAAGAGGTGCTAATGGTGCCAGGTGGATTTGATCGTGCGGCTAGCACAGGGTGTGCCTTTAGGCTTCCGAGATGTAGCTCAAAGAACTCGATGGGTTCTTCAGAGTTTCTAGCTCGGGATCTGGTTATCATATGGCTATATAACCAAAAAATTTTAGACAAGGTCTTTCTTTTATGGTCTAAATTTTATTGCAACGGAGTCGCCAGGTAGTTTTTTCTTGAGATTTTCAAACAAAAGGCTCTAAAGTAAAACACCAAAACTTATATAATACTGTGGGATTTACTAGTCCCACCGGGCATGCCAAAAACTATTGGAACAAAATCTGCCTTCGGTTAATAGTGTTGCGCCTTAGACTTTGCCAACATTGAATAGACAGACCTTGCTTGAGATCATCTGTCTAATCTCCAGAGAAGGCTGGTTCCTTTGAGTTTTTTAGAGGAAATGGAAACAAGAGATAAGGGAAATATAGCCGAAGCTAGAACTTTTCTCATGGTATAGATTAGACAACAACTAAAAAATGATGATGCAGATTACTATCTTCAGAGTTTCTTTATATCTTCCTATAGAAAACATGAATTCTTGAGTGCGATTTTAAATGTTCATCTAAATACATGTAAATATCTTTAATATTCAACTCTAGAGATAAGGTTTATACATGCACAGTTCAGATTTCAGAATAGATACATTATAAAACTTAAAATGAATAAAAGTTAAAAACTAGATACATACACTCGCATACATAATTTTAGAAGCCAGAGGAAGAATATCTCTTATTGCTTGTAATCTAGTACATGTACATCAAGTCTGTAAACGTCCAAGAGCCGACCCTTTTCATGATCGACTCACTCCTATTTATACCCTAAAAAGAGTATCTTCTACTATGTACATTTAATTTCCTCAATCAATTACAAGTAATTATCTACAGTTTCTAAGAATATACAATGGATTTCCCATAGATTAGATAGATTTCCTTCTGGCTAAATTTAGATGAGCCTGTTATTCTGCAATCATCCAGTGGACCTGCCATGTTATAATCAACTGACCATTCTTCAAAAATCAGCACATGATGTCAGTGCATGCCCCAGTTGCCAAAAATATACTCTGTTTCTCTACAGCGTGTATGTCATGAAATCATGACATTCTACCTTTGTGAAGCCTTCTTTACTTTTTTCTTTAGCGAAAACTAGACATGTCATGAAATCATGACACTCTTGTTTCTCTGCTTGTCTGCCCTTCTTGAGTCATGAAAATGCAACATGTCACGAAATCATGACATTTCTATGTCTTCAGCCTGATTCTTCTTTTTGCACCACAAAAATTGACCATGTCATGAAATCGTGACACTTTCGCCTCCTTAGCTCTTTGTCTTGGTTTTGACCATGAAAATGTGACATGTCATGAAATCGTGACACTTTCCTCCTTAGCTCTTTGTCTTGGTTTTGATAGAAAACGTGACATGTCATGAAATCGTGACACTTTCGCCTCCTTGCTCTCTCTTGTTGCTTTTGGCCACGAAAAAGGGACATGTCACGAAATCGTGACACTTTTAGTCTCTTTAGCAGTTTTGCTATTCTTCTGGTGAAAATAAGCCATGTCACAAAATCGTGACATTCTCCCTGACTTCTACCCTTTTATTGATGGACTTGGCAAAAATGGGCAACGTCGCGAAATCATGACTTTTTCCTCTGCTTTCCCTCTTTGTTGTTTTTCACCGTGAAAACTCGACATGTCACGAAATCATGACACTTTTCTTCCTTAGTGTATTTTGCTTTTTCTTTGTTCTTTAGCATATGGGCTACTTCGGTCTTCTTTGAAAATATGCAAAAAAGGTGCATCAGCCATTTTTTGTAGTTAGTCACTTTTTGACTAACAGTTATATGCTTTTTTCCATTTCATCTTGGGTTTTCAAATAACATTGCAAGTAGGGTTAAAAAGAGAAGTTGGTGCATGCATTCCAAGGGTCACTACAAATGGCGATCATGGTAGGACCACCACTAATTTTTCATTTTTTGCTAGAATACTAACTTAGTTTTATGTGTAGGCCTAGCCGCTGTAAGCTACAGTGGCCAAAAACTAGCCGCTCTGAGCTATAACGACCAATAGAGCTTATCCACTTTGAGCTACAGTGACCAAGAACTAGCCACTCTAGTCGATAGTGGCCAGAACTGGAGTGCAGCAGAGGTCAAAACACCAACTCTCTAAGTTGGATTAAAGGTTGGTATAGCTTCTATGATATTTTATAGCTTTCTATCTAATTTTGTGTGGATAAAATAGAGAACTTGAAGCACATTTATGTTTGGAAATTGAAGTAATAAAAGAAGAAAGAATTAAGCATTTTGCATATCTTAGATCTTCTTTTAAATTTTCCACTAGGCCTTGCTAGGAACATTGGCTTGTGCCTAAAAATTTCACCATAGAATCCAACATGCTAGACATTGTATGTTGTTTGCTTGCTTTGAGGCCCTGCTAGAGGCCATAGTTGCACGAAATAAAGTGCAATCATACAAATAATAATAGTTCATCCATATTTTTGAATATTGAAATGTATTTTTGTACTTAGGCATATAGGAAAGATTCATTGTTGCTACATGATGCACTTTATGTTACGCAATATTAAAATGAACACCACACACACATGTCTCATTTAAACATTAGAGATTTGGATTTCATCACCAACCTTCAATTCAGTCCAGTGACATTGGAATTCATCTTCTTCCATTGGTTTACCCCCTATAGCTTCCTAGAAACGTATTGAGAAACTTACTTATAGTGACACTAAGTTACTATTGGAACAAAATCTGCCTTTGGTTAATAGTGTTGCACCTTAGACTTTGCCAACATTGAATAGACAGACCTTGCTTGAGATCATCTGTCTAATCTCCAGAGAAGGCTGGTTCCTTTGAGTTTTTTAGAGGAAAGGGAAACAAGAGATAAGGGAAATATAGCCGAAGCTAGAACTTTTCTCATGGTACAGATTAGACAACAACTAAAAAATGATGATGCAGATTACTATCTTCAGAGTTTCTTTATATCTTCCTATAGAAAACATGAATTCCTGAGTGCGATTTTAAATGTTCATCTAAATACATGTAAATATCTTTAATATTCAACTCTAGAGATAAGGTTTATACATGCATAGTTCAGATTTTAGAACAGATACATTATAAAACTTAAAATGAATAAAAGTTAAAAACCAGATACATACACTCGCATACAAAATTTTAGAAGCCAAAGGAAGAATATCTCTTATTACTTGTAATCCAGTAACATGTACATCAAGTCTGTAAACGTCCAAGAGCCAACCCTTTTCATGATCGACTCACTCCTATTTATACCCTAAAAATAGTATCTTCTACTATGTACATTTAATTTCCTCAATCAATTACAAGTAATTGTCTGCAGTTTCTAAGAATATACAACGGATTTCCCGCAGATTAGATAGATTTCCTTCTAGCTAAATTTAGATGAGCCTGTTATTCTACAATCATCCAGTGGACTTGCCATGTTATAATCAACTGACCATTCTTCAGAAATTAGCACATGATGTCAGTGCATGCCCCAGTTGCCAAAAATATACTCTGTTTCTCTACAACGTGTATGTCGCGAAATCGTGACATTCTACCTTTGTGAAGCCTTCTTTACTTTTTTCTTTAGCGAAAACTAGACATGTCATGAAATCTCGACACTCTTTTTTCTCTACTTGTCTGCCCTTCTTGAGTCACGAAAATGCAACATATCACGAAATCGTGAAATTTCTATGTCTTTAGCCTGATTCTTCTTTTTGCACCACAAAAATTGACCATGTCGCGAAATCGTGACACTTTTGCCTCCTTAGCTCTTTATCTTGGTTTTGACGGTGAAAACGCGACATGTCGTGAAATCGCAACAATTTTGCCTCCTTAGCTCTTTGTCTTGGTTTTGATCGCGAAAACGTGACATGTCACGAAATCGTGACACTTTCGCCTCCTTGCTCTCTCTTGTTGCTTTTGGTCGTGAAAAAGGGACATGTCGCGAAAAAGGGACATGTCACGAAATCGTGACACTTTTAGTCTCTTTAGCAGTTTTTCTATTCTTCTGGAAAAAATAAGCCATGTCACAAAATCATGACATTCTCCCTGACTTCTACCCTTTTATTGATGGACTTGGCGAAAATGGGCAACGTCACGAAATCGTGACTTTTTCCTCTGCTTTCCCTCTTTGCTATTTTTTGCCGTGAAAACTCGACATGTCGCGAAATCGCGACACTTTTCTTCCTTAGTGTATTTTGCTTTTTCTTTGTTCTTTAGCATATGGGCTACTTCGGTCTTCTTTGAAAATATGCAAAAAAGGTGCATCAGCCATTTTTTGTAGTTAGTCACTTTTTGACTAACATTCTTAGTGCCTTTCTGGGGATTTTTTTCTTGCAAAAATAAATAGAAACCAGGCCTTCATCCATTGGGAAATAGAGTCACCAACACAGTTGCAAAAAGTAAAATTTCAAGTGAAAAAGCAAAGATAAAAGAAAAAGAATGCACTTTGGAATATAAGTGATCTTTACCTTATCAAAACTTTTTTCTATCGCTTAGTGACTTAAATTTTTATGAGGAACATAAAAGATTCAATTTTGAGAGCTGGTCCCAGCTCTGGCTACTAGTTTTTGACCCTAATGTTTAGATATTCTAATTTTTTCCATTGCTGTAATTACCTCTTGATAAGTTTTGCAAACTCGGTTCTAGTCTTCATCTTCTAAATCAGAAGAATCAATGATAAGTTGATATGCATATTGCAACTCCTCCACTTTACCATAAGAAATGATATTTTTCCTTAAAATTAGTTCTTGTAAACAGAATTTAATTAGTGTCAGCCTCTGGATCATCTCCATGACCTGTGTTTCTTCT
Source organism: Wollemia nobilis (assembly GCA_028583015.1). Taxonomy (NCBI): domain Eukaryota; kingdom Viridiplantae; phylum Streptophyta; class Pinopsida; order Araucariales; family Araucariaceae; genus Wollemia; species Wollemia nobilis. The sequence continues at coordinate 6,976,643 of JAQPPZ010016983.1, read as the reverse complement.
ATAGGTTCCTGCCCGCCGTCTATGTCTGTTTCATCCTCAACAAAAGCTTTTATTGATGCTGAAAGGACCTCTTCCTTCAACACTTTTGAACCATCATCCTAGAGGTAAGGAATCCCATTATGGATAGCCAGATCAAGGTTTTGGAGCAACCCTTTCGCTTCATCTTCAAGCTCCTACAGAAACTTATTTCCCTATGCTATCAATTTAAACTTTCTAAAGAAGTTCTTTGCTATGATTTTAGCTTGAGACCAGGCTTCACTTCTGAGCTTGGCTTCCATGCTTCCTGGCATATTTTTTGACAAAATCTAAATTTTAGTAGCTGCATCTTCTCTTTTCAATAAAAATGCTTTGGCAGCTCCAAATTCCTATTTTACTACTTTAGTAGTTTCCTTTACTTTAGCTAAATATAATAATAAAGGTCTAGCATTTAATACTAAAGATAACAAATATTTTAACAATTCTTTCCTCTTTTTATTTACTTTATCCTTTGAAAATTTGGAAGGAGCATTTTGTTGTTCTACCAACTGTTGTTGTAGCTGCTGTATTTGTGTATTCAACGCCTGAATTTGAGCTTCTACCACACTCAACTTTTCATTACATTTTGCCACTTCACTGGTTCAACTCTCCCATGTCCTTCTTTGCCCAACCCTTTTCCATCATAACCCATTTTCAACATCATCTAGGTGGACTTCTAACTATAAGTATTTCATTGCTCTTCAGTAAAAACCTCTTGTATTGATATTTTCCTAGATGTCCTAGGTTTGGTCTAAACAAGGGGAATATTTTAAGCCTCTATAATTTCTTTTCCTTTACCATCTTTGAGCTGCTAGGATTCCTCACATGGCTAGGATACTTTTGGTTGCTGAGATACTTCGGGAGTAGAAGAATGACTACCTCCTATGCTTGGAGGGATTTTAACAGGGAAAATTCCTCCCCAGGAGTCATGGTTTTCATTATACCAAGGTTCGAATAGATTGTCATTTTAGGTGGGGTATCTCGATGAAATCAAATTTGTCTGGACTCTCATTATGAACCATTCTCAAATTTTAGCCACATCCCAATCTGGCCTATTATTCTGAATCCTGGTGATTTTACCCTCAAATTGATGAGATTTTATATTTTTTGGGTCAAACTGAACAATTACTTTGTAAAAATCATGCCAAGGAGGCAAAGGCTCCATATTTTCTATGTGCCACTCTAGGGGTTCATCTTCTATGTTATTTCTGTTTTCTTCAACATCATATCTGACTTTAACATGAAATTATTTAATCTGTGTTTTATTCAAAATGGATTGTCTCTCAACAAATCTGTTCATGGGATCATATTTCCATCTTTTTAGAATCTCAATAAGCCCCAATTTTCTCAAATACTCTGCTATCTATTCATTTTTACCCTTTCTTGAAATAGTAATTCCTTCAAAACTAAAAGGCATATTACAGGTACCGGTTTTCCCAATTCTAGTCCCAAATTTGACATTAATGCTTTCTGTTTGCCTAACATATTCTAAGGCAAAGACTTTTTCAATCACATAATGAGGAAGTAAAAAGGGTTTGTCTATAAACCCATACAATCTGATGCATACTCCTTGTGTTAGAATAAACCAATCCCCCTCCTCTGAAAACTTGGTTTGCAATACCTTTTCCGCTTTGGGGGTGAATATTGTTATTTGTCCATACATGATTTTTAGTGCAGGGCCCAAAAATTCCCTATTGAAATCATAATATGACTTGAATTTGTATAACACATTGGTCCATTCATACACTGGTAAGATTTCTCCCTTCTCATTATTATCATTTTTTGAAATGAAAGCTAATTCTTGAGACATAAATTAAAAGAATAATCACACCAAATATGAAGTGTATCTGAATGAAAATTGGGTTCCAGCCTTCAATGCTGCCAAACCCTCATGAATTTCTGCACTTAAAAAATCAGGCCAGTCAAAGAAAATAGGTTTCACACTCCTGCTCATAACAGTCGAATCGTATATTCTAGGGTTCGACAAACATTCTACTACAACCACCTACCACTTTTGAACTTTTTCATTATTTTTTAGTCCAGCAATCATGGCCAGGATGGAATATAGTTCAAGATTTTTAAAAGTTGCCATGTCAATTGGGGGTTCTAGTGGATTTACCCCTTCTGGAAGATATTTTATCTAAGTGGCTAGGAAACCCTTCACCTTTTTGGACGAGCCAAAATATGTAGCCTATTCTAAGGGGTCAAAATTCTTAGGTTCTAAGAAAGGGACATGGCCCGCAACAAAAGCAGAAACAAAAGCATCTTTGGACAGAGAAAACAGAACCTTCCCTAAAAAATCTCTAACCTTTCTCTTCTTTTCATCATAGAAATTTGCAATTGCCCTTACCAATTCTGGGCAGGGATGAACAGGAATATATACATTCTAGTACAATAAATAATGGTATGCAAAAATTGAAGGAGAAGATGTAGAAACCCTAGTCACTACCCGGTTCTTTATATTGCTCCGAATCTTCGTCGGGTCCTTCCATGTTATTATTGTATCTGCAATTCGGGAGTCTCTGTTAATAATACCAACACTGTTCTCCTCCCTTCTTTTTACTATCGAAGTAGTCGGGGGTGATGAGGTAGATGCTACCTAGTTCTTTGCCTTCTTAGGGGCCATTATGAATTATCAGGTATACAAACTTTGAACTTCTTCTGATTGCTTCACAACTCCTTCCTCACTATGCTATAGTGTGGTGGTATAAAAGTGGTTGGTGAGATTTTTGGCTTTTCAAGTGTTACAAAGATAGTTCCTCACTTATTTTTCTTCTTCAGGAGTTTCAGCAAGTTTGCAAATGGCAAAATGCCTTTCCAAATCCTTGAATTTAATTTTATATAGCTTGAGAGGACATGCAAAATTAATGCATTAAATTACATTTGGTCGATTTGATTCGTCCATATTTCTTTGGTTTCCATTATCACCACCTTCCTTAGGAAACTCCTAAAAATTCTCGCTGGCTCATTAAAAACCCACTTGGGGACTGAGAATTATCCCATGCCAAAAAATATGCTACCTGACAGATTAATTATCTTCTTCCACTGAACCCCAGGCGCGTGGTTGCTTAGAAACATTTGGTGGCAGATCTTTAGAAATATTTTGAGAAGCACACAACATATTTCAAAATATTCTTTTACTCATTCCATCTTGCCAACTCTCAGGCGACCACGCGACATCTCTAGATTTGAAAATGCAAAATAACAAGGGCAGACTTTTTCCTCTAGATTTTATTCAAAATGTTGGACTCTGATAGTCCTCAAAAATGATTCTTATTAGGCCACAAAAAGGGAATATTTACAAAACTCAAAACTTATAATATACTGTACATATAATGGTGATCTGTCCCTTTTACTGGAAATATAATTTTAGGTGAAATGCATTCACCATGATGGGTAGAACCCATCCATATTGATATTTTAACTAGAAGGCATTGAATTTCTTTTCTAAAATAATTTCAAATGGCCCCTCCCAGAATGCGTCAAACTTGTCATGATGTCTAGCTGCAAAAGTTGCATCAGTCGGGCATCCATTGGATGGCCTTCGTCTTCATTAACTTGGTTTAGCAATTTCAACTTAAGTATCTCCATATGAATCGGCAAAACAACCTCTTTTCCATAAACCAAAGCATATGGTGATGTATTGATTGATTTCTTGATTGAAATTATGTTGGCCCATAGGCCCTGATTCATGAGTGAGTGCCAGTTCTTCTTATTATCCTCTAATGTTCTTTTCAAGATTCTTAAAAGATTCTTATTAGTAGACTCAGCTAATCCATTACCTTGTGGGTAATAATTAGAGGAAATCTTCAGGTAAATTCCATATCGACTGGAAAATTTGATCATATTTGCACTAGTGAAAGGAGATCCGTTGTCTGTAATCAAAGAGTTTGGTATGCCAAACCTTGTGATTAGAATCTCAACAAATTCTATCACCACTATCGAATTAGCTTTCTTTGTGGGTACTACTTCTGCCCACTTAGTGAACTAGTTCGTGGCAGTGAGAATGTATTTGTGGCCTGATGATGAATTTTGTTCTATTATACCTATTAAATCCAACCCCCACTGTTGGAACGGTTCCTCAACTTGAATAGCTTTTAAGGGCATAGGCGCATTCCTGTTCCTCCCCACATACCTTTGAGACTGTTCACACCTCTGGGTCACTTTGTATGCATCTAGGAAGATGGAATGCCAATAACATCCAGCTCTAAGGATCTTCAAAGCTGTGGTTTGGCCTGCATAATGTCTCCCTGAGAGAACCCCATGAAATTCATCTAACACTTTTTGCTTTTCATTATCAGGAATGCATTTCAACAATACACCATCGATATTAACCATGTACAACCCTTCTATTCGAAGGGTATATTTTAATGCTTGGGTTCTGAATCCCCTTCTCTGGAAAGCATTCATATCTTCAGGGCATGACCCAGTCTGAAAGTACCTCACAAAGTCGTCGATCCAACCTGAACTTACTTTGTCTTGATGTTGCTCAGTGTTTGCCATGACAGGGTGGCTCTCCCCATATCCACTTGCAGCTTGCTTGGCCAATTATTGGCACAAAGCTCTACCTCTAACTATTTTAGTAGGATGTATTTCTACATCATACTATTTGATGTGAGTCACCCATCTAGCTCTTTTTTCACCCATTTCTCCTTGAATTATGAAGTTCCTTACATCGGGATGAATAACATAAACCATCATCCGACTCTGGGATAAGAAGTGTTTTAGCTTATTCAAGGATTTCATAATTGCATATACTTGTTTTTCTATGAAGTTGTACCTTTCCTCGTGTTTGTGCATGGTGGAACTCAGAAAGACTATGAGTATTTCTTCATCATCCACTCCTTTCTGAGTGAGAACTGCAGCATAACTATCTTGTTCTCTGACATCATATAGTATGAAACCTCAGGAATAGTCAGGGTTAACTAGCATAGGAGCTTGAGCTATGGCTTATAGATTTTTTTGGAAAGATTATTTCCTTGGCTCTATCCATTTGAAAAGAGCATCCTTTTTAAATAATTTAGTCATTGGTTTAACTGTATGGGCAAAGTCTGCAATGAATTTTTTGATGAAATTTATTTGCCCAAAGAAGGACTGCAAACCTTTCTTGTTAATTGGAAGTGACAACTCAAGAAGTGCCTTCACTCTATCAGGATCAATTGAAAGCCCAGCTTTAGAAATAACATGCCCAAGGAGTATTCCTTCTTCCACAACAAAAATAGGCTTTTTAGGATTTAATGATATTCCAAATTCTCTACATTTCTCAAATACTTGTCACAGATAAGTGGCATGGTCTTTTTTGTTGTGAGAAAATATAGTCATGTCATCTAAATAGACGACAATAATTTTTTTTGCAAGCTCCCCAAAAGCTACGTCCATGGCTCTTTGAAAATTTGCTCTTGTGTTAGATAATCCAAAGGGCATCCTTTGGTATGCAAATGTTCCCCACTTAGTGGTGAATGCAATCTTATATTGATCTTCATTTCTCACCCAAAGTTGATTGTAACCAGAGAAGCCATATAACAGAGAAAACCTTTCTGCTCCTGCCATAGTATGAAGGATTGGGTCAATCTGGGGTAAAGGATAGTGATCTTTTAAAGAGGCTATGTTCAAATTTTTGAAATCAATGCATAGTCTTATTTCTCCATTTTTCTTATGGACTGGGACCAAATTTGCCACTCAGGTAGAGTGCTTGATTGGGTATACTATCTTAGCCTGTAGGAGTTTTAACAACTCCTATTTCATTAAGACTTCAATTTTAGGATTCACAGGCCTCTGCTTTTGCCTAAAAGGTTTAGCTCCTTCCTCTAGTTTGATGGTATGCTGAATGACCTCTTTCCTATACACTTTTAGATCACTATAAGTCCAGGCTATTATATCTGGATACTCTCTACATAACCATTTTATTTGATCTAGTTCTACTTATATACAATAGGTCACTACTTTGATAATATTACCCGGTTCTAGTTCTACTTATTTATACCGACGTTCATCTACCTTGATCCTTCGACCTACAGCTCTGTTGCTATTGTCAAAAAGGCTCTCTAGGATGATTAGTCCCCTAGGGATATGATTGTTTTTTAGTTGAATAAGGCTCTCTTCATCCTCTTCTTGTAACGCTCTATCTGTAGAGCAACTCATCTCATGAATAAGAAAATCTAGAATCTGCTCATCGTTCTCAAATACTTTCTAGAAAATGTCCTTGTCAGGCATAGACGGCCTGTATATAAGTTTGACTATTTTAGACTTTTGAATAACATTACTGATTGGGCAAAAATTGGATCCTACTAATGCTAACAAGTCTGCATGCGTGTTCTTCTCTCTGGAAATGGATTTCATGTTTAGTGCTTCAAAAATTTCCAATAGATCCAACACTTTGTTTTTGTAAGCCCTTAGGTAATGTTTCTTACAAATGCATTTGCCAATAACCTATTTAACAATCAGCTCTAAATCTCCATAGATCAGCAACTATTTTGCACCCAGTTTTTCAGCTTTCCTAAGTCCCAAACACAAAGCTTCATATTCAGCTGTGTTATTGGTGCAACTCCATGTCAACCTATATGAAAAGACTTTTTCTTTTCCAATAGGTGAAATAAAAAAAATTCCAGCTCCTGCTCCATTTTTGCACCTTGACCCATCAAAGTACAATTTCCATAACTAGTTGGCCGAATCACCTATTTTAGGAACAACAACAGGGAGCTTTTTTGGTTTCTCAATGGAATAGCTTCCCATTTTTGTCTCTACCATAGCATTGAAGTTCTTCATTGAAAATCTCAATTCAGTCCAACCTTCAACTCCCAAAGTAAATTTTATATAATGCATTACGTAAGAGCGAGAGCTAGTGGAAGCTCTCAAACAAGATAAACAAAGATAAAAACTCTTGCACCAACATAAGCAGCGTTTAAGAGAGCAAGCTGAGTGGCTATCTCTTAACAATTTATAGATAAATGGTGGTGACCACCAAAGAACAAGATGCGCTGACTCACCTACGGAGAGGTGCACTAGACAAGATAGCCCACAATGAGATCCCCCACAAAATAATGAATGAAATCCAACTAATGGGGGAAGGGAAAACATAACAAGCCGGGATCACAATCCTAAGTCCCCTCGTAAGAGGGAGAAAAATGGAACAAATAAAATGGATAGAGAGTTACCTCCATTGCCACTACGAGTAGGCTTATAAGAGGAGGAAATCCATGCATCAAAGGCATTTCAAGAGCTTGCTGAAAATATGAAAACCTTTGAGAAACAAGAGGTAGCTGGGAACTCGCCAACATTAATCAAAATACACTATCAACCATTATGCCCATCAATCCCTAGCCCTCCATATCCTAAGCACTTTGAGATGCCTAGGTTAGAAAATTTTAAGGGTGAATATGATGCACAAGAGCATGTCACTAATTTTATCAACACCTATTTTCATATTGAAGACGATGACGCTCTTATGCTAAGAATATTCATAGACATTTTTAGGTGCTGCCACTCAGTTGTTCAACCAACTACCTAAGCATAGCATAACCAACTTTGAACAACTAGTAAACGCATTCTTGAAGCATTTCTCCTTTGGTGCTAAGAAGAAGGTGAACCTTTTAGACCTGGCCAACTTGAAACAGTATGATGATGAGCCAGTAATGTATTATGGGAATAGATGAAGAAAAATCATGGTAAAATTATCATTCTTCATCCCCATAGAAGAGATCATTCACATGTTCACCAAAATTTGTTCTAAACATATCTTCCTCTTGCTACAACTCCAATAGTATCCTTCATTTGAGGAAGCTTTAGCACATGCCAAGCTCAGCGAGGAAATAAAAGTATATGAGGGAACCATTAAGCTCTGAAACAAAAAGGAGTGGAAAAAGAATGGTAGGAATGACAAATATAGGCAGAAGCAAGTCAATATTGCTCTGGTAAATCAAGTTGTATTAGCTACACCCAAGGATGGGGGTGCACAAAAACCCCAAAACTATCAAGCACATCCCTCGTTGGTCAACTACAACCAAAAGAACAATCAGGGAAGAAATCGAGAACACAAGTTGCCTTGTTATTTCACGTCTCTGAAAAAATCAATGCAATCAATCTTTAATCATTTGAGTGAGGCCAAGAGGATTAGATTTCCTGATATACCTCTTATAGATCCCAACCATCCTAAGCCAAAAGAATATATGGAAGATCAATTTTGCCCTTATCACAGGATACCAAGGCATGACATTGAGGCTTGCATCGAGTTTAAGCATCAAGTGCAAAACATGATTGATATGGGAGAACTCAAAGTTGATAACCCATTGGCTCCCGATAATAGAGACATGGGCATATACAGAAATCCATTACCCAATCATGATGCCCCTTGAGAGAAAAGGGCCCAAGTCAATCAAGTTCAAACTAACATACCTACCCACAGATGCATTGGGATGGTTGAGTTTGTTAACATAACAACAAGGACTAGGCGGTATGGTCAACCACAACCACCTGCAACTCCCATGAACATCCCAAATGCTCCTAGGTAAAGGTAAGAAAACCTTCTAGGTCCACCAACGCGATCTATGGTAACTATTTAAAGTAGATTGAAGCAAAACCTATAGACGAATCCATCTAAGTTATCCATATATGAGCTCATACAATAGTCCCCAAAGCATAGGGAGAATCTAATGGATATTTTAAGAACGATTGAGCTCCAATCGCAAGATGTGAATTCATTCACTCACTTTTTGGGACAAGTACAAGAATGCCAGGAACCTATAATCTGATTCTATGATCATGAGATTAAGACAGTTCTTGCTGCCTTACCAGACCCTCCACTGAACATTGTAGGGACAATCTGTAGCACCCTAAAATTGGCGTATTAAAATCTTAAATAATTACAATTACTCTAGTAAATATTCAAATTCAAATTTCAACCCCCAAAACCGCTTCTAAACTATCGTTTAACCTATTTCCTCCTTTCTCGCACCATTTTTAGATTTTGTTTTGACCGTTTGATGATATCATCGCTGATCAGACGATATCGCCTCAAATCGAACGATTTTGTCTGGACTAGGACGTCTAGACGATCTTGTTCCAAAATTGATTTTTCTCAATTAGCATCTGTTTCAATGACGTCTCTAATCCGGACAGAAGCGTGTCTGCATCGTTAGAGACCCTCCTCATTGGAGATCTCTCAAATTGGGATGATCTCCAACCTCCTAACCTCCCTCCTAAGACTATTTAAACTTAGGACTCCCCTTTGGCTTTCCCTTGGCTAAAATTTCCTGTAACTTGACTTTACACACACTAAAACATCCTGAATTACCATATGCACTTGTCCTATCCAAATTTTATTGTAGGAACCTTAGTATTTTTCAGTCGGAGCAAGCTCAGTTCGTCATGGACGATCCTGTTCAATACAATACAATTTCATATCAATCTGAGATGATTTCTACTGCAATCAACATTGGGGGCAATCAATGCCTAGAGTTTGCATTTTTCTCTTCTCATCTACTGTTTTATTCTGCATCTAGTCAGTTTATTTATTATTTTTTGCTATTTTGCATCTTGGAGTTCACCCATGTAGTTTAATTGCATAATGAAATCATGATTAACTATTAAAACATCGTAATTTGCTTGCATTCCTATTCGGGATTATCTTATTAACATTCTTATTATTATTTCACATCATTGCCCTCTATTTGTATTTTTGTATTTTCTGTATTCTGTGCCTATTTATCCGTTTGCTGGGTCTCGATGAATTTTTTTGACGAATTCGTTAGATCTCGAACGATCTGTCGGATAGGAGACGATCCTATCAAATTCCAGATGATCTGGACTGCTTCAAAAATCAGAATCTCCATCAGACATCCGGATCAGGTATGGCTCTGTAATTTAGCTTTTTCTCTCTATTTTCTGTTTAAAATTTGTTTTCTGTATTTCATTTAGCCTGCATTTTCATAATAGAACAACTTAGATTCATTTGGCCAAACCTAGGACTTGAATGTTTAAAGATAAAACTAAACACATTAAACACATTCCCAACCTAGGCATGGAAATTGCCATTCAAACATTTCCTGGTGAACCCACCATCCATCAAAAAATCACCATAATACACCTCCCTCGAGAGGCGGGACCTTCGCAAGGCCTCTCAGCCCGAGGTACTGCGCCATCCTTTTCCCATCCTCCTTCTAGGCACGGATCCTATAGCCTGAAGGGAAGGATGCGAAAAATTTGGAGCGATACATTTTGGTGAACCCGACGTGAATAACATAGGCATCTTTCTGATTCAAAAATATAAAAAAAAAACAAAAAAATATAAATATGTATGTATACAAAAAAAAAATACAAAAAATCATTATTTCAAGTTTGTATGTTTTAGATTCAATTCTAAATAGTAGATATTAAATATTACTTTTAGAAGTACTAAAAAAACCATGAGTTTTTACTCAAATTCATATGAGCCCATCAGTAATGTTGGAAGAATTCAGCCAAATACATTTGTTGATTATGACCAATCTCATCCCTATTCAACACCACATCCATCAGACTTTTCTCATTTTTCATCCTTACCCCAATAGGACAATCCCTTTGCCAATCCTCTTCATAACGATATTATCTATTCTCCCATATATCCATATTATGTCTATCAATCCACATACAATCCTCCTCCACCCTTTCAATATTCTTCTTTCAATACAACACATCCATTTCAACAAGAAAATACTTATTCTTCCAATTCTACCATGCACTCACCTCATACTTCGCAATATTCCTGTCATCATTCTACCCATAATAAAGAAAGTAGAGGTGAGAAACCTGTTGGTTCGAATTTTATACACACCCTGTGAAGGATGAGCATAAAATACTGATAACACTTATATGGGATAAATCCCACTCACTTTAGGATCTTAACTGGATATCCAAGGTGTGAGTTACAGAGTTGGGTCGAATGTCTATTCACTCTTTTTTGCTTCTAGAATAGTTTCAAGGGGACTGTCTATTACCTTACAACAGGCTCGAGACTTCAATTCAGCAATGTTTTTGGAGTTGGTTATCTTTGTGGATAATCAGATTTACAATCATTTCTTTGATTTAGCTCTTTATGCTTTAGCAGATTTAAATAAAAGACAAATTTAAAGAAAGATAAAAATAGATCATTTCATGGTGTAATAGAGAGAGTAGGGTAAGGCAGAAAGAGAAGTTTATCTAACTTAGCTGCAAAACCAAAACTACCAATTTTAGTTATACCGGTTAGCTTCACAATAGAACAAATCAAAGAGGAAAGTGTTCAGCTTTCTAAGATCACTTTCAACTAAGAGCATAAGACACAGATGAAACAGATCTAACAGAAAATTATAGATTTAAGGTTCAGGTCTGTTCTAATTGCTTTGTCCTCACTGTGCGAGCTAGGCTGCTGGTGAGAGATACCAATTTTAATCGACTTCCCTTCTATTTATAATTTTTTGGAGCGGCTCTTTGATGTTGACCAAATAAAGCAAAAGGTGAGTTCTGAGGATTCTATGGGTGTAACAAATAGCGAGACTAAGAACCTGAATGTGGGGACTAAAGAAGATCCCAGGCACCTCAAGTTGGCTAAAACTTGTGACCCAAAAATAAAAAGAAATATGATTGATTTTCTTCACAGGTCCAAGGATGTTATGGCCTGGTCTTACAAAGACTTAAAGGTTTTTGATCCGAAAGTTTACACTCATGTTATACCTTTAAAAGAGTTTTGCAAACCTTTTCGACAAAAACAAAGGCATGTCAACGCTCTGCTAGAGCCCCTCATCTAGAAGGAAGTAGAAAAATTATTGAGTGCCGCCATTATTTTTCCCGTTAGGCATTCTACTTGGGTGGCCTATTTGGTGCTGGTCAGAAAGAAAAATGGAGAGATCTACTTGTGTGTGGATTTTAGAAATTTAAACAAGGCATCTAAGAAAGATAATTATCCTCTGCCTTCCATGGATGAGGTGTTACAGATTGTCAATGGTTTAGAAATGATGTCTTTCCTAGACGATTTTTCAGGGTATAATCAAATATTGGTTGAAAAGGAAGACAGGATGAAAATTGCCTTCACAACCAAGTGGGGAAATTTTTCCTACAAAAGAATGTCGTTCGGATTGATTAATGCCGGAGCTACTTTTCAACGTGTGATGGATCATGCTTTCAAAGGCCTTATGGGTAAGTGCATTGTTGTTTACATGGATGACTTAACAGTTTTCTCTAAATCTCGGTTTGACCATGTAAAACACTTGGAGTCTGTGTTCAACAAATGCAGGGAGTTCGACATTTCTTTGAATTCGAAGAAGTGCATTTTTGGTGTAACAGAAGGAAAGCTCCTTGGGAACTTGATCACCAAAGATGGCATTTCCATGGATCCTTATAGAGTTGAAGCCATATCCGGCATACCCTTTCCCAACTCTAAGAAAGAGTTAAGATCATTTTTTGGGAAAATTAACTTTGTCAGGAAGTTCATCTCTGGTTTCGTAGAAATAGTCAAGCCACTGAATGACATGCTAAAGGAAACTGTTCATATTGCCTATACAACAGAAGCTAAAGCAACGTTCCAAGAAATCAAGACTGCCATCAAGCAAGCTCCAGTTTTAGTGAGCCCAGATTTCAGTGCAGATTTTTACTTGTACACCTTTTCTTCTGAACACACACTTGCTGCAGTTCTGACCCAACAAAGAGAAACGGGGAAGCATCCAATTGCTTTCAAGAGTACCAATTTAAAGGGGGCTGAGCTAAAATATTCTCGCTTAGATAAACAATCCTATGCATTGGTGAGAGCAGTTAAGTAGTTCAGGCACTACATACTAAGAAGCATAGTTCATGCTATAGTTCCTGACCCAAATTGTTAAATACCTATTAAGCCGGGGACGAATTGGGTGAACTAAGAGGTAATTGGGTTACAATACTATAGGAATACGACTTAGAAATTTAGCCTACAAAATTAATCAGAGGACTTGGTTTGTCTCGACACATTGCCGAAATACCTGTACAAGAAGAAATTAATCAGTTGAATTCTAGATTAGATGACTGGTATGGAGATATTATTCATCTGCTGCAGTTTGAAATTTTTCCATCTCACTTGAATAGAACCCAAAGGAGAGCACTAAAACTGAAAGCTGCTCATTATCTTCTCAAAGGAGGCAACTTGTATAGAGAAAATTATGCTGGCATTTTCTTAAGATGCATTTCTCAGAGTGAAGTCAATGAGGTGATGTCCAGTTTTCATGAAAAGTTAGGGGCAGGGCATTCATCGGGATCTGCTACTACGCATAAAATATTGAGAGCAGGCTATTACTGGCCTACATTGTTTAAAGATGCACATCAGCATGTGAGAACTTGCCATCAGTGCCAAACTTTTGCATCCAAAGAGGCCAATCGAGTTGTACCATTGTAGCCTATTGTAATAAATAAACCTTTTATGCAATGGGGACTTGATTTTGTGGGAGTGATAAACCAAAATTCTTTAGCAAGGCATAAGTATGCTCTAACAGCTACTGATTACTGCACAAGATGGGTCGAAGCAGCAACCACCATGAGAAGTACAACTCATGAAGTGATCAAATTTCTAGAGTCAAATGTCATAACCAGGTTTGGGGTTCCTCTGAATTTGGTGTGCGATAATGGACCAGCCTTCCAATCATTAGAGTTTGCAGAATGGGCATACCAGATGGGGATAGTTATCAAATTTTCATCCAACTATTATCCCCAAGGTAATGGACTAGCTAAGTCCACGAATAAGAATTTAATGAATGCCATTAAGAAATCTGCAGCGGACAAACCTAGACAATGGCATACATTATTGAAATATGCACTTTGGGCTGACAGGATAAGATATAAAGTGGCTCTTAAGACTTCCCCATTTGCTTTGTTGTATGGTACTCAACCCATTGTTCTCATCTCTCTGAAATTACCTATTTATCAATTTTTTTTAGACTATTTTGAGGATCAGCGGATGCGAGAGGCTCGTGTTTTGGATCTAACTAATTTACAGGATGAACGACTCCAAGCCCTGGAACATTTTAGTCGGAACCAAGAAACCGTCAAGCACTGGTTTGACAAAAGAGCCAGAGTGAAAGCTTTTAGACTTGCAAACCTAGTGCTTCTATGGGACAAGGCCCATGAAAAGAAAGGTAAACATACAAAGTTGCAGCCGCTATGGATAGGGCCATACCAGATTGCTGAGATCCTGGGTAATAACACATTTCGTTTACAGGACCTTGATGGTAATTTTCTAAACCTCCCTGTTAATGATCAATACCTAAAGCATTATTTCTCAACTGTTCCATCCAATATATCATTTGAATGAATCACAAAGACGTTGTAACATGTGTATACATTGTAAATAAGCTTTGAAGTAGTTTGTTTTCATTTTATTTTGTGTATATATTGTAAATAAGCTTTGAAGTAGTTTGTTTTATTTTATTTTATTTAATTTCAAAGGTCTGTGTTTTATCCTTTGGGGTCTATACAAAGTAGTTTGTTTTATTTTATTTTGTTTGATTTCAAAGGTCTGTGTTTTATCCTTTGGGGTCTATACAAAGTAGTTTGTTTTATTTTATTTTGTTTGATTTCAAAGGTCTGTGTTTTATCCTTTGGGATCTGTATAAACTAGTTTGTTTTATTTTATTTTGTTTGTTTTTAAATTTTTGTGTTTTATTCTTTGGGATATGTACAAATTTCTTTAGCTTTTAAAATTCTGTTTGCTTTTTTAAGTTTTTTCCTGGGCAATAAAGAAAGAATCAGCCTTCTAAAATTATTTTATTCTGAGTTCAAATTTCAGTGTTCATTATTCTAATTGAGAGATAGTCTGCTTAAACTGAACAGTGGAACTATTTTGTTATTCAGAACAACAGTAGAAAGATGACTAGATTTTGTGTCTCGCTTGCCACAATTATTTTAATTATAAAGAAACTGCTATACTGTTTGGCTGGAGAAACTCCCAGGGAATCCAAGAAAAGTTGGTCGTAAGAGGAGACTCTGATTCGTGAAATTATTTGAGTATCCATAGAGGCTATCAGTATCGAGGCTGAAGTAGTTCCAGATTGATGAAATAAAAAAAAAAATTGTTCTTTTTTAAAGGCTTTTCATGATTTTGGTATATTTCAAAAGAGAGAGAGAAGGTGAAAGTTGAGCAAGACAGCATAAAACTGGCACTTTGTTATTTTCTATACAAAAAAAAAAAATTGTTATGTAATGAAAGAGATAGCCAAGGCTTCAGAAGATGTTTTCTTTTACCAAGTTGTAGATACTACCTCACAGTTGTGGATCAGGGTCGTGAAAATCTAAAGAGTAACTCTGTCGGGGCTATAAAAGGCTAAACTAGTAAACAGAGCCCTAATCGATTTCCCCTTTCACAACTCGGTTTCCCTTTCTAGAAAAGCTGATCAATCCAGAGTACAACATTCGAAGGCCCAGTCATTCTTGAAGAAAGTTTTATACGTTTATAATTGCACATCAAAAATCTTCCTTAAGTGATTCAACCTAGTATGTCCTTGGGAAATTTTAACAACTATCAGTTAGTAGTTAAATTATTTTGAAGAATATTTGTGGCAAGGCATGGTACATGGTCTATGTTGTTTTGAAACTAGAGTCCTGGATTCTAAAATAATGCTACTATTTTACCCGCAAATATCGCCATTTGTTGAGAAGCAACACACCCCCACTGAAAACATGAATTTCTATTCTTTGAAAATATTTAGCTTTCATTTTACAGTAGGGACCCTCTTGATATTTTTCAGGTTTTTATTCCCTATTTTTGCTTGCCTCCTTCTTTTTCAAAATTTGCATATACCAAAGTAACCAAGTAGGCTTGCCTATGGCTTTGATTTCAATTTAGAATTCATTTTTAAAATGTTAGAGTCATTTTTGAGTAAAGAAAATCTTTCACTAAATATGTAAAAATGCAGAATGCAAATGAATTCATTAGAAGCCAAAACTTTTTATTTTTGGAAATGTCACGATATCACGACACTTTCCATTTTTGGAAATGTCACGAAATCGCGACAGGTTTTAGAAAAATAAGTTAAGTCCTGGAAACGTCATGATATCGCGACACTTCCCATTTTTGGAAAGGTCACGATATCGTGACACTTTCCATTTTTGAAAATGTCGCGAAATCGCAACGGGTTTTAGAAAAATAAGTTAAGTCCTGGAAACATCGCGATATCGCGACACTTCCATTTTTGGAAAAGTCACGTGAAAGCATGAGATTCCGAAAATAAAATGCTGAGATGCAATAAAAACAGAACTAGTTTAATGCATGTAATAACACGGATGTAATCATATCAAAAGGTAAGAGCACCGCCTTTTTATATTAATTCCAACTCGGTTACAATAAATCTCTTTAATGCAATATTCTCAGTTACACCGGATGAACGGTGATCTCTTTCCGCATGCCCACATGTAAAATGGGCGGGCTGTAGTGTTGCCGCCGCTTGATGTTTAATGAGTCTCTGCTTACTGTTGTTCTTGCTGCAAAAGAAACAGTAAACCGTTAATAGCACCTGCAACAAGAAGACAGAACGTTTGACTGTAGAGAGCAATGAGAAATGCACGTACAAGACTGATTAACTGCTTTGCCTGCAACTGTTACGCAATCATTACCAGAGAATAGCATGCATATTCGAAAACATATGTTATAGAGCATGAACTATTTTAATCATATTTGACGACAGCAAGTATTCGAACATGATAAAACATAAACTATTGCTTAAACACGTTTGAAAACAGCATATACAAAACGTAAACGGCTTTAATCCATTCGAAACAGCATAAATTGAATTAGCACTACGAACATATGTGGGATGCCCAAGCGGGCCGCCCTGTAAAAATCCGACTTCGACGCCAATCCACTAGGAATTGGCTCAAAGTCCCGGATAACGTGTTGTCGGCAAATTAATGGATTATTGTAATCCTATGTCGTATCTGAAGATTCAGATGACTCAGGCGGTTTAGTTTAACAGCACTTCGTTCTTTTTCCAGAAAATGCTTCGCAGTCCTTTTATTACGTATCGAGCCGGTTTTTTATAGAGGGTTCGGCCTCTGGGAACATTAATGTTCAAAACCCTAAATCCGCAGGCGCCGCTCAAATTTGATCCTTATCGGGCCATTATGGGACATGGCTCGCACTGACAGATCGTAGTTATGAGGCGTGGCCTCGGATCGGATATTTTTTAAAACCGCTTGTCTCATTAATGTTCGCCGTTTAATCCGCCGTTTTACAGAGCCATGGGGTCTCTTCGAGAAGGGACACGTAGAGGTGCCACGTGGCGGTCGTTCCTTGGATGGTTGAATGCATGCTTTTGACTTTGGTGACGTGTCGGCTTGAGGCCCAAAGTGTCGCGATATCGCGACGCTTTGGGCCGGCTTTGGCTCGGGGCCCAAAGTGTCGCGATATCGCGACGCTTTGGGCCGGCTTTGGCTCGGGGCCCAAAGTGTCGCGATATCGCGACGCTTTGGGCCCGCTCTGCGTCGGGGCCCAAAGTGTCGCGATATCGCGACGCTTTGGGCCCGCTTTGTGTCGGGGCCCAAAGTGTCGCGATATCGGACCGGGGTGGCCCAAAGTGTCGCGATATCGCGACACTTTGGGCCCGTTGGGGGCCCAAAGTGTCGCGATATCGCGACACTTTGGGCCCGCTTTGGGTCGGGGCCCAAAGTGTCGCGATATCGCGACACTTTGGCCCGGCTTGGTTTTTGACAAAAGGCTTGGCTTGAAGAAGGCTTTGAAGAAGGCTAAGAAGTTTGTTAAAGGCTCTAGAACGACCGACTTTGCTCTGCTCATTTTCTGATCTTCCGAACTGCTGTGCGAGTGGTTAAGACCACTATTTGACCTCTAAGGGCTGCCCTAAAAGCTGTGATATCAATGTGATCAATGTTTGTAATCACTTAATCGAAATGGTGCTGTTTTGGTGTCTACAGATGCCCCTTTTTGGGAAGCGCTCGCGGGTGACGCAGATCTTGAGCAAAAATATACGACCAAAGCACTAATGATTAGGGTTTCTTGGTAACCTAACCAACTTTTAATGCCCCAAGTATGGAAAGGGCATGCATTCTTGAATCCTTGCTTCTGACGAGCTAAGGAATTTGATTTCAAGTGTTAACCTATTTTGGTGAGGTGTGACTTGAGCTTGGACATTGATCAGTCATGATTAGGCAAAGGGCGCAACCTTTTATCCACAGGGGAACCTTGTGTTCATGCTTCGGGAATGCCAAGTGTTTGATCAATTGTGGATAATTGCTTGTTTACCGCCCCAAGCAGGAGCGTGATTGTCTTTGTCAATGATTCTTTGAATGCATGTCATTGCCTTGATTGGGTGTGTGCTTGTTGATTGGTGACTAAGTGTGACTACCCCCTCAAGCGACGAATCGATGAGGGAATGACCTTCGTGAGAAAAGCGACGAGTCGCTTGACCCAAGATGACTTAGGTTAGGGTGGCTTTAGATGTTTTTCCATTTGAGCACGTGCAATTTCCCGACATTTGGACCTATTTTTGGTGGGTGTTAACCCTTTTGGTGATGCCATAATGGGGTGAAATCATCAAAAACCCGTCTTCCCGTGGAGCGGTCCAGCTATGATAGCCTTCTTAGGAAAGTAGGAGAATGAGAATTTGAGCCCCGACATCGATTTTCTATGCCAAGAGGTTGAGTGCAAGAGCACTCGTGTCCGGCAATGCTTATTGCTTCTTTTTGTGTTGCATTTTTGTGATGTTTTTGTTGTTTTGATTTTCTTTCTTTGCGTATATGTCATGATTTTATGCACAATGATTGATGTTGGTGGATGCATGCTACTTGATATGGATGGATGCATATGGTATGATAATTACCAATGTTGTATGTTGATTTAGTTTGATGGATGCATGAGGAATGCAAATGCATGTGATATGCAGAAATGAAATGGATGTATGGACTTGGTGAGAGTTGGTTATGGCACCATAGACTGTTTAGAACTCCATTATTTGGCTATGTACAAATGTGGTGTGTCTTCTTTTTGTATTTTCTGATGGTATTGCAAGGATGAAAAGTAGCGCAGTTGGTTTAGAAATGTAGCTAAGGTTTTCTGAGACTCAGACAGTTTTAACTCACTAGCCATGACTGTACTTTATCTTACAAGACTTTTGAACAAGGTATGAATCGGACTTGTTTTTGACCAAGCTATTTCACATCCCTGTGTGTGCAATTGAGTTCATTTATGTGGTATTTGTCGGGATACCGCCGAGTGCCGAATGGGCTTTCAACCGAACTTGTACTGAGGATCACCTAATTAGCTCCACTAACTCCTTTGTTGTATGTAGTTAGATTAATCTGCGGTGTTCTCCAGGATACCATAAGCTAGCTCATCCACATGCAAATATTGATCTAGTACACAAGTTAATGTGACAGATATATCGTCATGCGAGAAGTTTACCGCCAGTGACCGATAGGCTATCAACCAAACCGGTACCGAGGCTTGCCTCATGACTCGTCGAATCTTCGAGAGTTCCAGGGATTCAAGGTCAACTCCCTTCTTTTCTTCAATTGTATTGGGATACTTGCTCGTTATAGTGATAATAATCACTGTTTATTTTGATTTGTTTTTCTTTTCTCTTGAGCAAGGGATTTGGATATGGAGTGACGATAATCACTATTCTTTGTGCTTTTTGAGATGTGCACTGTAGGGTGTCAAATTTTGAAGTTTTGACATTTTGCAAATTTTTGACGTTTTGCAACTTTGGGATTCTTAGGGAATTGGGTAGGGAGGATGCTTGTCCTTTTGCCAACTCTCAGCATTCTTGGGGTCATTCGCACAGGGGGATGAGCAAGATAACCGTTTCGCTTATGGTAACCTGGATTATCGTGCATGTTTCATCCTTCGTTCACACAACTCGGGAATTTTTATGTGTTTTAATTTGTGTTGGGATGTTACGTAACAAGGTGTATTGCAAGTGTAACTCTACCTTCGTAAAATCTGTTTGACTTGATACATTTCATTGCTAAAGAGCAAAATGATGACTGAATCACGAAAAACTCTTGATACATTAAAAGACCACTGACTCTAGTGTGGTAAAGTGAATGGTGTTTTTGCTATTTTTGTAAAATGGAACAGTGTGGAACAAGATGGACTAGTAGAACCATGATAGCCTATGGTGCCGTTTGACCTGTACGACCATGAATATGCAATGTATGGATGCAATGCTTGGATGCAGCTATGTATTTTTGTATTTTTGATGGATTGATTTTGGTGAATATGAAGATGAATTGCGAGAAGAATTCTCTATTTGATGAATTTGAATATGCCTAGAAATGAGATGCAAATTTTTGTTGTTTTTGATGATTTTTGTTGTTTTTGAATTTTCATGATTTTTGACCAAGTGATTGTGGAAATCCTTGGAGCGTTTTTGGGATTGACCAAGCGATTGCAAGAATCCTTGGAGCATTTTGGATTGACCAAGCGATTGCAAGAATCCTTGGAGCTTTTGGGGTTGACCAAGCGATTGCGATAATCCTTGGAGCATTTTGGGGATTGACCAAGCGATTGCAATAATCCTTGGAGCATTTGGGATTGACCAAGTGATTGGAGAATCCTTGGAGCCTTTGGTTGACCAAGCGATTGTGATAATCCTTGGAGCATTTTGGGATGTGACCAAGCGATTGCGAGAATCCTTGGAGCTTTTGGGGTGACCAAGAGATTGCGATAATCCTTGGAGCTTTGGGGATGACCAAGAGATTGATAATCCTTGGAGCATTTGGGTTTGACCAAGCGATTGTGATAATCCTTGGAGCATTTTGGTTTGACCAAGCGATTGTGATAATCCTTGGAGCTTTTGGGGTGACCAAGAGATTGCGATAATCCTTGGAGCTTTTGGGGTGACCAAGAGATTGCGATAATCCTTGGAGCTTTTGGGGTGACCAAGAGATTGCGATAATCCTTGGAGCTTTTGGGATTGACCAAGCGATTGTGATAATCCTTGGAGCTTTTGGGGTTGACCAAGCGATTGCGATAATCCTTGGAGCTTTTGGGTTGACCAAGCGATTGCGATAATCCTTGGAGCTTTTGGGGTGACCAAGAGATTGCGATAATCCTTGGAGCTTTTTGGGATTGACCAAGAGATTGTGATAATCCTTGGAGCTTTTGGGGTGACCAAGAGATTGCGATAATCCTTGGAGCTTTTGGGGTGACCAAGAGATTGCGATAATCCTTGGAGCTTTTGGTTTGACCAAAGGGTTGATGGACACCTTTGGAGCATTTGGTGTAATCCACTTGCTCTTCAGGGAATAGAGGTACCCCCAGCTTGACAATCTTTGTGCACCGGATCCGGCTCTGTAGGAATTGGCACGAATGGATCGGCCTTATGCACGGATAGGAAGACAGGGCTTGCCTTCGACACTGATGGTGCTATGATATCTCTGGGTGGAAGTTGCTCGCGACCTTCCCCAAGGAGTGGGATGGACATGTGATGTCGGTGGGCTGGGTCTATGCGCCACTCATGCCCTAGTATTATGTTTATCATTTGACATGCTTCATCGATATTTATGGGGTGTCGATGCTGCCGTATGTGATTGCTTTGAGCTATCTCTGTTTCATCCTCACCTTCGGACAATGTGTATAGCTCATCAGAATCTGGAGATTCTGAGATATGGAGGACTGTATCATCAGGTAGCCCTACAACCAAGGGTTGATCCTCTTCGAAAAGAGCCTCATGTAAGTTGGGCATTGGGAGCTCCAAAATCTTGGTCTCCAGCGACTCTAAGTGCTCCAATGTTTTGCATGTATCAAGGGATTTGAGCTCCTCCTCTTTGGTTTGTTCTTGTTGAGGAACTTGGGGACCTATGGAGGGGTAGCTGAATAGCACCCCCCATGTCTTGGTAGGGCAGTTCATCCAGCTCTTCTTCTTGTTCTGATTCCTCAGAAGCTTCGAACAATGTGTATAGCTCATCAGGATCTGTAGATTCTGAGATATGGAGGACTGCATCATCAGTGAGTACAGTTAGAGGTTGATCCTCTTCGAAAAGAGCCTCATGTAAGTTGGGCCTTGGGAGCTCCAAAATCTTGGTCTCCACCAACTCTAAGTGCTCTAGCTCTTTGCATAGATCGGGAGATTTGAGCTCCTCCGCTTTGATTGGTTCGTGTTGAGAAACTGGGGACCTATGGAGGGGTAGCTGAATAGCACCCCCCATGTCTTGGTAGGGCGGTTCATCCAGCTCTTCTCTTTGCTCTGATTCCTCAGAGGCTTCTTGGTGACTTTCTAAGGGTGGCCCATAAACCTGAGTGGGTTCCTGAGGAAGGCACTCGTCATTGTTTATAGGAGTAGCCTCCTGCTCATGTCTAGGAGGCATTGGGGGTGATGCTTGATAAGGTCGCGGAGACTCGTCTCGCACCCGGGGGTTGTGCTCCTCATACTATTGTGCTCTTTGGATGCAAGGGGTTGGCGCCTTCTCAGGTAGTTTATAGCGCAACTTATCCGCTTTGCGCTGCATGTATAAGTTTTCTAACTCCTGACGACCTTGTTCAACCTGCGTTATTTGAGCTTGGCGGACGACTTTTCTAGCGACTGTCGGGTCGATGTGGTCTACCCTATTTTGCTCAAGAGGTTCGGATTTGTGCCTCTCATAATGTTTTGTCTTATGTGTGTGAGGGGTTGGAGTCCTTTCTTGCATAGTGTGTTGGAACAACTCATCCTTCTGGCGCTGAAGGCGCTCTTCGTTAATATGGTACAGTTCCGCTAACGATAGTCGGTCTCGCTCACGTTGCGTGAGTTGCACCCGACGTGCGAAATGCTTGACGAGGCTCTAAGATAGTTGGTCTTGTCGCCTCATGTGTAGAAGGCCTAGATGCCTCTCCGACATATCTATCTTGGTCGTAGTGATCCAAGATCTCTAGAGGCCATCTCTCTCCGATGGGGGTAGCGGCATTTATCCGAGGCACCGGCCTAGAGTGTGACCATGATATCTAGCAGGTGCGAAGGCGTATTGCTCCCGCGATGTGTATTGTTTTTGAGGAAGGTAGGAATCTTCCTCATGCTCTCTTTCATAAGTGAGCACGATTTGGCGGACGAAGTTGGCTTGGCCTGCCTGAGGAGCCTTGTGCTCTGAATTTGTCCTCGTAGTCCTGACAACTGGAGGGGTTGAAAGAGGGATAGTGTAACCATGTGGTTCCTCTCGTCGAACCCTAGGTTGACTCAGCGCTTCATCGTGCGGTGACCGCTCATAACGAGCATCTAAGGTAGCTCTCCTATGGATGTACCCCTCATGGGAGGATGTGTGTTGAGTGCTATGCTGAACAGGAGTGCTCCTAGAAGGGGTACCCCCATAGTCCTTATCTGTTAAGGTGTGGAGGGGACC
Source organism: Wollemia nobilis (assembly GCA_028583015.1). Lineage (NCBI taxonomy): Eukaryota > Viridiplantae > Streptophyta > Pinopsida > Araucariales > Araucariaceae > Wollemia > Wollemia nobilis. The sequence goes on along the minus strand of JAQPPZ010016983.1, from coordinate 6,953,333 downwards.
GCCTTGTGTGTCAGGCCGCCAAGGTGGTATGACCAAATCCTTGGGGTTAAAGCGAAGGCGACTGGCGCCCTCCCTTTGTGCACCTTCCGCAGCGTCCGCCCTTGATTGGGCTTGGCTACGGGTGTACACCATTGTGTTGCTTCTCTACTATCTAAGCAGATTTTATCTCGTTTATGATGATTTGTCTTTTTGTGTACACTAAGCAAAAATGAACACACACATACGCAAAACCGTGATTATCTCTTTTAAGGATTGATAGTGTGTCCTAAACTGGTTTAGTGCATTTTGATGTTTTGTTTTGTGTTTGCAATTTTGGAAGAACGTTTAAATGCATAATGTTGGCTCATATGACTCCCATAAATGGTCGCCCCTTCAATATACCATTGCCGGACCGATATACCAACCTCTCTATATACCCGCCCTTACGTGAGGGAGACTATAGGTACGTGAGAGCAGATGGTACGTGGAACATAGGCGGTACGGAAGGGGAATCGCTCTGTTTATGACACCTACCATAGAAGACTTATCCTCGCGTGCATGGGAATCACCCCAGCAACACTCGGTCAGCTTTCGTCAGGATTTACGTCTAGCAACAGTCGCGATCGAGGTAATGGATGCAATATCTCAAGCCAAAGTGATAATGGAATCCACCTTTGGTCTTGCTCAAGGGTTGGGGTTTTACGACCAACGCCTTGGTTTAAAGTACCACGTGGTGTGTGGGATTCATTTTACTTTGCAAATTTGAAACAGGCAACCGAAAAAGAAATCTTTCCCTATGCCAGACAGATAATACTAACTGAAAACAGCAAGTAAAAATTGCAAAGAAATTTTCTACCTTTCTTAAAATTTTTTTTTTTTTAGATGAATAATTACGCAGATAACTACATAATTAAATAAAGCAAGAAAAATATTTAAGAAAAATTTCTCTACCTTATTTTAATAATTAAAAATATTTAATTATTAAATGAATAATTACGCAGATAACTACATAATTAAATAAAGCAAGAAAAATTTTTAAGAAAAATTTTTCTACCTTACTGTAATAATTAAAAGAAATTAAAATGACAGTAAATGAAATAACCCGAAACTTCGCAATAGAAAATGATATGGACGGCTAGAATCGTTACCTCCTTTCTGCCCGAAATTGCTGTTTCTGACCTCCGGCTAAAAAGAAGTACATGTTAAGCACAAGACACAACAAGTTTAATTAACTTCTTGATTTTTAAAAATATGGGAACCGGTCCCACCGTGATCGCCACTGAAAGCATGAGATTTCGGAAATAAAACACTGAGATGTAATAAAAATAGAACTAGTTTAATGCATGTAATAACACGGATGTAATCATATCAAAAGGTAAGAGCACAGCCCTTTTATATTAATTCCAACTCGGTTACAATAGATCTCTTATGATTTTTTATTACAACGGATGAACGGTAATCTCTTTCCGCATGCCCACATGTAAAATGGGCGGGCTGTAGTGTTGCCGCCGCTTGATGTTTAATGAGTCTCTGCTTACTGCTGTTCTTGCTGCAAAAGAAACAGTAAACTGTTAATAGCACCTGCAACAAGAAGACAGAACGTTTGACTGTAGAGAGCAATGAGAAATGCACGTACAAGACTGATTAAATGTATAGTCTGAATGTAACTCTCGCAATCGTTTTATAGAGAATAGCATGCATATTCGAAAACATATGTTATAGAGCATGAACTATTTTAATCATATTTGAAGATAACATGTATTCGAACATTATAAAACATAAACTATTGCTTTAATACGTTTGAAAATAGCATATACAAAACGTAAACGACTTTAATCCATTCGAAGCAGCATAAATTGAATTAGCACTACGAACATATGTGGGATGCCCAAGCGGGCCGCCCCTGTAAAAATCCGACTTCGACGCCAATCCACTAGGAATTGGCTCAAAGTCCCGGATAACGTGTTGTCGGCAAATTAATGGATTATTGTAATCCTATGTCGTATCTGAAGATTCAGATGAATCGATACGGTATTAGTTTAACAACACTTCGTTATTTTTCCAAAAAATGCTTCGCAGTCCTTTTATTACGTATCGAGCCGGCTTTTTATAGAGGGTTCGGCCTCTGGGAACATTAATGCCAAAACCCTAAGTCCGCAGGCGCCGCTCAAATTTGATCCTTATCGGGCCATTATGGGACATGGCTCGCACTGACAGATCGCAGTTATGAGGCGTGGCCTCGGATCGGATATTTTGCTAAAACCGCTTGTCTCATTAATGTTCGCCGTTTAATCCGCCGTTTTACAGAGCCATGGGGTCTCTTCGAGAAGGGACACGTAGAGGTGCCACGTGGCGGTCGTTCCTTGGATGGTTGAATGCATGCTTTTGACTTTGGTGACGTGTCGGCTTGAGGCCCAAAGTGTCGCGATATCGCGACGCTTTGGGCCGGCTTTTGCTCGGGGCCCAAAGTGTCGCGATATCGCGACGCTTTGGGCCGGTTTGGGTCGGGGCCCAAAGTGTCGCGATATCGCGACGCTTTGGGCCCGCTTTGGGTCGGGGCCCAAAGTGTCGCGATATCGCGACACTTTGGGCCCGCTTTGGGTCGGGGCCCAAAGTGTCGCGATATCGCGACACTTCGGCCAGGGCTTGGTTTTTGACAAAAGGCTTGGCTTGAAGAAGGCTTTGAAGAAGGCTAAGAAGTTTGTTAAAGGCTCTAGAACGACCGACTTTGCTCTGCTCATTTTCCGATCTTTCGAACTGCTGTGCGAGTGGTTAAGACCACTATTTGACCTCTAAGGGCTGCCCTAAAAGCTGTGATATCAATGTGATCAATGTTTGTAATCACTTAATCGAAATGGTGTTGTTTTGGTGTCTACATCACGATATTGCAACACTTTCCATTTTTGGAAATGTCATGAAATCGCGACGAGTCTGGGAAGAAAAGGTTAAGTGCTGAAAACGTCACGATATCGCGACACTTTCCATTTTTAGAAATGTCACAAAATTGTGATGAGTCTGGGAAGAAAATGTTAAGTGTTGGAAACGTCGCGATGTCGCGACACTTTCCATTTTTGGAAGTGTGCGAAATCGTGACACTTCCCATTTTTGGAAATGTCATGAAATCACGACGGGTTTTGGGAGAAAGAGCAAGTGTGAAGGAAGGTCGCAATTTCGCGACATGTCACGTTTTTGTGACAAAGTCCAGCAAAAGAAGCTAAGGCAAAGAGGGAACGTTGCGATTTCGTGACATGTCACAAAATCACGACATGTCATGTTTTCATGGTAGAAATGAAGCAAAGCAGCAGAGTCAAGGGAACGTCGTGATTTCATGACATGTCACGAAATTGCGACATGTCATGGTTTCGCGACAGAAGAAGCCAAAATAGAAAACAGCTGGAGGAAAACATCGTGTTGTCACGACACGTGTCAAAAATAAAGCCGACATGTGATAAACATTAGAGGTTTAATTTAATAATATTAAATACTAATTCTTGCATGTCTTTTGCAGAAAGCCATCTGGCAGTTGCATACTAGCGAAAGTAATGATGAAAAAGACAAAATAAGCATGGATTAAATGAAGGCCATCAGATGGAAATTTGAGATGTCAGGAATTGCTGGTTCATCTAGATTTTACAGATCTAGCCGTAAAGTGACTTTACAGTGACTAAGTAGCTGCCCATTTATGGAATATGTCAGTGAACGACCAGAAAATGAAGATATTTACTTGCAGTTCAGATGGATGAGAATAATGTCAGATCATGCTTTATCCATTTACGACAAGTGCACCAGAAAAATGAAGATATTTACTTGCAGTTTCAGATGGATGAGAATAATATCAGATCATGCCTTCTCTATTTATGGTAAGTAACTGCACTAAGATTTGCAGAGTGGTTAGGGTTTATTCAAAACTCTATTTTTAAAAGGGACTTATATTGTAAAACCAAGGAAGTAAGTTTTAGAAGATAAGATTTAGGGTTTGAGAAGAAGATATTTATGAAAATATCAGGGTCTGTCCTGAGTCTATAAATACTTCTTCTGAATGTAAATTCGGGAGACAAAAACTTAGAAATAAAAAGCTATTTGAGCAATTTCCTGCAAATCTGGTTTGAAAGCTTTGTTCTGGACCTAGAGTGGGTGTGATTTTCATTTTCTGTGATAGCGTGGCCAGGAGCCTAATATCTTTCAGATTATGATAAGTTCATCTTCTATTGTTTTCGTTTCATTAAGGTTTATTTAAATTATGCTGTAGATCTGTGTTACTAGGATTGGATATGTTGCTAGGCTTCATTTTCTTTATTGTATGTTAGGGAAAATTACAGATTTAAGGTTCAGGCCTATTCTAATTGCTCTGTCCTCACTGTGCGAGCTAGGCTGCTGGTGAGAGATACTAATTTTAACCGACTTCCCTTCTATTTATAATTTTTTGTTAGATTTGTTTCATCTTTGTCTTATGCTCTTAGTTGAAAGTGATCTTAGAAAGCTGGACACTTTCCTCTTTGATTTATTCTATTGTGAAGCTAACCGGTATAACTAAAATTGGTAGTTTTGGTTTTGCAGCTAAGTTAGATAAACTTCTCTTTCTGCCTTACCCTACTCTCTTTGTTCCACCGTGAAATGATCCATTTTTATCTTTCTTTAAATTTGTCTTTTATTTAAATCTGCTAAAGCATAAAGAGCTAGATCAAAGAACTAATTGTAAATCTGATTATCCACAAAGATAACCAACTCCAAAAACATTGTTGAACTGAAGTCCCGAGCCCGTTGTAAGGTAACAGAAAGTCCACTTGAAACTATTCCAGAAGAAAAAAATAGTGAATAGACATTCGACCAAACTCTATAACTCACACCTTGGATATCCAGTTAAGATCCTAAAGTGAGTGGGATTTATCCCGTATAAGTGTTATCGGTATTTTATGCTCATCCTTCATAGGGTGTGTATAAAAGTCGAACCAACATTTAAAATTGGTGCTAGAAGGAGGGCAAAACTTACGTTCTTAGTGCACTTGAGTTGAGAAGTATGATTGTATGTGGAATTTAACAAATACTATATTTTATCCAGAGTCTGGTAGCCTTTTTCCCTCCTCCTTAGCCTTTTAAAACTTGTTTGTTTGAGTTTTTGCCTAAACAGCGGAACTCGAACCAACATTTAAAATTGGCACTAGAAGGAGGGCCTGCTGAACTCTGTTCAGTATTGTAAGTTGTCTGTGCAGAGTCTGGTATTTTATCTTTTGAATCCTTTTCCCTCTTTCTTAGCCTTTTAAAACTTGTTTGTTTGAGTTTTTGCCTAAACAATGGAACTCAACACCAACATTTAAAATTGCTAGAAAAGAGGACCTGAAGTTCAGTAGTCTGTTAAGGCTTGTAAGGTTGTAAGTGCTGGTGAAAAGCTAAATTCTAATTATAGAGTAACAATGTCCCACTCTAGAGCTAGAGAGCTCCTTGTGCCTGAGTTAAAAACTCCCAGAAGAAGCAGCCTCAGAAGGGCCAAGTCCTTGTCTGAAATAGTTTTATCACCACTTGTAGTTACTCCAACTGCAACTAAAAATATCATTGTCAATCAAGTAGTAATGGCAAACTGGTTGGGTTCCATTGCCTTAAATATCTCGGGTGCAGCCCATGACCTGCCCAGAAATCCTGAGAGATATCTTCCCAGATACAAACATGATGGAACTAGGACAACAGAAGAACATCTAGTAGAATTCAAGAATGCTCTAAAATTGTTAAATGTACAGCATGAAGATGTCGCTTGCAGATTGTTCCCGTTCACTCTCTAGGAGGGAGCTTACGACTGGTTTTTAAATCTCACTAACGATTCTATTACCAGTTGGAATGACTTGGAAAAGGTTTTTGTATCGCAGTTTGGTGAGGTAATAGATCCCAGTGTATTATATCAGTAGTTTTCTGGTATTAAAAGAGAAATAAATGAATCTTTCAGATCTTACAATGTTAGATTTTAGAAGGCTTATGGTAGACTAACTAGTTATTATGTGCCAAATGCAGACCTGGCATTAGAGATTTTTAAAAATTCTCTAGATCCAATGACTTCTATTTTTTTGAAAAGAGATCCCTCTATTACCAATCTAACAGAGGCTTACAAAGAAGCTTTGGTTTTGGAAAGACAGTTGGGACCCCAACCTCTAAATGCTCATCAAATTCCTTTGGTCACACAAGTTGCCCCTATTTTCAATCCCATACCACATTAGATGATGTTGCCAGTGTGTAAAACTCCACCATTAGGAAATCCATTGGCTGTAACACCTGTTGAAAATGTATAGAACCCAGGTAAAGAAGCTGATAATGCAAGAGTTGAAGAAGTATCAAAATTAGTCCAAAAGTTGGCCAATGATTTTTTGAGTTTTAAAAGGTAGGTTTCTACTGGGGAGAACTCAAACATGTATTCCTATCGTGAGACAAGATTCACTCGGCCCCCATACGAACCCAATAAGGATTATAAAGGTAAAGGTCATGATGTAAATATTTGTGATTTGGCTTTGCCTAACTAGTGCAGGATACATGCTACTTCTCAGCATGGGGAGTTTGATTGTTTGGAATTTTGTAATGCCTTTGAAGCTTTGTCTGGGGAGTTGATTTCTCCTGAACATCAAAGAAATGCGGATGGCCCAAGTTCATCCAGCCACAGTGCAGCTATGGTCTTGGATTCTTTCACTTTCCTGGGGGAATCTGAGAATGTAGTTGAAATGCCTATGGATGAGGTGCAGGATTTTCAACAATATAGGAGGGACAACTACAACCTCAAAAATAGAAATCCAGAGCCCAACACTACATCTACCCCTCCGAACAACTCCCATAATGTTCCTCCAGATCCATATTCAAGCAATAACCCATCTCCACCCAAGGGAGGAAATCTGATAGGAAAAAATGCTTTTGTCCCTCCACTCAATAAGGGATATAATATAGTGAAGGACATGAAGAAGATCAAAGCCAACATCACTCTTCATGAGTTGGCCCAAATTTCAGAATAGAGGGATAACTTGATTAAAACATACTCTGGGCCTACTACAAAATCTTTGGACAAGGGAAAGAAGATGGCAAATGCGAATGTAGCCATGTATAAGGAGAAGACTGAAGTTTTGCCTTTTCTACTGACTGTTCGTATTTTTGAGAAAAACTTACACAACTGTCTGGTAGATTCGGGTGCTTCAGCTAATGTTATGCCTTTGGCCATTTGTCAACAGTTGGGTTTGACCCCAATGAAGTCTGAAAGTAGAGTTGTCCAATTGAAAAAATTAGAGGTTAAAGTAGTAGATGAACTTCAAAATATCCATATCCAGTTAGCATCTAAGCCAAGGGCACAACACAAAATTGAAATTTAGGTGGTGGATATTCCTATGGGGTACAAGATGCTTCTGAGCAGGGATTGGTCAAAATTTTTGAATGGATACTTGGCAACTGACTTTTCACACATGTGGTTGTCGTGAAAAGGAGTGGCAAACCAATTAAGGGTTGAAAGAGAACCCAGATACAAACATACGATCACTGAATATAATGCAAAAAATGAGGCTGTAAATATTGCTGATGTAGATATTGGAGTTTATAATTTAACAATGGGACAAAATGAGAAGTTTAGTAAAGCCCATCCTATTCATAGTGATGAAGTTTGGACACTTCACGTGGATGGGGCTAAATCTAAATAGGGTTCTAGTACAGGGGCAGTCCTTAAAGGGCCTGAGAGTCAGACATATTTTATGTCTTATCGCCTACAGTTCCCTTGCACAAATAATTTAGCAGAATACGAAGCACTGGTATTAGGATTGAAATTTGCTTTGTACAGAGGTGTAAGAAATATCTGAGTTTTTACAGATTCAGAGTTGGTGGCTAATCAAGTTAAAGGTAAATTCTAGTGTAAAGCATCTTATTTAAAAGGATACAAACAATGAGCATGGGATCTCGTGGAAGATTTTGATGCTTTTAATTTAACGCACATATCTAGAGAGAAGGATTCACGTGCAGATGTCTTGGCTTCATCAGCCGCAAGTCTAAAACCACTAGAAGAATTCAAATGGAACAATTTTTTGATCGAGTTAGTCCCTTGTCCTTCAGTCCCAAATAATGTGGATAATTTTTAGGTTTTCTCTGATGACCAGCAGATTATAAATTTTTTACAGAGTACCAAAGCGTTTGAAAATGCTATAATTGATGATGGACAAAGGGATACTCTGCTGGAGCAGTTAGACGATGAAAGGGGAATAGTAAGGTTGAAATATAACCAACTCCAAAAACATTGCTGAACTGAAGTCCCGAGCCCGTTGTAAGGTAACAGATAGTCCACTTAAAACTATTCCAGAAGTGAAAAAGAGTGAATAGACATTCGACCCAACTCTGTAACTCACACCTTGGATATCCAACAAGATCCTAAAGTGAGTGAGATTTATCCCGTATAAGTGTTATCGGTATTTTATGCTCATTCTTCACAGGGTGTGTATAAAAGTTGAACCAACAAAACCATTAGGTCCTTTTATGACAAAATTCCTAAGGCATTTATCAAAAACCTCTCAAAAACCTTCATCACGTAAATTTACTAAGCTCAATCAACCAATGGATATAATTCTCAAGTATTTACTTGACACAAATAAGATTGAACTCCCTTCCATAAGACAACCTGATACCATAGTAGATTGGTTTAAACCTGAGCTACATTGTGAATATCATAGAGTGGATGGACATATGACACAAAAATGTAAAGATTTAAGATGTTCAATTCAAGATTTGATTGATGAGGGTCTTTTTAATATAAAGGAATTACAATCTACAACTGATGATAAATCTCTAGTAAACAATCAAACTCCTACACAACAAATACCAATAATCAATCAAGACATGGGGATCTCCCAAGAACCCCTACTCAATTATCAACAATAGGAAACCAATCAAATATTGCATGTTAATGTGTCCCTCCATGATGATATTACTAATATTGTAACAGAAACTATAAATGAGCAACCTCAAGTTCAATCAACCCAATCTGATATTCAAGAGATGGATTCCTCATTTGACCAACCTTCAAAACTATCTTTGGCTCTAGAGAATGATACAAAATGGAATGTAAGCATAGAAAGCTCATATTTAAAATCAAAATTTCAATCTGAAATCCCCTTTGATAGCCAAAAACAAGTGATTAATCCTCAAGCAAAGATATCCCTTTTAGAAGTATTACAAATTTATCACAAGGAAATTTTGTTCAAAATACCTAGCCAACAATTTGTTCCTCATCATATTTTCTCTAAGAACATAATTAATGGTGTAAACCCTCTTGAGGTTAACCATATTTCATTCTATGATGAGGATATTCCTTCCTCTACTCCACAAGAAGACTCCTATCTTTACATTATCGGATCTAGTAAAGAAACACTTGTTAGAACTATCATGGTAGATAATGGCTCCTCTCTTAATTTATGCACTTATCAATTATTCCAAAAACTCAAAACAAAGGAAGAAGATATTAATGAATCAAATGTTATTATAAAATATTTTAACAATGAAATTCAAGAAGCTCAAGGTACTATAATTCTTCCCCTTAATATTGGATCCAATATCGTGGATACTTTGTTTTATGTAGCATATTGCCCTTCACCTTATAACCTACTTCTCATAAGTCCTTAGATTCATACGATGAGGGTTGTCCCTTCCACTCTTCACCAATGTTTGAATTTTGAACTTGCAAATAAAATTGTTACCATACATAATGACCCAACACCATTTGAAGAATATTTAATGGTTGAAACATCAAGTTCTATACATTCTCTATTATCACAATTATCTTCTATCCATCACTTTTCTTCATCCATATATGATCATCCTTGTTTACCAAATAACACTCACGCATATCTTTCACATATATTTTCTCCATATTATCAAGACTTGGATTATAGTGATAAGAATGAAGAACCTGCTTATCCTTCTTATATTTTATTTTGTAATATGATCAATTTTACACACATAAAAGTCAAATCTTTTGCTACATTATTCTACATTATAAAAAAGCTTTTGTTATCGCTACCTTTTATTCATCACCTTTTGTTCTTACCTTCAACACAACCAAGTTATCCTTCAAAACCTCCTTTGATTTTGAAGCAACCTTAGACATGCTATACTCAAATAACCTTGTATAGTGTATATAGATAATCTTGTATATACCACAAATTCAATCATCAATAATAATAATAATAATAATAATAATTTCAAAAAAATAATCACATTATGTATCTTCTCAATTCATCAATCAAAATCAAAATATAAAAACATCAAAATCATCAAAAGCTTCAAAAACATTTGTTGTATATGTTTACTTATTGTACTTGTTACATTCTTAAAATATTGCAGTTATATTTTCAAATTATTTTGGATAAATTAGCATTTATTTGGAATCCCCCACATTTCACAAACACAAAAAAATAAATATCTTGATTTTATCTAGCATGATTACTAATCTCTCTTATATCAAAGTACACAAAATTCAATTAAATAAAGATTGAGCATAGAGAATTGATCTTGTTATTTACTTAAATCAAACATATCCTTTCACAATAAAATGATTACATTTGTAATTTCCATGCTATGTTACATAGTAGAAGTGGTTCTTGAGTGAAAAGTTTCCCTTGCTATCCTATCATGCACATGGTCTAGACTCTTTGAGAATTGGCAAAAGGACAAGCTCACCCCTACCCGAAATAAAAATCCCTTGCTCTATAGCTAATCCGAGCAAGTATCCCTAGCATAGGAAGAAAAGAAAATTTCAAAAAAAGAGAAAAAGAAACAAGTTATTTCAGCATTATCTCAAATATCAAGCCAAAATACAAAAATACAAAAAAAAAAAAAAGAGAGCAAAAGAGAAAAGCAAAAGCAAAATGCAATAAACTCCTTTCCCTACCCCTTGAAAAGAAAAGAAGGGTTGATGAGCTTGAATCCCTGGAATTCTCAATTATTCGAAAACTGTGAGGTAAGCCCCATAACAGGTGGTTTGTGCCCAACCCACTTGGCCTTGGGTAACTCCTAGCGTGGTGATATGTCTGTCACATTAGTGACCTTATTTTGTACAGACCTATGTCTGCTTATGGATTAGCTAGCTCTTGATAACATGACTTACATAGTAGTTTGGTATGGTTATATGCATCTAAATCATGGTTAATGAACACTTATTTGGTTAATTCAAATCACTTGTATCAAATTATCTTGCTCAAAACTGGTAAATGAACAATGCAATTGCACACACATTTGTATTTGAGAGATTTTGTGTATCATTATGATAAATCAAGATAAAAAATGAACTCACATACGCACATGGGATTACTTATAAATCTAAATTTTGTCTTTAAGATACTTTGAAATATTTTTGCAAATTTTCTAGAATAATTTCATTTTCTTCTTTGGGAACAGTTGTTTCGTATAAAGACAACCACATACATTAACACAACAAATCAAAATCATTTTCAAAAATATGCAATAAATTTACATATAACTTTTGACTTTTGCGACAATGGTATAGTTCTAAAACCATAAGTGGAATTTTATGCCTAGCGCAAGTCCTCATCTTCATATTTTCTGTTTATTCTCAAAATTTAAAAATCAACCATGCAATTTATTTTCTTCTTTTGGATTTTGCGATGATGGTATAAGTCTATACCTAAATATTCTATGCCTAGCACAAACCATTGTATTAATTTTATTCCCCATTCATTTACAAATCATAAAAAACCATATGACTTAAATCACTATGTTTCACAATCATCTTTTAAAACAAGAATGCAACTTATTCTATTTTCATGTCATTATGTTCAAATTCAATATGACAACCATGGTATAATTTCTAAGGAATTATTCAACATTTTATCACACTTAGGAATTTACACCTACCAAAAATCATTTTCTAAAAATATTTCATGCATAATATTTTCATGAAAAGTCTGAAAACAAAATCATCATCATCATCATTTGCATCATCACACCAAATTCTTAAGACAGTCTCTTAAGCACTCTTTTACTTTTCTTTTTAACAATATTTCTATACTGGGATTAGCTTGACGACCGAGTGAGCGGCAACTCCATGAAATGGTCTATAACAACGACAATGTCCTTTGAAATTATTGTTAAAAGTCTCTTTTATTTTTTTATCAAATTATCATCACAACAACCAATTTGTTACATCAAATTATTTCATTTAAATTTTTAAAGAATGACATTTCAACCATAATATTTTCTAATGACATAATTACATGAATCATCAAATCAATCACACTTCAAACATTAAAGCATCATAAAAACATATAAACAAATCGTATCATCATAAGACAGGTCATATGATCAAAAATATTATATATATATATATATCTCAACAATGTATATACATCATCTCAAAACTAGATTGGTATGCCATAATATACATCTTGGTATACTCAAACCTCTCAATCATATATCCTCTGTGCAGTGTCTCGAGAACCCCTTGAGCTCTCAGCCTCATCTCCTCCCTCGCCTTGAGGTGGACGAGGTGGCCCCATTGTAGTATGTGTGGTACTACGAGTCTTAGTCATCGATCGAGATGAAGTCCTCGATGACCCAATCTTGATCGGGTCAGCAATGCCGATTGGCAGTTGTACCCTTTGACCATCTGGCATCATTTGGAAGTAGATACCTTGGTAGAACGTGATCTGAGCAATCGATCGTGCTAGCTGTTGAGTGCTCACTCCTCCGCTCTATGCTCTAGATGTGCAACCTCATATCTAAGCTGTGTAGCCTCTGCTCGGTGTTGTGCATCCTCTTGCAAAGTTTGCACCTGTGCCTAGAGACAGACAGTCTCTACCCGAAGAGTAGCCATCTCACTACTCTCTCTTGTGTCCACACCCTTGCCCTTATCGGGCGATGATGGTCTCTCTCTCTATGGATAAGGGGGTCTCTCCTCCATCCTCTCCCACTGTTGCGGCCTCTACTGAGCCTGTGGTCTCCTCTACTCTCTCTTGTTGTGACCCTATGCTGCCTCAATGGTTGCTTGGTGCCACCTCCCCATCCGACGCACAATTGCATAAATTAGACCCTAATCCCTCATCATTCGAGGAGGGTGGATGCTTGTGTACTAGGCATCGTAGCCATCGGCTACCTCAACATCATCCTAATCCACTGGCTGAATGGGGCCATCATCTACATATTGAATCCAAAATCGTTGCATATCTGGAGCCCCGCTACTATAGCGTTATCTCAGATAGTCCGAGAAAACTCATAGTCTTTGAGAGATGAGATCCACTGTTGTAGATCGAACTGCCTCAAAACTTGGTTGTACCAGTGGAGCTCCACCTCTCCCCTCTCCATCCTCAGCCAATAGACTCACCTAATGCGAGCTAGCTCCTGTCCGTCCTTGGCCCACCCTGGATGATCTCTCCAAGGCCTCCAAGTGATCTAGTCGGAGACAAGGTCATCAAGTAGTCTTCGGGATGTTGGCAGATCTATCCGCTGCTGTGCCCCTCTCTGGAGCCACCAATAGAAAACTCGGGGCCTCTCCCCGTCAATCCCTGTCAGTGGAAGCCCTACCGGCCTCTGCACATCGCAATGTGCTCCTAGCACCAAACCTGTAGTAGTGATGTCATAACCAGACATCGGTCACCCTTGTATACGACCCCATGAAGGATCCTATACAATCGATAGAGTACAAAGCTCCCCTAAGAAAACCTGTACCTATGGTCTCTCATGTCACAGACCACATCTATCAGTACCAATGGTACTTTGCATCCACTCTGATGGCATAGCAGCAGACCACCTACCACCCTAGCCAAAACTCATGTGAGTCTAGATGCCCCAGGCATCTGGCGTAGTGACTCGATATTCACTCCGCCCTTCTCTAGGGCGAAGCTCGGATCACCACACAGTCGCATCATCGCATGGCCCTGATTGGCCATGGGAGTGATCATCCGTCCTTGTATGGGGATCCTCAAAATCCTCTATACATCCTCCAGTGTGAGAGTCATCTCCCCTATCGATAACCAGAAATAGAAAGAACCCGGATACCACCTCTTTGCTAGGGCTGTCAATAGCCCCATATATGTAGAAACCTGTGGCATCTCTGCCACATGCTGTAAGCTGACCAAAGCCAGATGATCTCACTCTACCTGAGATAGGGTGGCAAAGTCATCCCTTAGTCCGTCGTATTTCCATTCTCTGCTTTTTAGTAATCCTCTCTGCAACATAAACAAAATCAACAATAAAAATCATTAATAAATCATTAATTAAAAATGCAAGTCAAAATAAGTTCAATTTTATAAATGATGATATCGTCCACAATTGGATGATATCATCCCCAATTTGAGAAAATTTGTCTTCGATTTTGCATGAGGAAATCGTCCCTTATTGGACGAAATCGTCCCCCTATCACCGATTTCGCCCTTAGACGAAATCGACGATATCGAGACAATTTCGGTGAAATCAAGATGATTTTGTCTCGAGGACGTCGACGGTCCAAAAACGGACGTGATGCTCAAAAATCAATCAAATATAATCTAAAAAGCATAAAATTCTAAAGTAAAGCATTCTAAATTCATTTTAGACCCTTACCCATAGCCCGCGCCAGACCTTTGTTGATCTATGCACTGTCTCGACCATCTTGTCTCCAGAGCTCTAAAAACTAGGAAAATGAACAGTAACAATGAATTAGGGTTTTACCCTATTTTTCTTAATTTTATTCAAAAACACTTAACAAATTTTTAAAAAAAATTATTTTTCGCGTTTTTACCTCAAACGTTCGATTTGGGTAAAAACACGGAGGGGGCACCATAGTAAGCTTTCGTATGATTTGACCTAGAATCGTCGCCTAAAAATGGGAATAAATTTTTTCTTTCTTGTAGATTGAGAAGAACTCATCTTTAACGCATTTTCTTCAAAAAATTCGCTAAAGAGGGGGCAAAATGTAGCACCCTAAAATTGGCGCAGTAAAATCTTAAATAATTACAATTACTCTAGTAAATATTCAAATTCAAATTTCAACCCCCAAAACCACTTCCAAACCACCGTTTAACCCGTTTCTTCCTTTCCCACACCATTTTTAGAGTTTGTTTTGAAAGTTTAATGATATCATCTCCGATCAGACGATATCGCCTCAAATCGGATGATTTTGTCTGGACTAGGACGTCCAGACGATCTTGTCCCAAAACTAATTTTTCTCAATTAGCCTCTGTTCCAACGACGTCTCTAATCTGGGCAGAAGCATGTCTGCGTCATTAGAGACCCTCCCCGTTGGAGATCTCCCAAATTGGGATGATCTCCAACCTCCTAACCTCCCTCCTAGCCTATTTAAACTTAGGAATCCCCCTTGGCTTTCCCCTGGCTGAAATTTCTTGTAACTTGACTTTACACGCACTAAAACATCCTGAATTACCATCTACACTTGTCCTATCCAAATTTTGTTGTAGGAACCTTAGTATTTTTCAGCCGAAGCAAGCTCAGTTCATCGTGGATGATCTTGTTCAATACAAGACAATTTCATACCAATCCGAGACGATTTCGACTGTAATCAACATTGGGGGCAATCAATGCCCAAAGTTTGCATTTTTCTCTTCTCATCTGCTATTTTATTCTGCATCTAGTCAGTTTATTTATTATTTTTTGCTATTCTGCATCTTGGAGTTCACCCATGTAGTTTAATTGCATAATGAAATCATGATTAACTATTAAAACATCGTAATTTGCTTGCATTCCTATTCAAGATTATCTTATTAACATTCTTATTATTATTTCACATCATTGCCCTCTACTTGTATTACTGTATTTTCTATATTCTGTGCCTATTTATCTGTTTGCAGGTCTCTGACGAATTCGTCAGATCTCAGACGATCCTGTCAGATAGAAGACGATCCTGTCAAATTCCAGATGATCTGGACTACTTCAAAAATTAGAATCTCCATCAGACATTTGAATCAGGTATGGCTTTGTAATTTAGCTTTTTCTCTCTATTTTTTATTTAAAATCTATTTTCTATATTTCATTTAGCCTGCATTTTCATAATAAAACAACTTAGATTCATTTGGCCAAACTTAGGACTTGAATGTTTAAAGATAAAACTGAACACATTAAACGCATTCCCAACCTAGGCATGGATATTTCCATTCAAACATTCCTGGTGAACCCACCATCCATCGAAAAATCACCATAATACACCTCCCCCGAGAGGTGGGACCTTCGCAAGGCCTCTCAGTCCGAGGTACCGCGCCATCCTTTTCCCATCCTCCTTCTAGGCATGGATCCTATAGCCTGAAGGTAAGGATGCAAAAAATTTGGAGCGATACACAATGAATGACTTACCTTTCAAGAGGGTTTTGGTCGATATAGGTTCATCAATAAACATCATCACAACAACTGCAATAGAGCACCTCAAAATCCCCAAGTCAAATATCATTCCAATAACTTACACATTGAGAGCTTTTAGTGATGCTTTATGCAATACTGTGAGAATGATAGTCCTACCCATCAAGGTGGGGCACAAAACCATCCTTGTGATGTGTCATATCTTGGAAGAAGCTATGTAGTACAACATCCTCTTATGGCACCCTTGGATAAGTGTCATGAAGTGTGTACCTTTGATCTTGCACCAGTGTGTCAAGTATGTGCACGAGAACAAAGTCTATGTGGTTCTGGTCGATGAAGAGCCTTTTAAATACGTCAATCAGGTGGACATTCTGGGATAATTTTTAATCCCTTCTACTCATCTATACGTGGCACCTTCATCCCCAACCACACAAGTGGATAACGAAGACAAAGGGGTAAGAAAAGACCCATGCACATCAAAACCTCCTGGTGCACTCAAAATCATCAATGCTTCTAAAGTACCATCAACATAAAAACAAAAAGACAATCAAAAGCTAAAGGAACCTTCGATTAAGGAATAAAGACCCAAAGAAGTGACAACTGTAGCCATTGCTAAAATTGCAAGTCCTATGGAAGAGGAAGATCCTCAAGATCAAGTTGAAGATAGTGATTATCACCTTGCTTAGCCAGTATCATCCGTGGGTTCATCCACATTGCATGCATCAATACACTTGGCAAGCATAGGCATAGGGGAGTACCTTGTGCATAAAATCACCTTTACACCTATCATTGAGTCTTCCCAAGATGTAAGAAGGCCTAAGGACTTGAGGTCGCCAGTAGGAACAGTGGTTCCACTTGGAATCCCTCCCAACCAAACTAATTTTTTCTATGCCGGCCTGGAATACGCTCATAAGTCTTCAGATATAGAAGAGGATGGTGGCAAATTATACATGGTCAATTTTTTTTACCTCTCTAACCTTGAGTTTTCTCTAAGCTACTTTGAGCATTGCCACTGGCATAGCTATGTCCTTAGCATATATGAGCAGGGGTGCAGATGGCCTTACAAGCCACTATATCAGCTTTTCTCTGACATATTTGGCTTAGGATATTATAGCAGAGATCGAGATGACTCTCTTGCAACAACATTAGAAATATTAAGCATAGGGTTAGGAGAAGACATCGATTTCATTCCTTATGACCCCCTAAGAATAGTAAATTTGAGCAACAGACAAGTGGCCACGATCAACTTACCACCTCAAAAAACTTATCATCCGAATACCTCAATTGATTCAACCCCAACAGGGTACAACTCATGGGATGAGGAGAATGGATATGAAGAAAGTGATGATGAGGTGCAACTTGGCTTAGCCTATCAGGGGCCTCACTATTTACAAAGGCTCACATGGTCCATCCATGATGAGATTGGATATACATTATATGAAAGTGACTATGAGTCAGAAGACTCAACAGAAAGAGCCTAATTAAGCCTAAGCCATCAACCCCTGACTTTGGGGCAAGAGACAAATGCAAATGAATTCTTCATAAGTGATGAAGAATATGAATATGAGACATAGATGGCCTACTTGGGGCCAAGACATGAGCCCCTTGTCTTAGGACCACATACCAATGCTAACGGTTTTTGGATAAGTGATGATGACTTTGAGGATGAGACCGAGATGGCTTATCTTGGACCTCACCACTTGCAGTAAGTCAATGAGATAGTAGAGAGAGGTGGCACTCCATGCCATAGACCCTCATCTCCAATTTTTTGGGAGACCTATTAACCTAGATGTCATTCATCGGATGGTCAGTCCCACTCCACCTACATTCAAAGAGCAATTAGAGCCCAATGATCCTATTTTCTGCCCTACCCATGGGCCAAATACAAAAATTCCCCTTCCTCCAGAACCCCATCGTGAGTATGGAAGGGAAGCCCCTGAGACAAGATTGCACCCATGTGGTCTTGGAGATTTCATCCCATCCATCAACATGATCTCCATTGATTTGACCACTCCACTTCATAATCTAGTAGATCCTACCAAGTTATTACATCTTGATATAGAGGCTATTGATTGGGATCATGTTAATTTGCCCATAGAGCCAGAAGACCTCTTCCCCAACAAAGATATGTTACAACCATTCCATTTTGCATCAGGTTGTGCATATTATGTCTTCCATGTTGGTTTGGAACCTATCACTAGGTCCTGTAAATCCTGTCGATGACATTCATTTGATACCCACACCTCATCAGCTATAGGATGGGTCACATATGGCTATAGAAACAACTTTTGAGGTGGACATAAGCGATGATACTACTCAACCAAGGAGAGTCAAGTTCGGATAAAGTCTATCTCTAGATGAACAAGCCATTCTAATTCCTCTCCTCAAATAGAGGCCAAACATTTTTGCTTGGACTTACAAAGACATACCAGGGATAGATCCAAAGTTAGTCATTCACAACCTTTCATTGGATCCCATGAAGAAGCCAGTCAAGCAAAAACTAAGGAAAATGCATCCAACCATCTCTTTGATGGTGAAGAATGAATTGCAAAAACTACTGGATGTAGTATTCATAGTTCCTATTGACTTCCTTGAGTGGGTGTCAAACATGGTATCCATAAGAAAACCTAACGAAAGAGTCCGTATCTACATGGATTTTAGGGATTTGAATAGGGCAACACCAAAGGATTCATTCTTGTTGCCAAACATAGATGCTCTTGTAGATGCAACCGTCGGTCATGAAATGCTATCCCTAATGGATGGTGTTTTTGGATACAATCAGATCCGTATTAAGCCCAAAGATCAACATAAAATTACTTTCATTATTTTATGGGGAACATTCTATTACAAAGTGATGCCATTCGGTCTCAACAATGCTGGTGCCACATATCAGTGGGCTATGACATATATATTCCATGACTATATGCATAAGATCTTGGAAGATTACATGGATGACTTACTGACCAAGTACCTATTGCATCAAGAGCATGTCGAAGTCCTTAGACAAGTTTTTGATCACCTCATAGAACACAATGTTCGATTGAATCCTAAGAAGTGTGTATTTGGCATAACTTTTGTTAAGATTTTGGGATTCATCGTATCCAAGAGAGGCATTGAAGTAGATCTTGCAAAGGTAAAGGCTATATTGGAAATGGCCACCCCTACCAAAATTAGGGAGTTGAGGAGCCTACAATGCAAGATAGCATACATCAAAAGATTCATTGTGCAATTATCAAATAAATGCAGACCTATGAATCGATTGCTATGCAAGAAAGTCCCCTTTCATTGGGATGAAGAATGCCATCAAGCCTTTGCAGATATCAAAACTTATCTGGCAACACCGATAGTATTGGCTCCACCAAGGCCATACATAACATTTTTACTATATATATCGGCTATTGATTTCGCATTGGGTACCATGTTAGCCCAAAATAATGCACAAGACAAAGAGCAAGCCATATATTACATTAGTCACACCTTGGTGAGTTATGAGCTAGGATATACGTATGTCAAAAAATTATGTTTAACAGTGGTATTTGCAACTCAAAAGTTGTGACACTATATGTTGATCCATACGACCTACGTCATATCAAAACAGAATCCTTTGCAGTACATGATGAGCAAGACATATCACAATACACATACCGCAAAGTAGATCATGTTATTGATAGAATTTGATCTAAATTTCATAAGCCAAAATTCCATCAAGGGACAAGTCATAGCAGATCAATTAGCAGAGGTGCCTCTTCAGGATAACAAGCCTCTCACCATAGAATTGCATGATGATGTGGTCCTTGCATTATCAGATCCGCCAGAGCTCAAAGAACCTAAGAAAGGAAGAGACATCATTTTTCTTTGACGGTTCGAAGTGTGAACAAGGAGGCAGAGCAGGGATTATCTTTATCACACCATAGGGCGCTCCATTACCCTTATCATTCAAACTAGAATTCCTGTGCACAAACAACAATATAGAATATGAAGCATTGATCCTAGGACTCCAAATAGCCATGCCAATGGGTAATAAAATATTGAATATCTTTGGTGACTCCTTGCTCATAGTAAACCAGGTCAAAGGACTATTCCAATGCAGGTGCCCACTCTTGAAGACTTACAAGGAACTTGTTGACATCTACCTAGCCCGACTAGAATGGTACGACATCAAGGCAATCACTCATACGTAAAATAGATTTTTAGACACCATGGTCTCTTTGGGATCCTTAATCCCTTAGAATCCATCTACTGATTTTATAAATGTTCATGTAAAAGTGCTTTCGCACTCAGCAATATGCCGTGAAGATTTTGACAATCAAGAATTAGTCAACATGATCAACATTGACCAAAATCAGGATTGGTCCTTCACAGCCAAAGATTTCTTGCAAACAGCATCTTAGGGGTCTTTGATCTCCCAAGGACCTATGGAGTTTGGTGCAACCATATACCATATATTTTTTCCTCAATCTGTGTTCACTACCTCAAAAATGTAGAAAGAGCAAGTTGTCTATTCTATAGAAGTTGTGGCTTATCAGGATTGGCTTTCCCAACTACGAGAATTCTTGAAGCTTGGAATAGTGCCTCAAGGTTTATTGCATACTAAAATGTGAATGTTCAAACTGAGAGAAACAAGATACATATTGCTAGGAGAAATCCTCTACAGACTAGGATATGATGGAGTATTACTCCATTGTCTTGAGCCCTAGGAAGCATCTTGGGAAATTTTACAAGCTCACGATGGCACATGTGGAGACCATTTCAATGGCATGGCCATCGTTAAGCACATCTCTAGAATGGGTTACAATTGGCCCACCATGGAAAAGGACTGCTACGAGTATGTCAAGAAATATAGTAAGTGCCAACATCATGCAAATCTAACGCACTTACCATCACAAGCTTTGTAGCCCATCCAGGTAGCATGGTCATTCTCGCAATGGGGACTACACTTGATTGGGAAGATCTCATCCCTGTCCTCAAGATGACACACGTTCATCATAACGACCACAAAATACTTCACTAAATGGGTAGAAGTGATCCCCTTAACATCAATAACTAGACCAAGGATTGTGGAGTTTATACTCCACAATATCATAAGTCATTTTGGGGTCCCTTCTAAGATAATATTGGATAATGGACCATCTTTCAAGAACAAAAATGTGTGTGCTTTAATGAACAAATACCATATTCAGCACATTTTTTCAACACCTTATTATCCACAAGCAAACGAGCAAGAAGAAGCCTCAAACAAAACAATAATATCTATTTTAAGGAAGATAGTGCAAGAAAATCACAATGATTGGCACATACAATTACCTCTTGCACTATGGGCATACATGACTAGTATACAGATGCCCACTAGGGCAACACCCTTTTTACTAGCATATGGCACTAAGGCCATCATACCTCTAGAGTTAGAAATTTTGACTCTACATATAGCATTAAAGGACTTCATAGATGATGATGTCGCACGGCAAGGCCATCTTGATCAGTTGAAGCTTCTTGATGAATGTCGAGTCAATGCTTTAGAGCATCTTCGTGTTTACTAGGATTGCCTTACATGAGCTTACAATAGCAAATTCCACCTAAGGAAATTCAAGTTTGGAGATCTAGTGCTAAAATAAAACTAGCAGAATTCAAAATTGTCGTCGCATCTCCAAGATAAGTTTACGGTAAATTGGATAGGTCCATACATGATTTCACAAAGAGTTGGGTCTAGAGAATATCGCCTTATATCATTATATGGTGTTGAAGAGCCTAAACCTCTCAATATCATTCACTTAAAAGCATTTTACACATAAAAACAAAAACATTCAAATATTTCATAAACAAAAAAAAAAATCATATATTTCTAGAAATACAAAAACATTCAAATATTCCATAAAATTCAAAAACATTCAAATATGTCAAAACACAAAACAAGGCATAAAAACATATAATTTCAAAAAAAAATCAATCAAAGGCTCCAAGGGTAATTCAAACTGCTTGGTCAAATCCAAAAACAATCAAAGGCTCCAAGGGTAATTCAAGCCGCTTGGTCAAAATCAATTCAAAAAGGCTCCAAGGGTAATTCATAAGGCTTGGTCAAACATCAATTCAAAATGCTCCAAGGGTAAATTAATTCGCTTGATCAAAATCAATTAAAAAATGCTCCAATGGTAATTCAAACTGCTTGGTCAAATCCAATCAATTCAAAAGGCTCTGAGGGTAATTCAAACCACTTGGTCAGAATCAATACCAAAAGCCTCAAAGGCATAATAAGCCCTTTGGTCAAATTAATAAAAAATACAAAAACAACATAAAATCAAAAGTACAAAAACAATTGCATCTCACATATTGCATCCACATCATTGCATTGCATATTCATATTTACTAAATTTGTATATGTCATGGGAGTCTTAAAAGTGATACCACAGTTTTTCAAAAAAAATCATTCAAATCCATACCTCCAACACCAGTGTGTAATTACGTTTTTCAACACAACCATTATTTGTTGCTATACATAATATACTAAGGTTTTTAGGTTAATAAACCACACCTAGTGATCTTATCAAATTTTGAGGAAACAACTTTGATTAGTAGAAGTTAAGGTCTAGCAGTGATAATGCCTTGGATATTCAAGATCTCGTCACTAATTGAAACACTAAAATCCTAGTTGATACAAGGAAAATATGAAAGCTGCAAAGTGACCTAGGTTACCTTAAGTGAAAATGAATTTCCTTGTTTATCCCCCTATGCAACCAGTTTAAAGGTGTTGAGAATTGGCAAAAGGACAAGCTTTACCCTATCCAAATCCCTTTCTTACATCAAAACAAGCAAAATCCCAGAGCAAAGTACATATTCAAAAGGCCAAGCATACAGTCTAGATTTCAAAGCAATAATCTGATACACAAATCATATATTCAAAATTCAAAGAAAAATTAGAGCTCAAGAAAAAAATCAATCAAAAATAAAGAGTGATTTTCATCACTACGTATGAGCAAAATAAACAGTGATTATCATCACTACAAAAATCCCCGCTCAAAGAAAAAATAAATCAAAATAAATAGTGATTTTCATCACTACATATGAGCAAATATCCAAAGCCAAAAAAAAAGAAGGGAATAAATCTTGAATCCTTGGAATTCTTATAATTGTACAAAACTGGAAGGAGAAATCCTTACGCATGATGATATATCTACCATAATTGCTTCATGCATTTGTGTAGACCAATGTTTGAATGTGGATGAGCTAGCTTAGGTAACCCAATATTGCCTAGTGGTATAGTCACCCTAAGTCCAACATAAGGATTAGACGAACACTTGAAAATACCTAATCTTAGCAATGGGCTGAAAGAATCCCGCCTGACATCAAAGGAAATGCTTGAATTCTATCTCAAAATATACAATCACTTGCACACACAGAGATCATGAAAAACCAGGTCCATGGTAAAAGCATTACTTTTCAAAAGTCTAAGTGGTAAGTAGATAGTTGTTGATAGGGTAACTAGAGTGTTTGAATCTCCAGAAAGTCCTAAAAATTCTTACATAGCAACAAATCATAACATCATTCACACCATCATATTCTTTATACGATTCTATAAATTAGGGGGTATCAACATAGTAGGATAAATACCGCATATATATTAAAAATAGTATATAGACAACCACCGACTACTATATTTTAACTTACAGAAACTTATTAATAAAATACATTACACACCATTACATCTCACATATGAATACTTAATCAATTCTTATGATAAGAGTGATTATTTAAATTCATGATTATTTTTTACTTTTTGTAGTATCACCCATTAATATTGTCAATGTCATATGCATTCCGTATGTTTTAAGTGATTAGAGCATACAGGTTCATTTATACCATTCCACCACATAAGTTAGATGCATATAATTAAAGCAAAGTTAAAACATGCATTTAGCAATAACATCATATCCATAAAAACAAGTCATTAATCATCCATAAACCACATCATAAAACATATAGGTAATATCCATTTGCATACAATCATAAATTCATCATTCATCATCAAAATACATCGCATCATATAAGCATCTACACATCCATATAAGCATCTTCAATATCATCTATCATCTAATATATTCATCAAATCATCATAATACCATCATCACATCATATCATAAAACAAAATAACAACAAAAACATGAGCAATAAACGATACACATAATAAGTCATAATGCAAAGCTATCATAAAATTATATGTGTCAAGTCCAATAGATATACAAAAATACCCGTGGGCTACAGTCATATAGGTCAATTGACCTCAAAAATAGATCAAGGACCAAGTAGAGCATCAGTCAAATACTGGGCTTGAGCCCCCTGCATCGCCTCCTCCAGTGCCACCTCCCCCTGTGGTGGTGTCACGAGTCGAGTGATGTGAGCCTGTCGACCTCTCTATCTGATTTTGAGTCCTTTGGCTAGGACAAATGAAATACTACCCTGAGGTGGAGCGCCCACTGACCTGGGAACCACCCACACCTGCTAAATCCTTAGGGAAAATCTCATGCCTCCTGATATGCATCTGAAGAAGGGTAAGATGATCCATAAGTCCTTGGATTTGTTCCTCATGCTCATCCAATAGAGACTGGAGATGTCCCACATCTGCTCTTGAACTTGCCATTGGAACCTCCTATGGTGTAGAAGGAGGAACAACAAGCTACATCCTGACATCACCACCCCCAATAATAGCCTATAGAGTCTGTATATGTGCTAAGAGATACTCAATGGTAGCATCTTATCGCTGTACCTAGATCTTAGTGGCCTAAATATTAGCCTCGACTTCATGTAGCTATGCTCTTAGAGGGGAGTCTCTCTCCTTAGGCTCTAACTCCTCCTCCTTAGGAACATCAGGATCCTCCACTACCACCTACTCTACTGGCTTACCCTATACCTCGGTCCTAGCTTGGACTCTACGACCTATAGGATCTACGCCATCACCCCCACCATCATCCTCACGCCCTAGGCTACCAATATCATGCCAAATATGATCACCCCACCACTGAGTGTAAGCCTCTATAACTCCCCCAGCCACTATAGGGTCAACGACTAAGGCATCCTTCTCATTTGAAAGATCCATGATCTATCATGGAGGTAGGTCCTTCTCTATTGTGAGGCACCTATACAAGAATGGTATCAAGGGCACATCCTATTGCAATCCATACTGATGAAGAACCTAAGAGTAGAAGAAATACTCTTGGAAGGTAATCTTACGACCAACGAGCCATCGCTCACGTCATGTCTTGGAAGTAAAGCTAACTGGATCATTCCAAGAAGGGCACTCATAATAAGGTCGCCACAATATCTTCGACCAACAGTCTAGTGAAAGCATCAGTGTAGTGGGACAACTTCCCTGCGAAAGTGCGGCTCTTACACTCCTCATGCTCTTGAGCCCATATGGCAGCATAGCACTGTATTCGAGCATCGATCGCTGTAATCTCAGTCGAGAGCCCCTTAGGGCGATCTACCATAATGTGCTCCCATCCCAAAACCTATAGGACCAAGCTACAAGAAATGTTGACATGTCCTCATCGATGGATGTGGTACAACTTGTCATAGCACTGAGCCAATAGTGATCTACCCCATGCATAGATGATAGGCTCCTTGCTATCCAATAAATCTTGCACCATCGCCAGAAGGTTCCATGGGAACCTCAAACCTGAGTAGTATGGGATAAGAACATTGTTGATCACCATCAGCAATACGACATGCCTCACCATAAATATGCCCTCCCCATGCCAATGGCTAATGGATACTCATCTAGACTAGGTGTCCTTGACAGCATCCATAGAATGCTCTCTAAACACCTGAGTGAATACAACCACCTGATCATTAGTGGCCAAAGAGACAATGGCCACCCCATCGAATGGAATCTGAAAGATCCTATATACATCCTCCGGTGTAATGGTCATCTCACTAGTTAGGAGGTGGAAAGTATTAGTCCATGGGTCCCAACGATGGGCCAAAGCCATAAGGTAAGACTGATCTGCCATGATATAAGGTAGCCTGATGACATACTACAACCCACGGGATTTGAACCATGCCTAGTCTGTATCATTAAAGCTAGGAAGTAAGTCAAGTAGGAGCTTCGGGTCCCAAGCTCAAGTAGTAAGGATCTAAGCAAAGCAGAAGAAAAACAAAATATAACTACAGTGCATCTAAGGCATAATTCACCATAAACATGAAAACAGTGCAAAAGAGGATGGACTATTCTAAGTCTAAGCAAAAGAAGGATAAAATTACACCTAATCAAGAAAATCAAAATTCAAAAATTTTGATAGAATAAAAAAAAAGTCATAAAAAATTAAAAAAAATGCAAAAAACAAGGCTAAGGGTTTGGTCGTTGTTGCCTACAGCGGCCAAAACCTTCCTGCTGGAGGCAACAACGACCAAGACCCAACGGTCAAAATTTTGACCATTGGGATTCAAGCTTGGCCATTCTGAGCGACAACGGCTCAGAGTCGACCGCTCTGAGCGATAACGGACAAGGGGCAAGACGAAACACCCATGAACCCTTGGATAGAAAATAAATAAAAAATTACAAAAATAACAAAATGACTTTAAAAAAACAACATAGGGAGGGAAAACAAACAAAATGGAAAGCAAAATTTCCCACCCAAGCATCAAAACTAGGCTAAGTTCAAAACACCCAAAATAGCGGTAGCAGGTGAATAACTGAAGAATTTCAAAAACCCTAGGATGAAGCCACTAATAGAAAGTAAAATTAGGGACTAACCCACCGTAAAAAAGGGGATGCTAAGCCTAATTACAGAGTTTGTTCATTTCCAACGGGTTTAGTGTGGTTTGTTTTACCCATTACTTAGTGAGGTTCAATTTTACACAGACAAAAGAAAAGAGAGCTAGAGTTTTGAACAGAGAAATACCCGAGAAGCTCCATTTCCTCCAACAGATGATGTCTCACCCTACGCAACCATGTTGTCAACACTAGAAAATTTTAAATTTGCAACCATCATCGTCGCACCAAAGCTCCCAAAATGAATCTTCAATAGTGAAAGTGATAGGTCAAACCCTAGAAAAGCAAATTTTTATATTTCCTTAATTATGCCTTGGCTGCTACTGACGTCAGTGGCCCAAACTTCTTATCCTCTCAAGGCGATATTGGCCATAAGCCATTGGACCTAACAATGGCCAGATCCATAGGTCATAATAGGGGATTTTCTCCTTGAGGGATCCCACGAAAACATCAAATAAACACACTTTGGTGGTTTTAGATCATTAGAATGTTCAAAATAACAAAAAAATCACCATATTAGGTAGGCCCTGTATCTAGTTACCTACTATGTCCACTTGGTGATTGCAGTGATTTGCACTCCATGTATTTTGGTGAGATGAGTAGACAACCATAAGGCCACTTGGGGCAAAAACAACTCATTTTGGAATTACGATGTGCCACCCTTCAATCTCGAAGAAGACCAAGATGGTCGGACTACTCCACGGGTGCGAAAGTATCACTCTAATTCCCCTATGACATCAAAAATATTAAGTCAAAGTGATACAATCTAGATAAATATTTATCTATATTGTATCACTTTGACTTAATATTTATCTAGATTGTATCACTTTGACTTAATAGTTTTGATGTCATAAGGGAATTAGAGTGATCCTTTCACACCCATGGAGTAGTCTAACCATCTTGGTCTTATTTGGGATTGAAGGGTGGCAAATCATAATTCCAAAATGAGGTTTTTTTGCCCCAAGTGGTGTTATGGTTGTCTATTCATCTCACCAAAATACATGGAGCACAAATCGCTACAATCACTGAGTGGTTAGAGTAGGTAACTGGATACGAGGCCTACCTGAGATTATGATTTTATGTGATTTTTTTTTTATTTTGAACATTCTCATGATCTGAAACCACCAAAGTGTGTTTATTTTTTGTTTTTGCGGGATCCCTCAAGGAGAAAATCCCCTATTATGACCTGTGGATCTGGCCATTGTCAGGTCCAGTGGCTTATGAGTTCCTGCCTATGGCCGCTGTCACCTTGAGAAGCCAAGAAGTTCAAGCTGCTGATGTCAGCAGCGACCAAGGCATAATTAAGGAAATATAAAAATTTTCTTTTCTAGGGTTTGACCTATCACTTTCACTATTGAAGATTCATTTTGGGAGCTCTGGTGTGACGGTGATGGTTGCAACTTTGAAACTTGCTAGTGCTGAGGACATGGCTATGTAGGGTGAGACATCAGCTATTGGAGGAGTTGGAGCTTCTCGAGTATTTCTCTCTTCAAAACCCTAGCTCTATTTTCTTTTGTCTGTGTAAAATTGAACCTCACTAAGTAATGGGTAAAACGAACCTCACAAAACCCATTGGCAATGAAAAAACTCTGTAATTAGGCTTGGCATCCCCTTTGTTATGGTGGGTTAGTCCCTAATTTTGCTTTTTGTTAGTGGCTTCATCCTAGGGTTTTTGAAATTCTTCAGTTATTCACCTACTGCCACTATTTTGGGAATTTTGAACTTAGCCTAGTTTTGATGCTTGGGTGGGAAATTTTGCTTTCCATTTTGTTTTTTTTCCCTCCCTATGTTGTTTTGTTTAAGTCATTTTGTTATTTTTGTAAAAAAAAATTGATTTTCTAGCCAAGGGTTCACGGGTTTGTCATGTCGCCCCTTGGTCGTTGTAGCTCAAAGCAGCCAAGCTTGAATCCCAACGGTAAAAAATTTAACCGTTGGGTCTTGTCCGCTACTGCCTCCAGCGACCAGGTTTCGGTCACTGTAGGCAACATCGGCTAAACCCTTAGCCTTGTTTTTTGTATTTTTGTTGATTTTTTATGACTTTTTTTTTTTGATTCCATCAAAATTTTTGAATTTCAATTTGCTTGATTAGGTTCAATCTTATCCTTCTTTTTCTTAGACTTAGAATAGTCCATCATATTTTGCACCATTTTCATGCTTATGGTGAATTATGCCTTAGATGCATTCTAGTTATATTTTTTTTTTCTTCTGCTTTGCTTAGATCCTTACTGCTCGAGCTCAAGACCCAAAGCTCCTGCTTGACTTACTTCCTAGATTTAATGCTATGGACTGGGCATGGTTAAAAATATGTGGGTTGCAGTATGTCATCAGGCTACCTTATATCATGGTAGATCAGGCTTACCTTATGGATTTGGCCCATCACTAGGACCCATGGAATAATACCTTCCATCTCCCAATCGACGAGATGACCATTACATCGGAGGATGTATATAGAATATTTTAGATTCCATTTGATGGGGTGGCCATTGTCTCCTCGACCACTAATGATCAAGTGGTTGTCTTCACTTAGGTGTTTAGAGAGAATTCTACGGATTCTCTCAAGGACACCAATTCTGGAGGAGTGTCCATCAACCACTGGCATGGGGAGGGTGTCTTTACGATGAGGCATGTTGTATTGCTGATGGTGATCAACAATGTTCTTATCCCAAATTGCTAGGGGTTTGAGGTTCCCATGGAACCTTCTAGCGATGGTGTAGGATTTATTGGATAGTGAGGAGCCTATCATCTATGCATGGGGTAGATCGCTAGTGGCTTAGTGCTATGATGAGTTGTACCACATTCGTCGATGAGGACGTGTTAGCATTACCTGCATATTGCTTCTACAAGTTTTGGGATGGGAGCACATTATGGTAGATTGCCCTAAGGGGCTCCCGATCGAGATTACAATGATCGATGCTTGAACATAGTGTTATGCTTCTAGATGGGCTCAAGAGCATGAGGAGCATAAGAGTCACACTTTTGCAGGGGAGTTGTCCCACTACAATGATGCTTTCACTAGACTATTGGCTAGAGATGTCATGTGGCGGCCTTATTATGAGTGCCCTACTTGGGATGATCCAGTTAGCTTTACTACCAGGACATGACATGAGCGATGGCTCGTTGGACGTAAGACTACCATCTAGTAGTATTTCTTCTACTCTTGGGTTATTCGTTAGTATGAATTGCAGCAGGATGTGCTCTTAATACCGTTCTTGTATAAGTGCCACACAATAGAGAAGGACCTACCTCTATGATAGATCATGGATATTTTAGATGAGGACACCCTAGTTGTTGACCCTACAGTGGCTGTGGGAGTTATAGAGGCCTACACTCAGTGGTGGGGTGATCATATGTGGCATGGCATCAACAACCTAGGTCATGAGGATGATAGTGGGGGTGATGGTGCATATTCGATAGGCCGCAGAGTCCGAACCAGGATCAAGGTATGGGACTAGCCAGTAGAGAAGGTGGCAGTGGAGGATCTTGATGTTCCTTAGGAGGAGGAGGAGGAGTTAGAGCCTGAGGAGAGATACTTTCCTCTGAGAGCATAGCTACATGAGGTTGAGTCTGAGATTTAGGCCACTAAGATCCAAGTATAGCAGCAATATGCTACCATTGAGCAGCTCTTAGCACATATACAAGCTCTACAGGCTACTATTGGGGGTGGTGATGTCAGGATGCAGTTTGTTGTTCCTACTTCTACACCATAGGAGGCTCCAACGGTAGGTTTAGGAGTACATGTGGGACATCTCCAGTATCTATTGGATGAGCATGAGGTGCAGATCTGGGGACTTGTGGATCATGTTACCCTTCTTCAAATGCAGCTTAGGAGGCACAAGATTGTCCCTAAGGATCCAACAGGTGTGAGTGGTTCATAGGTTAGTGGGTTATCCACATTGGGGTAATCTTCCACCTGTCCTAGCTAGAGGACCTAGAATCAGATAGAGAGACTGACAAGCTCACATCATTCGACTTGCAACATCGCCACAAGAGGAGGTGGCACTGGAGGAGGTGATGCAGGGGGCTCAGGCCTAGTATTTTACTGATGCTCTACTTGGTCCTTGATCCATTTTTGAGGTTGACTGACCTATATGACTATAGCCCATGGGTATTTTTGTATATCCATTGGACTTGACACACATACTTTTATGATAGCTTTGCATTATGACTTATTATGTGTATCGTTTATTGCTCATGTTTTTGTTATTATTTTGTTTTATGATATGATGCGATGATGGTATTATGATGATTTGATGAATATGTTAGATGATAGATGATATTGAAGATGCTTAGATGGATGTGTAGATGCTTATATGATTTGATGATATGATGCGATGTATTTTTATGATGAATGATGAATTTTTTATTGTATGCAAATGGATATTACCTATATGTTTTATGATGTGGTTTATGGATGATTAATGACTTATTTTTGTGGATATGATGTTATTGCTAAATTCATGTTTTAACTTTGCTTTAATTATATGCATCTAACTTATGTGGTGGAATGGTATAAACGAACTTGTATGCTCTAATCACTTAAAACATACAAAATGCATATGACATTGACAATATTAATGGGTGATACCACAGAAAGTAAAAAAATAATCATGAATTTAAATAATCACTCTTACCATAAGAATTGATTAGGCATTCATATGTGAGATGTAATGGTGTGTAATGTATTTTCTTAATAAGTTTCTATAAATTAAAAGATATAAAGTAGTCAGTGGTCGTCTATATACTATTTCTAAAATATATGTGGTATATGTCCTACTATGTTGATACCCCTAATTTATAGAATCTTATAAAGAATATGATGGTGTGAATGATGTTATGATTTTTTGCTATGTAAGAATTTTTGGGGCTTTTCGAAGATTCAAACACTCTAGTTACCCTATCAACAGTTGTCTACTTACCACTTAGACTTTTGAAAAGTAATGCTTTTACCATGGACCTAGTTTTTCATGATCTCTGTGTGTGCAAGTGATTGTATATTTTGAGATAGAATTCAAGAATTTCCTCCAATGTCAGGCGGGATTATTTCAGCCCATTGCAAATATCAAGGATTTTCAAGTGTTCATCTAATCCTTATGTTCGACTTAGTTGGACTATACCACTAGGCAATATTGGGTTACCTAAGCTAGCTCATCCACATTCAAACATTGGTATACACAAATGCATGAAGCACTTGTGGTAGACATATCGTCATGCGTAAGGATTTCTCCTTCCAATTTTGTACAATGCTAAGAATTCCAAGGATTCAAGATTTATTCCCTTATTTTTTTTGGCTTTGGATATTTGCTCATATGTAGTGATGAAAATCACTATTTATTTTGATTTATTTTTTCTTTGAGCGGGGATTTTTGTAGTGATGATAATCACTGTTTATTTTGCTCATACATAGTGATGAAAATCACTCTTTATTTTTGATTGATTATTTTCTTGAGATATATGATTTTTTTCTTGAATTTTGAATATATGATTTGTGTATCGGATTATTGCTTTGAAATCTAGAGTGTATGCTTGGCCTTTTGAATATGTACTTTGCTTTGGGATTTTGCTTGTTTTGATGTAAGCAAGGGAGTTGGATAGGGTAAAGCTTGTCCTTTTGAAAATTCTTAGCACCTTTAAACTGGTTGCACAGGGGGATAAGCAAGGAAACTCCTTTTCACTTAAGGTAACCTAGACCGCTTTGCAACTTTCATTTTTTCCTTGTACTAGCTAGGATTTTAGTGTTTCAATTAGTAACGGGATCTTGAATATCCAAGTCATTATCACACCTAGACCTTAACTTCTACTAATCAAAGTTGTTTCCTCAAAAGTTGATAAGATCACTATGTGTGGTTGATCAACCGAAAAACCTTAGTATATTATGTATAGCAACAAATAATGGTTGTGTTGAAAAACACAATTACACACTAGTGTTGATGGAGGTATGGATTTGAATGATTTTTTCGACAAACTGTGGTATCATTTTTAAGATTCCCATTACATGTACAATTGTAGTGGATATGAATATGCAATAAAATTATGTGGATGCAATATGTGAGATGCAATTGTTTTTGTACTTTTGATTTTATGTTGTTTTTGTATTTTTTATTAATTTGACCAAAGTGCTTATTATGCCTTTGGGGCTTTTGGTATTGATTCTGACCAAGCGGTATGAATTACCCTCGGAGCCTTTTGAATTGATTGGATTTGACCAAGTGGTTTGAATTACCCTTGGAGCCTTTTTGAATTGATTTTGACCAAGCGACTTAATTTACCCTTGGAGCCTTTTGAATTGATGTTTGACCAAGTGGTATAAATTACCCTTGGAGCCTTTTTGAATTGATTTTGACCAAGCGGCTTGAATTACCCTTGGAGCCTTTGATTGTTTTTGGATTTTACCAAGCAATTTGAATTACCCTTGTAGCCTTTGATTGATTTTTTTTTTGAAATTATATGTTTTTATGCTTTGTTTTGTGTTTTTGACATATTTGAATGTTTTTGAATTTTATGGAATATTTGAATGTTTTTGTGTTTTATGAAATATTTGAATGTTTTTTTTTTATGAAATATTTGAATGTTTTTCTTTTTATGTGTAAAATGCTTTTAAGTGAATGATATTGAGAGTTTCAGGCTCTTCAACACCATCTAATGATATAAGGCGATATGCTCCAGGCCCAACTCTTTGTGAAATCATGTATGGACCTATCCAATTTATCACGAACTTATCTTACAGATGCGATGACAGATTTGAATTTTGCTAGTTTTCTTTTAGCACTAGATATCCAACCTTGAATTTTCTTAGGTGGAATTTGCTATTGTAAGCTCACACAAGGTGATCCTGGTAAACGCAAAGATGCTCTAAAGCATTGAATCGGCATTCATCAAGAAGCATCAACTGATCAAGGCGGCCTTGTCACGTGACATCATCATCTATGAAGTCCTTTAATGCTATGCGTAGAGTCAAAATTTCTAACTCTAGAGGTATGATGGCCTCAGTACCATATACTAGTAAAAATAGTATTACCCTAGTGGGCGTCTGTATACTAGTCCTGTATGCCCATAGTGCACGAGGCAACTGTATGTGCCAATCCTTGTGATTTTCTTGTACTGTCTTCCTTAAAATGGATACTATTGTTTTGTTTGAGGCTTATGCTTGCCCTTTTGCTTATGGATAATAAGGAGTTGAAAAAATATGTTGAATATGGTATTTGTTCATTAAAGCATGTACATATTTGTTCTTGAAATATGGCCCATTATCCGATATTATCTTAGAAGGGACACCAAAATGACTTATGATATTTTCGAGTATAAACTCTGCAATCCTTGGTCCAGTTGTTGATGTTAAGGGTATCACTTCTACCTATTTAGTAAAGTATTATGTGGCTGTTATGATGAACGTGTGTCGACCTAAGGATGGGGGTGAGATCTTCCCAGTCAAGTCTAGTCCCCATTGTGAGAATGGCCATGCTGCCTGGATGGGCTGCAAATCTTGCGATGGTAAGTGCGTTAGATTTGCATGATATTGAAACTTACTATATTTCTTGACATACTCATAGCAGTCCTTTTCCATGGTGGGCCAATAGTAACTCATTCTCAAGATGTGCTTAACAATGGTCATGCCATTGAAATGGCCTCCACATGTGTCGTTGTGAGCTTGCAAAATTTCCCAAGATGCTTCCTGGGGCTCAAGACAACGGAGTAATACTCCATCATATCCTCATCTATAGAGGATTTATCCTAGCAAGATGTATCTTGTTGCTCTTTGTTTGAACGTTCACCTTTTAGTATGCGACAAACCTTGAGGCACTATTCCACACTTTAGGAAGTCCTGTAGTTGGGAAATCAAATACTGATAAGCCACAACTTCTATAGAATAGACAACTTGTTCTTCCTCCATTTTTGAGGTAGTGAACATGGATTGAGGAAAAAATCTATGGTATATGGTTGCACCACACTCCACAGGTCCTTGGGAGATCAAAGACCCCCAAGAGGTTGTTTGCAAGAAATCTTTGGTTATGAAGGACCAATCCTAATTTAGCTTGATGTTGATCATGTTAACTGATTCTTGATTGTCAAAAGCTTTATGATGTATTGTTGAGTGCGAAAGAACTTTCACATGAATGGTTGTAAAATCAATAGATGGATTCTAAGGGATTAAGTATCCCAAAGAGGACATGGTGTCTACAAATATTTTTGATGTACGAGGGATTGCCTCGATGTTGTACCATTCCAGACAGGCTAGGTAGATGTCAACATGTTCCTTGTAAGTCTTCAAGAGTGGGCACCTGCATTGGAATAGCCCTTTGACCTAGTTTACTATGAGCAAGGAGTCACCAAAGATATTTAATATTTTAATACCCATTGCTATGGTTGTTTGGAATCCCAGGATCAATGCTTCATATTATGTATTGTTGTTTGTGCATGGGAAGTATAGTTTGAATGATAAGGTCAATGGAGTGCCATGTGGTGTGATAAATACAATCCCTGCTCCGCATCCTTGTTCACACTTCAAACCATCGAAGAACAATGACATGTCTTTTTCTTTCTTAGGTTCTTAGAGCTCTGGCAAATCTGATAATGCAAAGACTGCATCATCAGGCAATTCTATGATGAGAGGCTTGTTATCCTGAAGAGGCACCTCTGCTAATTGATCTACTATGACTTGTCCCTTGACAAAATTTTGGCTTATGAACTCTAGATAAAAAATTTTCAATAGCATGATCCACTTTGCGATACGTGTATTATGATATGTCTTGCTCATCATGTACTACAAAGGATTCTATTTTGATATGATGTAGGTCGTATGACTCAACATGTAGTGTCACAACTTTTGAGTTGCAAAGACCATTGCTAAACATAATTTTTGACATACGCATATCCTAGCTCATAACTCACCAAGGTGAGACTAATGTAATATATGGCTTGCTCTTTATCTTGTGCATTCTTTTGGGCTAACATGGTGCCCAATGCGAAATCAGTAGCTGATATATATAGTAAAAATGATATGTCTAGCCTTGTTGGAGTCAATACTAGTGGTGTTGCCAGATAAGTTTTGATATTTACAAAGGCTTGATGGCATTCTTCGTCCCAATGAAATGGGACTTCCTTGCATAGCAACCAATTCATAGGTCTGCATTTTTCTGATAATTGCATGATGAATCTTTTGATGGATGCTATCTTGCCTTGTAAGCTCCTCAACTCCCTAATGTTGGTAGGGGCAGCCATTTCCAGTATATTCTTTACCTTTGTAGGATCTACTTCAATGCCTCTCTTGGATACAATGAATCCCAAAAGCTTGCTAGAAGTTATGCCAAATATGCACTTCTTAGGATTCAATCGGACATTGTGTTCTATGAGGTGATCAAAGACTTGTCTAAGGACTTCGGCATGCTCATGCCACAATAGGGACTTGGCTAGTAAGTCATCCATGTAATCTTTCAATATCTTATGCATATAGTCATGGAATATATATGTCATGGGCCACTGATATGTGGCACCAACATTTTTGAGACCAAATGGCATCACTTTGTAATAGAATGTTCCCCATGGAGTATGGGCTTAATATGGATCTTATTGTATCCATAAAAACCACCCATTAGGGATAGCATTTCATGACCGATGGTTGCATCTACAAGAGCATCTATGTTTGGTAATGGGAATGAGTCCTTTGGTGTTGCCCTATTCAAATCCCTAAAATTCGTGAAGATATGGACTCTTTCATCAGGTTTCCCTATGGGTACCATGTTTGACACCCACTCAGGGTAGTCAATAGGAACTATGAATATTGCATCCAGTAGTTTTTGTAATTCATTCTTCACCATCAAAGTGATGGTTGGATGTGTTTTCCTCAATTTTTTCTTGACTGGTTTCTTCATGGGATTCAATGAAAGGTTGTGAACGACTAACTTTGGATCTATCCCTGACATGTATTTGTAATTCCAAGCAAAAAATTTTGGCCTCTCTTTGAGGAGAAGAATTAGAATGGCTTGTTCATTTGGAGATAGACTTTCTTCGAACTTGACTCTCCTTGGTTGGGTAGGATCATCGCTAGTGTCCACCTCGAAAGTCATTTCTATAGCCATATGTGACCCATACTATAGTTGATGAGGCATGGGTATCAAATGAATGTCATCAATGGGATTTACAAGACCTAGTGACTCAAGTTCCAAACCAATATGGAAGACATCATACACACAACTTGATGCAAAATGGAACAACTGTAACATCTCTTCATTGGGGAAGAGGTCTTCTTGCTCTATGGGCGAATTAGTGTGATCTCAATCAATAGCCTCTACATAAAGATGCAATGATTTGGTAGGATCTAATGGATTATGAAGTGGAGTGGTTAAATCAATTGAGATCATGTTGATGGATGGGATGAAATCTCCAGGACCACATGGGTGCAATATTGTCTCAGGGGCTTCCCTTCCATACTCACGATGAGGTTCTGTAGGAATGGGAGTTTCTAGATCTGGCCCATGGGTAGGGCAGACAATAGGATCATTGGGCTCTAATTGCTCTCTAAATGTAGGCAGAGGGGGCTAACCATCTGATGAATGGTAGTTAGGTCAACATGTCTCCCCAAAAATTAGAGATGAGGGTCTATGGCACAGAGTGCCACCTCTCTCTCTACTATCTTGTTGACTTGTTGTAAGTGATGAGGTCCAAGATAAGCCATCTCCATCTCATCCACAAAGTCATCATCACTTATCTAGAAATTATTAGCATTGGTATGCGGCCCTAAGATAAGGGGCTCATGTCTTAGCCTCAAGTAGGCAATATCTGTCTCATCTTCATATTCTTTGTCACTTATGAAGAATTCATTTTCATTTGTCTCTTGCTCCAAAGTTAGGGGTTGATGGCTTAGGCCTAAGTAGGCTCTTTCTATTGAGTCTTATGATTCATAGTCACTTTCATCTAATGTATATCCACTCTCATCATGGATGGACCATGTGAGCATTTGTAAATAGTGAGGCCCCTGATAGGCTAAGCCAAGTTGTGCCTCATCATCACTTTCTTCATATCCATTCTCCTCATCCCATGAGTTGTAACCTGTTGGGATGGAATCAATTGAGGTGTTTGGATGATAAGTTTTTGGAGGTGGTATGTTGACCATGGCCACTTGTCTGTTGCTCAAATTTTCTATTCTTAGGGGGTGATAAGGAATGAAATCGATGTCTTCTCCTAACCCTATGCTTAATATTTCCAATTTTTCTACAAGAGAGTCATCTTGAGGGAAGATGATATAGTGGCTCATAGGGTCACTTGTGCCCTTGCTCATATATTCCAAGGCCATAGCCATGCAAGTGGCAACACTCAAAGTAGCTTAGAGCAAACTCAAGATTAGAGAGGTAACAAAAATTGACCATGAATAATTCATCACCATTCTCTTTTATATCTGAAGACTTATGAGCATAGTCCATGCTAGTATAGAGAAAATTGGTTTGGTTGGGAGGGATTCCAAGTGGAACCATTGTTCCTACTAGTGGCCTCAATTCCCTAGGTATTCCTATGTCTTTGGCAGACTCAATAATAGGTGTAAAGGTGATGTTCTACACAATGTGCTCCTCTATGCCTATGCTTGCCAAGTGTATTGATGCATGCAACGTGGATGACCCCACGGATGATACTGGTGAAGTAGGGTGATAATCACTATATTCATCTTGATCTTGAGGATCTTCCTATTCCATAAGACTTGGCATTTCAGCAATGGCTATATTTTTCACTTATTTGGGTGTTTCTTCCTTAAATAAAGGTGCCTTTAGCTTTTGATTGTATTTTGGTTTTGACATTGATGGTACTTTAGAAGCATTGATGATCTTGAGTGCACTAGGAGGTTTTTATGTGCATGGGTCTTTTCTTGCCCCTTTGTCTTCGTTATCCACTTGTGTGGTTGGGGATGAAGGTGCCACATATAGGTGAGTATAAGGGATCATGAATTCTCTCAAAATGTCCACCTAATTGACATATTTAAAAGGCTCTTCATTGGCAAAAACCACATAGACTTTGTTCTCATGCACATACTTGACACACTAGTGCAAGATCAAAGGTACACACTTCATGGCCCTTATCCAAGGGTGCCCTAAGAGGATGTTGTACTACATAGCTCCTTCCAATTCATGACACATCACGGGGATGGTCTTGTACCCCACATTTATGGGTAGTACTATCTTTCCCACAGTATTGCATAAAGCATCATTAAAAGCTCTCAATGTGCAAGTTCTTGGAATGATATTTGAATTGGGGATTTTGAGGAACTCTATTGCAGTTGTGATAATGTTTTTTGATGAACTTGTATCGACCAAAACCCTCTTGAAAGGTAAGTCATTTATTGCCACTACAATGTTCAGCGGAGGGTCTGGTAATGCAGCAGGAACTGTCTTAATCTCATGATCATATAATCAGATTACAGGTTCCTGGCATTCTTGTACTTGTCCCATAAAGTGAGTGAATGCATTCACATCTTATGTTTGGATCTCAATAATTCTTAAAATCTCCATTAGAGTCTCCCTATTCTTTGGGGACTATTGTATGAGCTCATAGATGGATAACTTTATTGGAGTCATCTATAGGTTTGCTCCAATATACTCCAAATAGTTACCACTGGTCGCGTTGGTGGACCTGGAAGGTTGTCTTGCCTTTACCTAGGAGTGGCTGGGATGTTCATAGGAGCTGCAGGTAGTTGTGGTTGACCATACCACCTAGTCCTTGTTGCTATGTTAACAATCTCAAACATCCTAACGGATTCATGGGTAGGTATGTCAGCTCGAACTTGATTGACTTGGGCTCCTTGCTCTTGAGGGGCCTCATTATTGGGCAATGGGTTTCTGTATATGCCCATGTCTCTATTATCGGGAGCCAATGGGTTGTCAACTTTGATTTCTCCCACCTTAATCTTGTTTTGCACTTGATGCTTAAACCCGATGCAAGCCTCAATGTTATGCCCTGGTATCCTATGATAAGAGCAAAATTGATCTTCCCTATATCCTTTTGGCTTAGGATGGTTGGGATCTATAAGAGGTATATTAGGAAATCTGATCCTCTTGGCCTCACTCAAATGATTAAAGATTGATTCCATTGATTTGGTTAGAGGTGTAAAATAATGAGGTGGCTTGCATTCTCAGTTTCTTCTCTAATTTTTCTTTTGGTCGTAGTTGGCCGATGGGGGATGCGCTTGATATTTCTGGGGTTGTTGTGCACACCAATCCTTGGGTGTAGCCAATTCAACTTGATTTACCGGAGCAGGATTGACCTACTTTTGTCTATACTTGTCATTCTTACCATTCTTTTTCCACTCCTTTTTGTTTTAGAGCTTAATGGTTCCCTCATCTACTTTTATTTCCTCGATGAGCTTGGCCTATGCCAAAGCTTCCTCAAATGAAGGATATTGTTGGAGTTGCAGCAAGAGGGAAATATGTTTAGAACAAATTTTGGTGAACATGCAAATGATATCTTCTACGGGGGCGAAGAATGATAATTTTGCCATGATTTTTCTCCATCTATTCCCATAATCCATTACTGGCTCATCATCATACTATTTCAAGTTGGCTTGGTCTAAAAGTTTCACCTTCTTCTTAGCACCAAATGAGAAATGCTTCAAGAATGTGTTTACTAGTTGTTCAAATTTGGTTATGCTATGCTTAGGTAGATGGTTGAACCACTGAGTGGCATCACCTGAAAATATCATTATGAATGTTCATAGTATAAGAGCATCATCGTATTCAAGATGAAAATAGGCGTTGATAAAATTAGTGACATGCTCTTGTGCATCCTCTTCACCCTTAAAATTTTCTAACCTAGGCATCTCAAAGTGCTTAAGATATGGAGGGCTAGGGATTTATGGGCACAATGGTTGGTTGTGTATTTTGCTTAATGTTGGCAAGTTCTCAATTGCCTCTTGTTTCTCAAAGGTTTTCATATTTTTAGCAAGCTCTTGAAATACCTTTGATGCATGAATTTCCTTCTCTTGTAAGCCTACTTGCAGTGGTAATGGAGGTAACTTTCTATCCATTTGATTTGTTTTGTTTTCCTCCCTCCTACAAGAGGACTTAGGATTGTGATCCTGATTTGTTATGTTTGTCCTTCCCCCATTAGTTGGATTTTGTTCATGATTTGGTGGGGGATCTCAGTGTGGGCTATCTTGTCTAGTGCGCCTTTCCTTAGGTGAGTCAGTGGATCTTGTTATTTGGTGGTCACCACCATTTATTTGTAAATTGTTAAGAGCTATCCGCTCAACTTGCTCTCTTAAACGTTGCTCATGTTGGTGCAATAATTTTTCTCTTTGTTTCTCTTGTTCGAGAGCTTCCACTAGCTCTCACTCTTTACGTAATACATTTTCTAACCGCTTCATTTAGTCAGTTTGTGTTGTAATATAAGAATCATGTTTATCTAAAATTTTTCTTGTTGTCTTGACTCACAAATTCCTTGAGGAGGTTTCTGCTGTATCTGTACTCTTGCTAGCTAATGTGACTTTTTCAATGTACTGTTGAGTATCTCTATGATCAGACTCCATGCGTCTACTATGGGGTCACTCTGAGGTACCCCCTAGACTGGGAGGTGTGTTTAGAAGTTACAATTCATGAGCTTCTAGATGTATAGTTCTCAGTAGCTACAATTCTTTGAGTTGGTCAAGTAGGAAATTAATCCAACCCATCTAGATGTCTTGTTTTCCATGGTTGGTCCCGTGGGGTGCCATTCACTCCTATGAGGTCATAGTCTACGGGAATATTTCCTTTTGTGTGAGGGGTTTCTTCTATTTTATTCCAATGGCTATATATATCTCTAGTTTCCTGCCCTTCAGTGGGCAGACCCATTTCATATGTTTCTTATGAGTCTTGAGGTGTTGCAATGCTTGTTTGCCTTCTTGATAAAGAGGTCTTGGTGGTAACATGTTTTCTCCATGTGGATGGATATGTAGTAGTCTCCTCATCCCTATGTGAAGAATGAGTCTTAGAACATTCTTTATGTCCATGTGAGGAGGAAGCCCTTAAAGCTTCCTCATGTTTGTGATATGTTTCTATGTGTTTAGAGGAGGCCTTTGAGGTCTCCTCATGTCTTCTTGATGAGGATGGTTGTGAAGCCTCTCTTTTTTTATGTGATTTTGTTCCATGATGTGGTTCCTTACTTGGGGTTTCTCAAGGAGATCCCTCGAGGGTTGAGTTATCACCCCTTAGGCTCGTGGAGCTACATATCACGTTCTTATGGGTAGGTCATTCAATGTTACTACGACTCCGCCTATGGGTATGAGTTGCTTATGTCTCTCCCTTGGTATCAGACTGAGGGTGCTTGCTTCTTGTTTTGACCATGTTGTCTTATAAATTGATCTTTTGAGTTGCAATTTAGGAATAATCACACAATACCAAGCAAATGTTTATATTTCTTACCAATTTAAGTGTGCCCTAAACTATTTGGTGTGTTTTGATGTGTTGTTCTTTCGGTTTCTTTCTATTGTCTTTGGATTAAGAATGAGAAGACTCATCCATAGTGACAATCAAGTACACTCTTTCCAAACATGATTTTCTCAAAAGAAGCTAGGGTACACCGTTGAAGACCCAATGGAGGGTTCACCTATATCTTCCACTCTGAACCAATGATTGTTCCAACAGTGGGAGACAGTTTGAACACAAGTAACTTAGTGTCACTATAAGTAAGTTTCTCAATCCATTTCTAGGAAGATCTAGGGGGTAAACCAATGGAAGGAGATGAATTCCAATGTCACTAGACTGAATTGAAAGTTGGTTATGAAATCCAACTCTCAAATGTTTAAATGAGACATGCGTGTGTGGTGTTCATTTTAAGATTTCGTAACATAAAGTGCATCATGTAGTAGCAATGAATATTTCCTATATGCCTAAGTGCAAAAATATGTTTCAATATTCAAAAATATGCATGAACTATTATTATTTGTATGAGCGCACTTTATTTCGTGCAACTATGATCTCTAGTAGGGCCTCAAAGAAAGCAAACAACATACAATGTCTAGCACGTTGGATTCTAGGGTGAACTTTTTAGGCATAAGTTGTTGTTCCTAGCAATGCCTAGTGGAAAATTTAAAAGAATATCTAATATATGCAAAATGCTTAATTTTTTATTCTTTTATTCCTTCAATTTCCAAACATAAATGTGCTTTAAGTTCTCTATTGTAAACACACAAAAGCGGACAAAAATTTGTAAAATATCAGAGAAGCTATACCAACCTTTGATATAGCTCAGAGAGTTAGTGTTTTGACCTTTTTTGCACTCCAGTTCTGGCCGTTTTCGACCAGATTAGTTGGTTCTTGTCCGTTGTAGCTTAGTGCGGTTAAGCTCTATTGGCTGCTGTATCTTAGAGTAGCTAGTTTTTAGCTGTTGTAGCTTAGAGTGGCTAGACCTGCACATAAACCTAAGTATTTCAACAAAAAATTAAAAATTAGTGGTGGTCTCATCGTGATCGCCATCTGTAGCGACCATCATGAAATACCCAAGAAGCTTTGGCTCCTCCAATAGTTGATGTCTCGGCCTGCGTAGCCATATCCTCAGCACCAGCAAGTTTCAAAGTTGCAACCATCATTGTCAAACCAGAGCTCCCAAAAAGAATATTCAATAGTGAAAGTGACAAGTCAAACCCTATAAAAGCAAATTTTTATATTTCCTTAATTATGCCTTGGCCGCTACTGGCATCAGTGGCATGAACTTCTTGGTCGCTCAAGGTGATAGTGGCCACAGGCAGGAACTCATAAGCCACTAGACCTGACAGCGGCCAGATCCACAGGTTATAATAGGGGATTTTATCCTTGAGGGATCCTACAAAAATAGCAAATAAACACATTTTGGTGGTTATAGATCATCAGAATGTTGAAAATAACAAAAAAATCACATAAAATCATAATCTCAAGTAGGCCCTGTATCTAGTTACCTACTCTATCCACTCGGCAATTGTAGGGATTTGTGCTCCATGTATTTTAGTGATATGAGTAGACAACCATAAGGCCACTTGGGGAAAAAACAACTCATTTTAGAATTATGATGTGCCACCCTTCAATCCCGAAGAAGACCAAGATGGTCAGACTGCTCCATAGGTGTGAAAGGATCACTCTAATTCCCCTATGACATCAAAAATATTAAGTCAAAGTGATACAGTCTAGAAAAATAGAATCACTCATCCTAACTCCCTAAGAAGGCTATTGATAGTCAGATCGATCCTCAAGATAGGGATGGATGATTATCATAAACAATTGGAATCACACTTGGATGTAGGATTGCCCATTAAAAGCAACAAATGCTAGAAAGGAACCAGATTAGTCATATTGGTCAAGTGACTTGTTGCTTCATTCATTGTCATTTCTTCACCAATTCATTGTGTGAGGAAGTAGTTCAAAACTTCAACATAATCATAATCAAAATCAACAAAATATCACTCGATCATAGAAAAATCATGTTCATCCTATCAATCATTGCATACAACAATCACAAATTTCCCTTGTTTGCTGGGAACATAAGCAGACATGACATCTTTAATTGTAGCTCTCCTACCGATCAGAATTATTGTAGTAATTGAAGCTACTCGATT
The DNA here is from genome assembly GCA_028583015.1 of Wollemia nobilis. Classification (NCBI taxonomy): domain Eukaryota; kingdom Viridiplantae; phylum Streptophyta; class Pinopsida; order Araucariales; family Araucariaceae; genus Wollemia; species Wollemia nobilis. Next base: position 6,908,757 of record JAQPPZ010016983.1, on the reverse strand, counting down.
GAGTTTGAGAAATGAGTGCAATTTAACATGCAAAAGCCACTGAGCCAAGTCCTTCGAATTCTTAGGCAATGATTCAAGGGATGTGACCATCTTGCATGATTGGGCCATCTGGCGTTGATCAAACCATTGATCACCATAACACCCTAAAAATAGATCAATCTATGTTTTTGCTCAGCATTGTGTTTTCCACACATATCATCACAAAAAGGGGTATCTGTAGACACCTAAATCATGTCATGCTTAGGGTAGTTGCTCACATATACACACTCATAATATCATAAGACATAATCTTGGAATTTCAAGCATCAAAAGTGGTTCTCACCACTCATTTGGGGCCTTTTCAAGCCATCTAAGCCTAGCCGCTCAATCCAAGATCGACCAGATCTTAGTCACTCAAGTCTAGGGTAGCCAGACCTTAGCCACTGTAGATGACAATAGCCAGATCTTAGCCACTATAGATGATAGCAACTAAACTATAAGAAGTACTTTACCAACAAATAGGCCTAATCACAAGTGGAAGTGGCAGTCTGCATGCAATAAAGGTGAGCGGGGGTGAATTTGCATTCCTTTTCACAACTAGTTCACATAGGATATTTGAGTTTGCATTTACACTTAAGTTAACTGACCTCCAAGCATAAACAAAAGACAAAAGCTTCTCATGCTAATGACTAGTTTGCATAGAAGACTCAAGTGGGTAGTTAGATTTTAGTTAATTGGCCTTCAAATATAGACAAAGGACAAAAGCTTCTCATGCTAACAATCAGTTTGCATAGAAGACTCAAGTGTGCAGTTAGATTTCAGTTAATAGACCTTTAAATATAGACAATGGACCAAAGCTTCTCATGCTAACTTGCACTACGCATGAGAAATTATTTTTTAGGGTTTGGATATAGACCTAGGGTTTCACACTATAAAAGGTGCAAGCCTAAGAGCACCAAGAGTTCTTTTTTATCCATATTTTATCATATCAGAGAGAGAGACATCCTTTTGAGGAAATATTTCAAGACTTGGAGAGTTCTCTTTGAGATCACATGTACGATGAAGCTCTAACGTATTGAAGAGCATAAAACCTACTATTTCAACATCAAATACAGGATTTGACCCATAGCTTTGGGGCAAAGAGGGTAAGGTTTACTTTAGCGGTCGTTGTCTTGGACAGTGGCCCGCAGGCTTAGCTTGGGTTTTAGACATAGCTTCTTTTATTCTGTTTCTTTATTTTTTCATATCATTAGCATAGATTTACATGATTTCATAGCATAGTTTCATCATATTTCAGTTACATTCTTTGATTACTAACAACCTCATCCTTGGAGGAAATCTCAGACACCTAAATGTGTGTTGTTGTTTCATTGCTTACAGGGCCATAAGTACATCGGACAAAGTTTTCAACATACAAGAGCAAAGGGGATCCCTCTAGGAAACAGACCTAGAGAAGGAGGCATCTGTAAGCCCTCATACATTTTTGTGTGGAATCGAGAAGCTTTTATAAGCGCACCACCTCTTCATGGAAGGGGAACTCTCTATTTGTAACATATAGTATCGAAATGGGTATCCCTAAGAGGGACCGACATGTAACCGAGCTTCAATATCAATAAAGAGATCCATATTTGTTATTTCATGTTATATGTTTTTTTCCATTTCATCTTGGGTTTTCAAATAACATTGCAAGTAGGGTTAAAAATAGGGGTTGGTGCGTGTGTTCCCGAGGTCTCTACAGCATCAAATGTGGTTTGGCATTTATTATCCCATTTAAGTGGGACCCCCTTTTGTAAAATATGATTAAACAGTTGGCACTTATCAGAAATTTGGGTGATGAATCATCGGATGGACTGAATTCTTCCTTGTAAGCCATGTAATTGCTTGAGGTTTGTAGGGGGAGGCATGTCAAGAATGGCTTGGACTTTGGTGGGGTCTACTTAAATGCCTTTTTGTGAAATGATGAAACCCAATATTTTTCCAGTGGCGACACCAAAAATGCATTTCTTTGGATTTAATCGGATGTTATGCTCTAAGAGGCGATCAAATATTTGATGCAGGTCTTCGATATGTTGACCATGAGTTTTGGATTTATCTATGTGGTCATCAACATAGTCTTCAATATTTTTGTGCATCATATCATGAAATATGTAGGTCATGGTGCGTTGATAAGTTGCCCCTACATTTTTGAGGCCAAATGGCATAACCTTGTAACAAAAGGTCCCCTAGGGGGTTGTGAAAGAGGTATTGTGCTGATCTATGGGATTGACATGAATTTGATTATAACCTAAAAAACCATCCATGAGTGACAGTATTTCATGTCCAACTGTGGCATCAACCAAAGTGTTGATATTAGGGAGTGGAAAATTATCTTTAGGACAAGCTTTGTTAAGATCCCTAAAATCAGTGCAAATACAGATACCTCCTTTTGGTTTTCCAATGGGAACCATGTTTGAAACCCACTCAGGGTAGTCGATAGATACTATGAAATCAATGTCAATGAGTTTCTGTAGCTCCTGTTTAACCATAAGCACCACGGTGGGATGCATGCGATGCAACTTTTGTTAGACAGGTTTGGTAATGTTGTCCAAGACAAGATTGTGTATGACTAGCGTTGTGTCAAGGCCAGTCATATCTATATAGTACCATGAGAACACCTTAACGTAGACCCTAAGAAATTTGGTATAAAGGACACACTCTTCTTTGGATAAACTAGCAGTGAGGTAAATGATGTGAGGTTGTTTCGGGTCATTGCCAATGTCAACTTCAATGGTATCCTCAACAAGCATGTGAGAACCATCATAAAGTTGAGCAGGTGTAGGAATGAGGTGAAGGTCGTCGATGGATTTAATAAGTGGAAATTCATCATCTAGATAAAGATCTATATGATTGATCCATGGTAGGTGAGGTGGAGTGGTAGGTAAAGGTGCATTAGCAGAGTGAAGCATGTGTGGTATTGGAAGGAAATCAGTGGCAGATGGAATGGAAGAGATATCATCAAAGTTGATGAAATCATCAATAGGAGGTGGTGTGTAGTGAGGTTGGTTCAGGTAGCGAAGGGGGTGTATAGGTCAATGAAAATCATGTTGACCGATGCATTATAGATGGAGGAGGTAGGTGAGGAAGGTTCTGAAGAATCGAAAGAGGAGAGAAAGAAATTAGGAACCGGTTGATGGTGACCAGGATTCATTACCACAAGTGGTAAATGTGAACAAGAAATTTGGTGCCAAGATGAGACGATCGTATGAATGGGGATGAATTGCATAGAAGATGGATATCAAGGTGATAGATATAGGGAAGGATGGATTGGTAGGCAAGGGTGAAGTAGTAGGTAAGGAGGAGTTAGTCGGTAAGGGTCTATCGGTAGGTGCATATGGATCAGTCAGTGTAGATGTATTAGGCAATGCAAATGGATCAATGGCAAGATAGGTGAAGTGATAGACAAGGTTTTCAACTTCCTATGGGAAAAGGGGATCATGGGGTGGAGAGAGTAGAAATAATGTGGATGGTATATCAATCATGGAATTAGGAGAAGAGCTATCAGGTGGCATGGTAGGTTTAAATTCCTCATCAGGCAGGAGATCAGGAGGATTAAGATCTAGATTTTGAAAGTCACACTTAAGACTATGAATAGTGGATAGACTATAGCCAACTCTATATCAGTCGATGGGAAGGTGAGCAGGGGGACTGATATAGGAATGGCATCCTTGATCATATCTCCTAAGGCCATACACATGCCAGTTATACCGACACAGATAGTTCTAGGAAAAAAGAGGATTAGACATGTGATTAAGATTGTCGTAAAATTAGGTCTGTGGAAGTGGAGGTGTTGGAGGATCTATAGATGAATCAAGTCCCCCATATACAAAATTCATGGAATTATTGGGAGGACCAAGATAAACTACTGCACCAATAGTTAAAGGCACATCACAAGGTCGGCCAAAATCATGGGTGGTTTGGAAATTGGATGATGAAACTTGGGAATTTGTAATGTTATACTCACCAAGACCAGGTTGTTGGAAATTTGAGTTAATTTGAGGTATTTTATGTTGTCATTGATGTCACATGGATCATATTTGGTTTTGGTGGCAAAAGCACTTCATAGATAATCATCTATGATATTTTGGAGAGCATGGATATATACAGGGTTTTTATGAAAACCAAGGTATGCAAAATAAAAGGTTTTATTTAAAACCATGGTGGGATTATGTGGAAAGGACTTTTCTTAAAATCCAAGGTGGAATTTTGTTTCATTGAAAAATGACCTCTGGTGATGAAGATATTAAAGTTTAAAGTTTAAGTTTAATTAATGGAGGGCCGACCTATGTGCAATTAATGGAGGTTGGCATATATATATATATATATATATATATATATGTAAAGGTTTCAATTTATTTTAGAAATGGGGCATATTATATATCATTGAAAAGCTTATTTCGAGGGCTATTTTACTAACTTATTTAGAAGGAGTGTAGCACCCTAAAATTGGCATAGTAAAACCTTAAATAATTACAATTACTCTAGTAAATATTCAAATTTAAATTTCAACCCCCAAAACCGTTCCCAAACCACCGTTTAACCCGTTTCCTCCTTTCCCGTGCCATTTTTAGAATTTTTTTGACCGTTTGACGATATTGTCGGTGATCAGATGATATCACCTCAGATCGAACGATTTCGTCTGGACTAGGACGTCTAGATGATCTTGTCCCAAAATTGATTTTTCTCAATTAGCCTCTATTCCAACGGTGTCTCTAATCCAGGCAGAAGCGTGTCTACACCATTAGAGACCCTCCCCATTGGAGATCTCCCAAATTGGGATGATCTCCAACCTTCTAACCTCCCTCCTAAGCCTATTTAAACTTAGGCCCTCCCCTTAACCTACCCCTGGATGATATTTCCTGTAACTTGACTTTATATGCATTGAAACATCCCAAATTACTATCTACACTAGTCCTATCCAAATTTTGTTGCAGGAACCTTAGTATTTTTCAGCCGGAGCAAGCTCAGTTCATCATGGATGATCCTGTTCAATTCGAGATGATTTCATACCAATTCAAGATGATTTCTACTGCAATCAACGTTGGGGGCAATTAGTGCACAAAGTTTGCATTTTTTCTTTTCATCTACTATTCTATTTTGCATCTAGTCAGTTTATTTATTATTTTCTATTATTTTGCATCTTGGAGTTCACCCATGTAGTTTAATTGCATAATGAAATCATGATTAACTATTAAAATATTGTAATTTTCTTGCATTCCTATTTAGGATTATCTGTTAACATCTTTATTGTCATTTTACATCTTTATCCTCTATTAGCATTGCTGTATTTTTTGTATTTTGTGTCTATTTCTCTGTTTGCAGGTCTCTGACGAATTTGTCTGACGAATTCGTCAGATCTCAGATGATCCTATAGGTCGAAGACGATCCTGTCAAATTCTAGATGATCCTGTCTGCTTCAAACATCAGAATCTCCATCAGACATTCGAATCAGGTATGGCTCTGTAATTTAGCTTTTTCTCTCTATTTTCTATTTAAAATCTATTTTTTGTATTTCATTTAGCTTGCATTTTCATAATAGAATAACTTAGATTCATTTGGCCAAACCTAGGACTCGAATGTTTAAAGATAAAATTGAACACATTAAACACATTCCCAACCTAGGCATGGAAACTGCCATTCAAACGTTTCTTGGTGAACCCACCATCCATCGAAAAATCACCATAATACACCTCCCCCAAGAGGCGGGACCTTCGCAAGGACTCTCAGTCTGAGGTACTGTGCCATCCTTTTCCCATCCTCCTTCCGGGCACGGATCCTATAGCCTGAAGGTAAGGATGCAAAAAATTTGGAGCGATACATTTTGGTGAACCCGACGTGAATGCATTTAAAACCTTTTGAAAAAAAAAACAAAAAAACAAAAAAAAAACATAGATGCATTTCAAATCATTTAAAACTAATAAGTTGCATATCATGTCTAGATGGTAGCTCCTAATAAAATATTAGCAGTTACTATAAATGTTGAAAAACAATTAGCAGCCATTGAAATCAATTATGTGCTTAGTGTGCCTGAAACAGATAGAAACTAACTTTTGTGGGACAAACTTGATAGAAGACTAGGTGTCATTTCATCTAGGTCAACAAAACTTAAACAAATCAAGAGACTTGTCCTAGATAGAATCCTGGATCCTCATCAACTTGTCTTTTATCATGAACTTCAAAGAGCTTGCCATAGATGGTTAGCTTATAGGAGAGCTCTTGTGTCTTCAAAATTTTTCACCTTCGAGGAATACCTCGAGAACATAGCCATTATACACCAGTTCCTAGGTCATGTAGAAGACCAAGAGGTCGTTCTTACGGATAGGGAAATATGGAATAAAGTTCCTTGAGCTATGTTATATCGAGAGTATTGCCACGAGCTTTACTTCTATCAACCAAAATCTAAGACAGATAATATCACTATAGCCCTTTTCATTAAATTCTTGAAAGAAAATTTTCAATTTGAAGAAGAACACTTCATGACTCCTGAAGAACTTGAGCCCATTAATGACATTTATAAATTATTTATAGAAAACTAGATCATTGCTTTCAGTATTATTTCTTGCATTTATTGTGTTGTTTGTTATCTTTACAATATTATTACAAAAACAAGAAAAACTAAAAAACATAACAAAAACCAAAACATTTCATTTTAAATATTGTAGTAGGTATATAATTAATATATACCTCTTAAGCTTATAGCATATATATATATATATATATATATATATATATATATATATATATATATATATTTGCTGAAATCTAAGTTAAGCACAATGCCTAAACTTAGGAATGGTAAACAAACTGAAGGAGAAGAAGAATATTGGTTAGAAGATAAAACTAGAAACCCAAATGTCCTTCCTGAGGATCCAATTCCGAAAGGAGAAACTCTAGATCAACTAGAATATGGCCTAGGTGAAGACAATGAACAAGAAGAAAATGTTAGAGGATGGGTCCTCGTCCCCTAGAATAGCTCCAGATGGAACTATTGCTTTTGATAACTTAGATCATTTTTGGAAATTTTTCAATAATAACATTGGTGCTCTTAATATGGCAGTTCATATTGATAAAGGGCAAATTAGTGACACTCAAGCAGCCATGGAACATATGTTTGATGTGCACACTAATCCCTTGTCTTTTATTGACCAAGAAAGTGATAAGGCTGGACCATCCAATAGAGATATGGTCACTATGATTCAGAACATGCCAAAACAATAGGTTACCCAACCTCCTAAGGAACTTGTTATTGAGCCTAAAATTATTCCCACACAAAATAAAACTTCCTTCACTGCTTTACTTCGCCAAACTATTGATCAATATGCTTCAAGTAAACAAAAACCTAAAATGAAGCCAAACACCAATTTTCAACAATCTGGAATACAGCATAATACAACTTCAAAATTCCTTCATAACACCTTTCCTACCAACAATTTACACAATAGCAATATAGCATCTAATATGCATGTCACTCCATCATATGCTCACAAATACCATATTAATGCCCTACCGAAACAATATGGTGGGCAAACTAGTAATCTGGAATCCATGGTGAAACAGTTAGCTTCCTGCATGGACCAGATAGATCCCTACCGTCCCTCGTATAATTATCAAGAGATATGTAGTCAACCTTTGGATCCCATAGTTGTAGCACAACCGTACCCTAAGCATTTTCCCATGCCCATCCTGCCTATATATAAAGGAACCGAAGATCCCATAGAGCATCTTCGCATGTTTAGGATAGCATGTCATGATATATCACATGATGACTTGCTATTACTAAAAATGTTCTCGAAAATTTTATGTGGAATGGCATTAGAGTGGTACTATCAATTGCCCACTCATTCTTTGAAAAACTTTGAAGAAATAGCTGAATCTTTCGTCCATCAATTTAGTGCCTACATCGAGAGGCATGTAACCATTAAATATTTATACAACTTAAAACAAGACAAATATGAATGTTTTGCTGATTTCTTAGCTATATGGAGGCAGTTGATAGGAAGACTGCACTTTGTGCTACCTTATAGGGAAATGTTGGACATTTTTATCAATAATTTGTAAGAACAAATATCTTATGGGTTATCAACTGCTACTTTAACTACCTTCGATCAGGCTATAGATTTAGCTCGATGAGTAGAAGATGCCCTCATTAGGAGAGGCCAACTTAGGAAGAAGGATGATGAGAAAACATCCAAAAATCAATATAAAAACAAGCAAGTTGTAGGTGACAGAGTCACTGATAGTAGAAATGTTGCTAATATCAATGCAACGAAGACAATAGAAAAATTTATATTGAAACCTCCTGATAAACCTCCTCGAGAATTTACTAGATTGAATAAACCATTATCAACTATTTTACCTCAATTACTCGAAAAAGGTTTGATTCAATTACCAGCTATCTAGGAACCTGATCCAACCATACCCGGATACAAAGCTGACTTGCACTGTGATTTCCATAGAGGACCTGGACACTCTACCAATGCTTGTAAAAGGTTGAAACATAAAATACAAGATCTAATTGATAATAATGAAATGGAGGTGCAAGCCTTCCAACCTAAACAAAATGCTCCTAATAATGCTCAAAAGAACATTCTCCAAAATCAAAATCAAAATGCTAATCAATCATTAGACATATTTCAACATCCTTTACCAAGACATGGTAAAGAGGTGGCCAATCAAATCAAACATCATAATGTTCCCCCTCCTACCTGATATGTAGGGACTATTAGTGGACAATTACCTATTCAGGATCCTCAAACATTTGACACAACCTTATCCCTGGTCACGACCAGGCCCCTACATAATTTTCAAACTCCGGATCCTAGTGATGTAGAATCAAATACTGAAAGTGAAATAGACATCACCTCAAACCAATCGAATAGTTCTGAAAATGAATCAGATCCTATTCAACCTATCACAGATGCTATGGTTCAGGAAGAACCATTTCCTAGAAGAGTTACTACTCGACCCTCTTCTAATCAATTCCTCCCTTATGAACAAGCCATAAACGCTCAACCGAGACCAGTTCAATGTCTTCAATATAACATTGTAGGTACCATTAGAGTCGTTACCCGACAACAGGCTCAAAATTATCAACAAGAACCAAACCAGAATGATGGATCAGCTCCATTTGCTTTGAAAAATCCCAATAAAGGGAATCATGCTTCCAATGTTCAACCTAAACCCCCTTACAATATTAATGAGCAATTATCCAATACTACAGCCAGAATTTCCCTTTTGGATTTATTAAGATCTTATCCTACCCATAGGGATGAGTTTATGCTTACATTAAGCCAAATGATGGTACCTAAAAATATTCAACCTGAAGCCATGGCCAATAATATCATCACTAGAGAAGTCGATTGTATTGACTTTCGGGATAAATATATCCCACAACACAATTTACATAAGGATAATCCCTTATATATTACTGCTCTAATTGGAGATGTAGCTATTAAAAGAGTCCTGATTGATAATGGTTCATCTCTAAACATTTGTACTTTTTACTTCTACCAACGATTTGGCTTTAGAAGTGATGAAATGAAGAAAACTGGCATGATCATAAAAGCTTTCAATGACGAAACACAAGAAACATGTGGAGTTATTACCATCCCATTGCAAGTTGGTCCTAGAACCTTAGATATGACCGTGTTTATTGTACATTGCCCCGCATCATACAATATACTCTTGGGTCGTCCTTAGATCAATGCAATGCAGGCTATCCCATCAACTTTACACCAATGTGTTAAATTCAAATTTAAAAATCGGTTGGTCACTATCCATGGTGATCCTAGACCCTTTGATATGTGTGCTTTGGCAGAACCTGTTGGAGTGCAATTTTGCCTTGCTCTGTCATCCACACATCCTAATTCTTATTTTTCATCTAAAACTATGAAACACACACCCATAGCTTCACCTATTTCTCCTCCATTTGTTTCACCCTCATATATAGATCAACAATATTCTAAAAAAATCACTCTAGAACCTCAAAAAGATCTTCAATCCGCAAACAATCCTTCATGTTCTATCCCTATAATTTCAAAACCTATAGACCCATTCATTAACACTTCCACTTTATCTACATCTATCATACCTTCCACATCTAAAGATATAGGGAATGATCCTTCTACATCTTATGCCCTTTCTGATGAACTTTTACCAGATTTATCCACAATATTAATATTAGAAAAAACAAATGCTTTCATGCAAGATTCAATTCTTTTAAATAACTTACCGCCATCTCCTCGTACTTTGGGCCTCCCACAACCTATGGGAAGTAATTACCAAGTCATGAGTTGTGCCTTCATTTATAAAGGATATGACTAGGGAAGAATATCTCGGAATATCACAACTCATCATGATGGATATGCTCGGTGTTATTTTACTAATGAGTATATTAAAGCTAAACCCATAATGCTTAAAATGGGATATAAAGGGAAAGGCTTAGGACCTTTCCAAAATGGCATGAAAGAACCTTTTGAGGTAGAACCGTGGCCTGCCTGATGTGGTGTGGGCCTATTTCCTAGTAAGGGTCTATTGTGGCTGATCCACAACACACCCCAAAATTGGGGACCCACCTTTTTTGCATGCTTTCAAAGAAGAAAACAGTGACCCAGATGCTAAAAATCAAGAAAAAATCAAAGGAAGAGCAAAATATCACAAAAGGAAGAAGTGTCGCGATATCGCGACATGTCGCTCCATCGCGGATAGAAAAGAAAAGTTGTCACGATTTCGTGACGTGTTGCTCCATCGCGGATAGAAAAGAAAAGTTGTCGCGATTTCGCGACGTGTTGCTCCATCGTGGCCAGAAAAGAAAAGTTGTCACGATATCGCGACATGTTGCTCCGTCGCGGCCGAAAAAGAAAAAGTTGTCGCGATATCGCGACATGTTGCTCCGTTGCTGCCTAGAAATGAAAGTTGTCACGATTTCGCGACATGTTGCTCTGTCGCTGCTGAGAAAAATAAAGTGTCGCGATTTCACGACATGTTGCTCTATCACTGTTGGAAATGAAAAAACATCGCGATATCGCGACATGTCAAGCTTTCGCGGCCCAGGCAAGCAGGAAGAGGTGTTGATCGAAAATTGTCACGATTTCACGACGTGTTGTGAAATCGCGGTCCAGAGAGGAGAGAGAAAGACAGAATGGAAAATTGTCGTGAAATCGCGACATGTCACAAAATCGCGGTCAAACCAGTCAAACAGGGCAAGGCACTAAAGTTGTCGCGATATCGCGACATGTCGCGTTTTTGCGACCTGAAGCAGCAAGACATGCCAAAGATGAAAAGCATCACGATTTCGCGATAGGAAGCAGCAAAGGGGTACGAAGCAAAAAAACGTCGCGATATCATGACAGGTCGCGTTTTCGCGGCTCCAAGTAGCGAAATGGTATGAAAGGAAAATATGTCACGATTTCGTGACATGTCACGTTTTCACGGCCAAATACAGCAAGAGTAGCCCGAAATAGAAAAGCGTCACGATTTCACGATAGAAAGCAGCCAAGTGGTACGAAACAAAAAATTGTCATGATTTCACGACAGAAAGCAGAAGATGGTGCAAAAGAGAAAAGTGTCACGATTTCGTGACATGTCTCATTTTCGCTGTGTAGGCAGAGGAACAGAGTTGCATGCAGAAAAACGTCGCGATATCGCGACATGCTATTTTTTGTCACGATTTACAAGGAGGCAGTTACGGAACATGCAGAGAAGCGTGGAACACGTGGCATAAAGGTGTAAGGGTTACAGAGGCGTTACAGTTCATCGAGAATATTAAACGTTTAAGACATCGAACAGAAAGTCAAAGATAACGATGAGACGGGGGTGAAACGAGCAGCCACTGGAAGACGAAATGAACCGTCATGGAAGGAGAAGCAATTTGCCAGCAAGTATAAAATGTAGAGGCACAGATTGGTACGGGGGTCGAAAACTGCTGCGAGCGGGGTTGCAGAGTTGAGGGTGATTAGCCATTCTGGGCCTGCTGTGGAGTGTTTTTCTTCCCCTTTTTCTGGTTTTGAGAAAACTAGAGACATTCTGCTATTGTAACATGACATATTTTTAATGCAGAAGTATTCAAAAATTTGCATCTCATTGGCAAGAAAGAAGGAGATCTTCTGTGCATGCTATGGATTTAATGTTTATTCTTTCACTTTCTTTTAGATTTTGGATTTATAGATAATGTTAAATACCATCTTTGTGGGTTACATTAGTCGAATATTTGAAATCTAAACTTTATTTTGTACCCTAGGAACTAGCACTTAGTCTATGGGGATTATGCATGTCATGCAGGTCCAATAGGTTAGGTTGCATGCATGGAAACCTCACATCTTCGGTTTTGTTGAAACAGGATAGCATCAAACTGAATGCAATTTCATTTTCAGTTTTCCTTTTACATTTTATTTCTTTTTTCTGTACTTTATTTTTTAGAAGTTCTAACTTTATTTTAATTCTCAGGCATTAAAATAAAATAAAAATTAAAAAACTTCAAAATCCAAAAATAATTCCATCATTTATGGCATTTCATCAATTTCCATTTTGAAGTTACAGCATGGTCATATAGGGACCAAATCACATTTGCTTTATTCGGGTTCAAAGAACAATCATTAAAGTTTCACGGTAAAATAAATCAACATTGCCCCTTGTTTTCAATTACTTGCAACCACTAAGGTGTTCCAAGCATTTAAATTGAATATCTTTATTTGAGATTATTAATACACAGATGTAAAATGCTAATATAGCGGAGACCTTGGAGAAGTTATTTGTTTAATTTCTTTGCAAGAGAGGATTTAGAACCCAAATCCTATCGGAGAGTGTGTTTTCACAATCGGGTGAAAATACCACTCAACATATTGGCGCTAGAAGGAGGGCATGAAAAGGTTTATTTTATCGTGATTTAAATTTAAATTTTTGTATGCTTTAGTCCTCTAACACTCGGCAGATTGTTAAAAGGATGGCCTGAATTGGTTTACTTTATTCTATTTTAAGCAATTCAGGTATGTTGTATATTATGCTAACGCTTTTCTGATTGTTCATACAGAAATAATGTGATTTGATTTAACTTTGAAAATTTTGGTCTCATGCAATTACTTTTCATTTGATTTTAATGAATACATCTCTTAGTTGATGCTAACTTGATTTTTTTTATACATTGTAGGTTGAATATTCAACAGGTTTGGTTCTAAAATTATATTTTAAGTTTCACCAATGGCAACACTTGAGGAGCAAATGGTATCCCTGAGAGCTGAAATAGTGTCTCTAAGAGAAAGAATGGTATCTATGATGGAGGACCATTATAAGGGTTTGTCTATACATGTGATACCCTATCATATTCCTAAAATGTTATTGGATTTTTTACGGTGTTTTAATCAAGAGGTGCCACTAGAATACTTGCAAAGACTGCATGTCTACAAGAATACATTGTGTCAATTCCAGATTTTCTATGAGGAGGTGGCTTGTAAGTTATTTGCATACATTTTGGAAGATAAACCATTCTTTTGGTACAGCCAACTACCCATAGAGGTTAGGACTTCTTGGACACAATTAGAAGCAGCCTATCTTCATCACTTTGGTAATCAAGTTGACTTAAATAGGTTGCAAAATCAATTCACCTCTATGTGTAAAGAGCCTAATGAGTCCATGAGTCAATTCAATGTGAGGTTTCGTGAATTGTATTCTCAAATGTGGGAAAGTTTGGGTACATCGGAAGAGGAAGCTATTCAAGTATACCTGGGAGTCATACACCCCACACTTGCTACATTCTTAAAGGAAAACGTGGATGACTTATCTCTAGAGACAATCTATGAGACATTGGAAAAGGTAGAACAAGTTTTGGAAGAAGAAAAGGCACAACATGTTCACATAAGAGATTGTTCTTCTAAAGATATTGATGCCAACCTACACCAACCATCAAATATAGCACCCTCCACTCCAATGATATCTAAGGTAAATGATCAAGGGGATGAATTTGAATATCCAAATCTTACAACCACCTTAGATGTAGTCCAAGGGGAGGTGCAAAGTGCTAAACCAACATCTGCTAGTGAAGATTATGCAGAAGTGGTCTCATTCATAGAGATACATGATTATTCGGATGAAGGGGTTCTAAATTCAACAATGTTTGATATATGTGATAGAATGGAACCCATCATAGAAGTGAATGGAATGGTTGAGAGTGAAATTGGAAGAAAACCAATAAATGAATTTGAAGACATGATAGAGTCTCACCACTTGTTCTTGGAAGATACTATTGATGAGATGTGTAAAACTAACGATCAAGAAATTCTTCACCCTCAAAATTATGAAAAAATTGAATCATGGGTTACTAATTTGGACGATGATAGCCTTACAAATTTGAATTCAAGAAACGACCCACTTTTGGAAATAATTGAACCATCTAAGGAAGGTGAAGGTGAATTTGATGAGAAACATATTGATGAATTGGAAGATGTTGAAGAAGTAGTTGAACGTCACCACTTGATTTTGAAAGATGATTATTATGATGCTTGGAAGAAGTGGGAAGACTACACTCAATCCAAAACTACTAATGAAACTTGTGTGCCAATTGATATACAGGACAACATAATCGCCTACTCGAAGGAAGATATTACAACTCCTGTACAATTTGAGGATGTTTTGGAAGAGGGTTTCAAATCTCATCAAATTTTGGAAGATTATAATGATCCCATTACCAAGGACAAAGAAGAAAGTGAATTGATGAATGAATCAAAAGATCATGTCACAAATACCATGGAGTTTCATCCCACAAATTTGGAAGATAATTTTTATAATGGTTGGGGGAGATATGATAATGCATTCTTTTCTCACACCCCCATAAATGAAACTCGTATTTCACTTGATATGCAGGATGTTGAAACTTCTACCTCACATGAAGAGATACCATGGATAGTGAACAAAGAATGGGAACTAAATGACGAAGAGATGGATCAATTGGAAACAACTCAAATGAAGGATCATCAAGATGAGTCATTGGACATACACTTTGACCAAAAACATTTGAGGGTTGAAAAGGATGGGCATGTTTTCAATTGGGTGCCCAATTTTGGTATGTTTAATGAACAAGTAATCAATGAAGAGTATGAAGACCATGAGGTAAAAGAAGAAATTGTGATTTCTCACCAATTTTTGGTAAACAAAAATGTTCAAAAGTTAGAATCTAACCTTTTATGTTCAAGTATCCAAAATTTAGGTGAGAATTTGTATGACCATGTTTTGAATTTGATTGATGTTTATGATGAAATGTCATTAAAGGTAAATGAAAAACAAGGTATGATTTCTAATCACACCTTTGGTAACATTGTTTTAATGAATGAAAAAGAAGTTGATGCACTTGAACTGTTAAATCAAATTCATCAACAATTACTAATTGAATCTAGGGTAAAAACTTTTAATGATCCTAATTTAGTAAATATCCTAGATGCTTGTAAAATGTTGCACAAATTTGATTGGCCTAAAAACATGAATAATGATTTGGATTTGAAATTTGTAGAAATAGGCTCCTACTTACAAAATTGCATATTTGAAAAAGATAGCCTAATTCTAAATCAAGGATGGAATTATGAAATTTGCATTTTAAAGAATAGACAAGATAAAATTGAATATCAATCATTGTCTAATCAATTTAATTTGATTCTCACCTATGAGAATACTAATGGAACTAAATCTAATTGGTGGGGTGAGAGAGGAAAGTTGAAATGGGTTGCATGGTTTGGTCTAATATTGTTTTTTTTGGATTCCTACAACATTTGGCATGCATATCATGTTATATTTTTGTTGAAATGTTCTAATCATGTTTGGGATCCAGGAAAGTGATAGTCCAAGCTTTGCATCATCTTGTATTATATTGTACATTTGTATATAGATTTTGGTTTTGGTTTTGGGTTTGTGTTTTTCAAGTTTCATTTTTGGGATTGCTTAGTTTGGATTATGGATTTAAAGTTGTGTGTTTATTTGACATGTTTGGTTTGTCTTTATTAAAAAAAAAAAAAATGATGAAAAATTTTTTTGAGATGTCAACTTATGCCTAAGATCAGGAGAGTATGAAACATTGGAATTGTGTTGTAGAAAGCTCCACAAGTAACACAAACATTTAAATAATATCGTTTGAATCTTGTGATGCATGAAGTTGTCAGTTTTGCACATTATGGTAAAGTAGATGATATATTCCAAAAGAAGCAGTGCATTCACATCTCATGTCACATTCCACATTGCATATACATGTCATCTCAGTTACATTTTCATTTCATGTGCAATCATTGAGAAGGTGTCGAATCCTCTTAGGGTTATTCTATAACATGAAATATAGAAAAAAATCCTAAGGTTGGGAACTAAGTCTCAAAGCTATCTTGAACCAAGCACATTCCATGCACATTAAAAAGAATCTTGAGCAAAATGGTCAAAACCATACTTGGATGAAAAGGTGAGGTGAAAAGAATATTTCATGTCTATCCTATCATGCAACATGATCCTTAAAACAATGGTTTTTACCACTTCCATAAAGCTTAAAGCCTAAAACCAGAGTAGTAAGGATAGGGTTAAATCCTCATCGAACTTAGGTTGAGGATCCAACTCCCCAAAGCTCTGATTTGACCTACATGGAGTAGTAAGGATAGGGCATAATTCTCATCTCGCTTAGGTTGAGAATCCGATTCCCCAAAGCTTCCATTTGTCTCATTTCATCATAAATCTTGGATTGGAAGGATCGTACTACATGTCCTCTGCAAAGGATGGGTAGTCATCCCAAAGGTCCAAGAAATAAAATTAACTAATATTTCCCATTTTCATCTTAATATTGGATTGGAAGGATCGTACTACATGTCCCTAGCAAGGATGGGTAGTCATCCCAAAGGTCCAAGAAATAAAAGAAAAGAGAATGAATGAAGCCAAGTCATGGATTATGGGGTTAAGTATGCTCATGCATGGCAACATGTCTTGTCTAAAAGCAAGACCACTGATTGCTCATATGGATAGACTAGCTTGACCATTTCATCCATAACAGGTTAAATTATTTTGTTCAAGATGAGGTAATGAACTCCAAATCAGAATAGTAAGGATAGGGTTAAATTCCCATCTCGCTTAGGTTGGGAGTCCTATTCCCCAAAGTTCTGATTTCACTCACACTTGCACATGGGTTCAAGATGGTAGTGACACATAACCAACTTTGGGATCTAATGAATTAATTCAGTATACATATATTTATTTGGCCTTAAGAGGGTTTGATAGTTTTGATATGTTTGATCATGATATTAGAAGGTTGGAGCCTTTGATAAAATGCAGGTAATATCTCTTAGCATCTTCATCATGCATTAACACTAAATCATTCACAATCTCACATATGCATTAATGTAAAACTGACGATGGAATGTTGATCAAGTTCAAGCGATAGGGAATGAAACACATTGCACACACCGAGCTGATACTTAATGATTCTGATGTTTCATGTATTTTTGATCTATCGGTATTTGTTTATCTTTTATGTGCTGATGCTTGTATCTAAGCTTGTATATTTTAGGTTGGGTTCTCACCAAAATGCTCAGGAGCATTTGACAGTAGAGTCACCATTTGTTGTGGCTGATCCACAACACACCCCAAAATTGGGGACCCACCTTTTTTGCATGCTTTCAAAGAAGAAAATAGTGACCCAGATGCTAAAAATCAAGAAAAAATCAAAGGAAGAGCAAAATATCACAAAAGGAAGAAGTGTCGCGATATCGCGACATGTCGCTCCATCGTGGATAGAAAAGAAAAGTTGTCACGATTTCGCGACATGTTGCTCCATCGCGGATAGAAAAGAAAAGTTGTCGCGATTTCGCGACATGTTGCTCCGTCGCGGCCAAAAAGAAAAGTTGTCGCGATATCGCGACATGTTGCTCTGTCGTGGCCGAAAATGAAAAGTTGTCGTGATATCGCGACATGTCGCTCGTCGTGGAAATGAAAGTTGTCATGATTTCACGACATGTTGCTATATCGCTGTTGAGAAAAATAAAGTGTCACGATTTCGCGACGTGTTGCTCTGTCGCTATTGGAAATGAAAAAATGTCGCGATATCGCGACATGTCAAGCTTTCGCAGCCCAGGAGCAAGCAGGAAGAGGTGTTGATCGAAAATTGTCATGATTTCGCGATGTGCTGTGAAATCGCGGTCCAGAGAGGAGAGAGAAAGACAGAATGGAAAATTGTCGCGAAATCATGACATGTCACAAAATCACGGTCAAACTAGTCAAACAGGGCAAGGCACTAAAGTTGTCGCGATATCGCGACATGTCACGTTTTCGCGACCTGAAGCAGCAAGACATGCCAAAGATGAAAAGCGTCACGATTTCACGACAGGAAGCAGCAAAGGGGTACGAAGCAGAAAAATGTCGTGATATCATGACAGGTCACGTTTTCGTGGCTCCAAGTAGCGAAATGGTATGGAAGGAAAATATGTCATGATTTCGCGACATGTCACGTTTTCGTATCCAAATACAGCAAGAGTAGCGAAATAGAAAAGCGTCATGATTTCATGACAGAAAGCAGCCAAGTGGTACGAAATGAAAAATTGTCACGATTTCACGATAGAAAGCAGAAGATGGTGCAAAAGAGAAAAGTGTCACGATTTCGCGACATGTCTCATTTTTGCGATGAAAGAAGAAAAGCAAGTTGCATGCAAAAACGTCGCGATATCGTGACATGCTATTTTTTGT
Source organism: Wollemia nobilis (assembly GCA_028583015.1). NCBI lineage: Eukaryota > Viridiplantae > Streptophyta > Pinopsida > Araucariales > Araucariaceae > Wollemia > Wollemia nobilis. The sequence goes on along the minus strand of JAQPPZ010016983.1, from coordinate 6,890,052 downwards.
CACGATTTACAAGGAGGCAGTTACGAAACATGCAGAGAAGCACGAAACACGTGGCATAAAGGTGTAAGGGTTACAAAGGCGTTACAATTCATCAAGAATATTAAACGTTTAAGACATCGAACAGAAAGTCAAAGATAACGATGAGACGAGGGTGAAACGAGCAGCCACTGGAAGATGAAACGAATCGTCGTGGAAGGAGAAGCAATTTGCCAGCAAGTATAAAATGCAAAGGCACAGATTGGTACAGGGGTCGAAACTACTGCAAGCAGGGTTGCAGAGTTGAGGGTGATTAGCCATTCTGGGCCTGCTGTGGAGTGTTTTTCTTCCCCTTTTTCTAGTTTTGAGAAAACTAGAGACATTCTGCTATTGTAACATGACATACTTTTAATGCAGAAGTATTCAGAAATTTGCATCTCATTGGCAAGAAAGAAGGAGATCTTCTATGCATGCTATGGATTTAATGTTTATTCTTTCACTTTCTTTTAGATTTCAGATTTATAGATAATGTTAAATACCATCTTTGTGGGTTACATTAGTCGAATATTTGAAATCTAAACTTTATTTTGTACCCTAGGAACTAGCACTTAGTCTATGGGGATTATGCATGTCATGCAGGTCCAATAGGTTAGGTTGCATGCATGGAAACCTCACATCTTCGGTTTTGTTGAAACAGGATAGCATCAAACTGAATGCAATTTCATTTTCAGTTTTCCTTTTACATTTTATTTCTTTTTTTTGTACTTTATTTTTTAGAAGTTCTAACTTTATTTTAATTCTCAGGCATTAAAATAAAATAAAAAATTAAAAAACTTCAAAATCCAAAAATAATTCCATCATTTATGGCATTTCATCAATTTCCATTTTGAAGTTACAGCATGGTCATATAGGGACCAAATCACATTTGCTTTATTCGGGTTCAAAGAACAATCATTAAAGTTTCACAGTAAAATAAACCAACATTGCCCCTTGTTTTCAATTACTTGCAACCACTAAGGTGTTCCAAGCATTTTAATTGAATATCTTTGTTTGAGATTATTAATACATAGATGTAAAATGCTAATATAGCGGAGACCTTGGAGAAGTCATTTGTTTGATTTCTTTGCAAGAGAGGATTTAGAACCCAAATCCTATCGGAGAGTGTGTTTTCACAATCGGGTGAAAATACCACTCAACAGAGGTCAACCCTTTCCTTTTGAAGATGATGATCAACTCATATGTTATCAAGATTATTTAGATAGGCATGATGATTTGCCTCTAAAAAATTGGCCATTTACATGTAACATGCTATCCATAGCTTACCCTGAAATGATTACTGAATCCGATGGTGAGTTGGAAGGAGATATCTTCCACGATGTCTCTGTTGAAGAAATTTTACACAATGGATTTTATTTTGATGGTTCTATACCAACTATAGCCCAGCTTGAGGCCACTAATCCTCAAGATGAATTATCCAACTTAACCTTAAAATAATTACAAGAATTGGGTGTCTCACCTGCCCCACCTAATTTTGAAAGAGATCTACACATGGAGGTCGAAAACATCATTAAAGTTAACATTGGAACTGAGGATAATCCTCACATAATCAATATTGGGTCAGAATTAAGTCAATAAAAACAAGATAAATACATTTCATTTCTTAAAGAATATGATGATGTCTTCGCTTGGACATATGAAGATATGCCAGCTTTGGACCCTTTCGTAGTCATGCATCATCTAGTAGTCCATCCGGATGCTAAACCTGTTAAACAAAAACTTAGAAAAATGCATCCCAAAGTGGCCCTACTAGTCAAAGGAGAGTTAGAAAAACTCCTGAATTTTGTTTTTATACAAGCTATTGATTATGCTGAATGGATCTCAAATGTAGTACTAGTCACCAAAAAAGAAGCTACCAAAGTTAGGGTTTGCACAGATTTTAGATATATTAACGTTGCATGCCCTAAAGATGATTTTCCTCTTCCAAACATGGATCAAATCATTCACTTTACTACTGGGAGTGGGATTATGTCCTTAATGGATGGATTCTTCGATTATAATCAGATCAAGATAGCTCTTGAGGATCAGGTTAAAACAACCATTATTACCCCTTGGGGTACAACCAAGTGGGTTCTCGCTCTAAGCGAGTTTGACCTCACATTCATAGGATAGAAGTCTATTAAGGGTCAAATCATAGCAGATCAACTAGTTGATGCACCCTTAGAGTCTACCCATCCCCTCATCATTGAGTTTCCTTATGAATGCCTTCAATTAGAGGCAGACCATATTGAACAATGGCCCTTATACTTTGATGGAGCCCGATGCATGAGTGGGGCTAGTGCGGGTATTATTTTAATATCCCCACAAAAACATCTTATTCCTCTATCCTTCAAATTAAAATTTGCTTGCACCAACAATACTACTAAATATGAAGCTCTAATCCTTGGATTACGAGCTGCCTTGGCGCTAAAAATTAAACATCTGTTAGTTTTTGGTGATTCTCAACTTGTCATAAATCAAATTAATGAAGTTTATCAGACCAAAGATGATAAACTGCACCCATATAAAGCCTATGTTTTACAATTAATGTCTCTATTTGATCAAGTTTCCTTGGAAGCTATTCCTTGAACTAGCAACCGTGCGGCTAATGCTATGGCCGCAGCTGCATCTCTTCTACCCTTGGAGTTAGATGATGAATATGCCACCATCATTATTCATCGACTCCAAGAACCCGCTTCAAATAAGTCATTCTTAGAACCTTTGGATGTGTTTCTAATCAATGAAACTACTCCTAACCCTTGGTATATAGATATATTTGATTTTCTCCAAAATGGGACTTTCCCTGCCAATTCCAATAGAAACCAGCATCGATTATTACGTAGATGAGCAAGTCAATTTATAATAATTGGCAATACTTTATACAGGAGATCTTTTGAAGGTATCCTATTAAGATGTTTGAATTTAGAAGAATCCAAATCAGCCTTGAGTGAAGCCCACGATGGATCTTGTGGAGGACACTTCAGTGGTAGTGTCATTGCTAAAAAGCTCCTTAGGATAGGTTACTTTTGGCCTACCATGGAAAATGATGCACATGAGTATGTGTGCCATTGCGACAAGTGCCAGAAACATGCTGACATTGTCCATGCGCCTGCACAAGAGCTACAAGCTATTTCATCTCCTTGGCCCTTTTCAAAATGAGGCTTAGACATTATTGGCAAAATTAATCCTGTGTCATATGATGGACACAAATTCATCATAACCACCACCGAGTATTTCATGAAGTGGGTTGAAGCTATGCCTTTAGCTTCCTGCACTAGCACATAGGTCTCTAAATTTATTTTCAATCAAATCATTTGTAGGTTTGGAATTCCTGCAAATCTCATCTCTGATAATGGAACTTGTTTCAAAAATAAATATGTCAAGAAATTATGCCAAAAATATAATATTCAACATCGTTGGTCCACTCCCTATTATCCTCAGGGTAATGGTCAAGCAGAAGCATCTAACAAAACCTTAATAAAAATTCTCAAAATATTGGTCAATAAAACTGGCCGTGACTGGCACATTCAGTTATATCCAGCCTTGTGGGCCTATCAAACTAGTGTTCGAACTCCCACTGGAACTTCACCTTTTATTTTGGTTTATGGTGCTGAAGTAGTTTTTCCCTTTGAATTAGAAATTCCTTCTTTGGCTCTACTACTTCAAGATACTAAAGTAGGAGATGAATATCGAGCTGGCAGACTCATTCAACTAGAACTCCTAGATGAAAAATGCATCAATGCTTTGGAGCATCTCCGTGCCTACCAAAACAAGCTTAAAAAATCATATGCCAAGAAAGTTTGTCATCGATCCTTTGAGATTGGCAACCTTGTTTTAAAAGAAAATCAAAAAAATACTAATGTAACTAAAGACCTTAAAGGTAAATTTGAGCCCAACTGGCTTGGACCATACATTATCACTGCTAAATTTGAATCAAGAGCATATAAATTATCTACCTTAGATGGTAAAGAACTTAAAGAACCCATGAACATTTTGCATCTTAAACGTTACTATGCGTAACAAAAATTAGTCATTTCATCATTTGTACATATTTTGCATGTTGTCTTATTTTAAAAATATATCAAACTATTTACACAGAAACAAAAACACACAAAAAAATAATAAAAATAAAAACAACAATACTCTTGACTCTTTCGAAACCAAAACAAAATAAAGGAGAGAGAGAGAGTCAACATTCTCAAAATTCTCAAAAAAGTATTTGTATATATTTCTTCTTACAAATGTTGCAGTTATATATTTCAAATTATTTTAGATAAATTAGCATTTATTTTGAATCCCTCACTTTCACAAACACAAAATAAATATTTTGATTTTTATCTGGCATGATTACTAATCTCTCTTATATCAAAGTTCACAAAATTCAACTAAATAAAGTTTGAGCATAGAGAATTGATCTTGTTATTTACTTAAACCAAGCACATCCTTTCACAATAAAATGATTATATTTGTAATATCCTTGCTATGCTACATAGTAGAAGTGGTTTCTTGTGCGAAAAGTTTCCCCTGCTATCCTATCATGCACATGGTCTAGAATCTTTGAGAATTGGAAAAAGGACAAGTTCACCCCTACCCAGAATAAAAATCCCTTGCTCTATAGCTAATCCGAGCAAGTATCCCTAGCATAGGAATAAAAGCAAAGTTCAAGAAAAAAAGAAAAAGAAAAGAAAAAGAAAATTGTTATTTTATATCATTACAGCAATGTTTCAAGCATTATCTCAAAAATCATACAAAAATACAAAAGAAAGCAAAAGAAAGCAAAAGCAAAAGCAATAAAATCCCTCTCCCTACCCTTTGAAAAGAAAAGAAGGGTTGATGAGCTTGAATCCCTGGAATTCTCAATTATTCGAAAACTGTGAGGTAAGCCCCATAACAGGTGGTTTGTGCCCAACCTGCTTGGCCTTGGGTAACTCCTAGCATGGCGATATTTCTGTCACATTAGCGACCTTCTTTTGTATAGACCTATGTCTGCTTATGGATTAGCTAGCTCTTGATAATCCGACTTACATAGTAGTCTGGTATGGTTATATGCATCTAAATCATGGTTAATGAACACTTATTTGGTTCATTCAAATCACTTGTATCATATTATCTTGCTCAAAACTGGTAAATGAACATAGCAATTGCACACACATTTTGTATTTGAGAGATTTTTTGTATCATTATGATAAATCAAGATTAGAAATGAACTCACATATACACATGGGATTCCTTATAAATCTAACTTTTGTCTTTAAAGATACTTTGAAATATTTCTGTAAATTGTTTGGAATAAATTCATTTTCTTCTTTAAAGTACAGTTGTTTAGTATAAAGACAACTACATACATAATCAAATATCAAAATTTCTTTCAAAACCATAAAAACACACACACACACACACACACACACACACACACACACACATATATATATATATATATATATATATATATATATATATATATATATATATATATATTGTCGACTTTCGCGACGATGGTATAGTTCCAAAACTAAAATTGAAATTTTATGACTAGCGCAAGTCCTCATCTTCATATTTTCTATTTATTTTTCAAAAATTAAAAATCAACCATGCAATAAAACAATCTATTTTCTTATTTGATTTTCACGATGATGGTATAAGTCTATACCTACATATTCTATGCCTAGCACAAACCATTGTATTAATTTTATTCCCCATTTATTTAAAATCATAAAAACCATATGACTTAAATCATTCTGTTATACAATTATGTTTTTAAAAAAAGCATGCACATTATCACTATTTCATGTCATTATGTCAATATGCAAATTTGCAACCATGGTATAATTTCTAAGGAATTATTCAACATTTTATCACACTTAGGAATTTATGCCTAGCAAAAATCATTTTAAAATATTTCATGCATAATATTTTCATGGAAATCTGAAAAACAAATCATCATCATCATCATCATTTGCATCATCACACCAAAGTCTTAAGACAGTCTCTTAAGCACCCTTTTACTTTTAGCAATATTTCTATACTGGGATTAGCTTGACGACCGAGTGAGCGGCGACTCCATGAAATGGTCTATAACAGCGACAATGTCCTTTGAAATTATTGTTAAAATTCCCTTTTATTTTTTTATCAAATTATCATTACAACAACCAATTTGTTCACATCAGATCATTTCATTTAAATTTTAAAAAGCATGACATTTCAACCATAATATTTTCAAACGACATAATTACATGAATCATCAAATCAATCACACTTCAAACATTAAAGCATCATAAAAACATATAAACAAGACGTATCATCATAAGACAAGTCATATGATCAAAAAATATCTCATCTATATATATATCAAATATATGTACATCATCTCAAAAATAGATTGGTATGCCACAATCTACATCTTGGCATACTCAATCCTCTCAATCATCTATCCTCTATGCAGTGTCTCGATAACCCCTCGAGCTCTCAACCTCATCTCCTCCCCCACCCTGAGGTGGACGAGGTGGCCCCATCACAGTATGTGTGGTACTATGAGTCCTAGTCATTGATCGAGATGACGTCCTCGAGAACCCAATCTTGATCAGGTCAGCAATGTCGGCTAGCAGCTGTACCCTCTGACCCTCTGGCACCATTTGGAAATAGGTACCCTAGTAGAATGCGGTCTGAGCAATCGACCGTGCCAGCTCCTAAGTGCTCGCTCCTCCGCTCCGTGCTCTAAGGCATGCAACCTCATCTCTGAGCTGTGTAGCCTTCGCTCGATGTCGTGCAGCCTCCTCCTGCAAAGTTTGCACCTATGCCTGGAGACGGATAGTCTCTGCTCGAAGAGTAGCCATCTCACTACTCTCTCTTGTGTCCACACCCTTGCCCTTATCAGGCGATGGTGGTCTCTCTCTATGTGGATAAGGGGGTCTATCCTCCCTCCTCTCTCGCTACTACAGCCTCTATTGATCCTATGGTCTCCTTTGCTCTCTCCCATCATAACCTTGTGCTACCTCAATGGCTACCTGGTGTCGCCTCCCCATTTGACGCACAACTACGTGAATTAGACCCTGAGCCCTTGTCATCCGAGGAGGGTGGATGCTTGTGTACTAGGCATCGTAGCCATCGGCTACCCCAACATTGTCCCCATCCACTAGCTAAATGGGGGCATCATCTGCATCTTGACTCTAGAATCATTGCATATCTGGAGCCCCGCTAATTGTAGTGTTATCCTGGAAATTTTGAGAAAACTCATAGTCTCTCAGAGATGGGATCCCCTGCTGTAGACTGAACTGCCTCAAAACTCGATCATAAAGATGGAGCTCCACCTCTCCCCTCTCTATCCTTAGCCAATAGACTCACCTGATGTGATCCAACTCCTGTCCATCCTTGGCCCACCCTAGATGATCTCTCCAAGGCCTCCAGGTGATCTGGTCGAATACAAGGTCATCAAGTAGTCTTCGGGACGTTGGCAGATCTATCCGTCGTTGTGCCCCTCTTTGGAGCCACCAGTAGAAAACTCGAGGCCTCTCCCTGTCAATCCCTATAAGTGGAATCCCTATTGGTCTTTGCACCATAATGTGCTTCCAGCACAAAACCTACAGTAGTGATGTCATAACCAAACATCGGTCTCCCTTGTATATGACCCCATGAAGGATCCTATACAACCGACAGAGTACAAAGCTCCCCCAAGAAAACCTGTATTCGTGGTCTCTCATATCATAGACCAAATTTGTTAGTACCCATGTTACCCTACATTCGCTCTAGTGGCATAGAAGAAGTCCACCTACCACCCCAGCCAAAACCCGTGTGAGTCTAGATGCCCCAGGCATCTAGCGCAGTGACTCGATGTTCACTCCGCCCTTCTCTAGGGTGAAGCTCGGATCGCCACATAGTCGCATCATTGCATGGCCTTGATTGGTCATGGGAGTGATCAACCGTCCTTGTATGGGGATCCTCAAAATCCTCCATACATCCTCTAGTGTGGGAGTCATCTCCCCTGTCGATAACCGAAAACATGAAGAACCCGGATACCACCTCTCTGCTAGGGCTATCAGTAGCCCCATATCTATAGAAACTTGTGGCATCTCTGCCACATGCTGCAAGCTAACCTGAGCCAACTGATCTCACTCTGCCTGAGACAGGGTAGCCAAGTCATCCCTTAGTCCGCCGTATTTCCATTCTCTGCTCTTTAGTAATCCTCTCTGCAACATAAACAAAATCAACAATAAAAATCATTAATAAATCATTAATTAAAAATGCAAGTCAAACTAAGTTCAATTTTATAAATGATGATATCATCCACAATTGGACGATATCGTCCCCAATTTGAGCAAATTCGTCTCCGATTTTGCCAGTCGAAATCGTCCCCTTTTTGATGAAATCGTCCCCATTTTGTCGATTTCGCCTCTGGACAAAATCGACGATATCGAGACGATTTCGTCTCGACGATGTTGACGGCCCAAAAATGGCCGTGATGCTCAAAAATCAATCAAATCTAATCTAAAAAGCATAAAATTCTAAAAATTAAGCATTCTAAATCCAGTTTAGACCCTTACCCATAGCCCGCACCGGACCTCTATTGATCTGTGCGCTGTCTCAACCATCTTGTCTCCAGAGCTCTAAAAACTAGGAAAATGAACAGTAACAAATGAATTAGGGTTTTACCCTATTTTTCTTAATTGTATTTAAAAATAATTAAAAACATTTTAAAATGTTGGCTTTTTCATGTTTTTTCCTCAAACATTCGATTTGGGTAAAAACACGGAGGGGGCACCATAGTAAGCTGTCGTACGATTCGACCTAGAATCGTCGCCTAAAAATGGGAATAAATTTTTGCTTTCTCGTAGATCGAGAAGAACTCATATTTAACGCATTTTCTTGGGAAAATTTTCTAAAGAGGGGGCAAAATGTAGCACCCTAAAATTGGTGAAGTAAAACCTTAAATAATTACAATTACTCTAGTAAATATTCAAATTTAAATTTCAACCCCCAAAACCGCTCCCAAACCATCGTTTAACCTGTTTCCTCCTTTCCCGCGCCATTTTTAGAATTTGTTTTGACCGTTTGACGATATCATCGCCGATAAGATGATATCGCCTCAGATCGGACGATTTCGTCTGGACTAGGATGTCCAAACGATCTTGTCCCAAAACTAATTTTTCTCAATTAGCCTCTATTCCAATGGCGTCTCTAATCCGGGCAGAAGCATGTCTGCGTCGTTAGAGACCCTCCCCGTTGGAGATATCCCAAATTGGGATGATATCCAACCTTCTAACCTCCCTCCTAAGCCTATTTAAATTTAGGCCCTCCCCTTAACCTACCCCTGGCTGATATTTCCTGTAACTTGACTTTATATGCATTGAAACACCCCAAATTACTATCTGCACTAGTCCTATCCAAACTTTGTTGCAGGAACCTTAGTATTTTTCAGCCAGAACAAGCTCAGTTCATCATGGACAATCTTGTTCAATTCGAGACGATTTAGTACCAATTCGAGATGATTTCAACTGCAATCAACGTTGGGGGCAATCAGTGCCCAGAGTTTGCATTTTTCTCTTTTCATCTGTTGTTCTATTTTGCATCTAGTCAGTTTATTTATTATTTTTTGTTATTCTACATCTTGGAGTTCACCCATGTAGTTTAATTGCATAATGAAATCATGATTAACTATTAAAATATTGTAATTTTCTTGCATTCCTATTTAGGATTATCTGTTAACATATTTATTGTCATTTTACATCTTTATCCTCTATTAGCATTGTTGTATTTTTTGTATTTTGTGTCTATTTCTCTGTTTGCAGGTCTTTGATGAATTCGTCTGACAAATTCGTCAGATCTCAGACAAACCTATAGGTCAGAGAAGATCCTGTCAAATTCCATATGATATTGTCTAGTTCAAACATCAAAATCTCCATCAGACATCCAGATCAGGTATAACTCTGTAATTTAGCTTTTTCTCTCTGTTTTCTATTTAAAATTTGTTTTTTGTATTTCATTTAGCTTGCATTTTCATAATAGAATAACTTATATTCATTTGGAAAAACCTAAGACTCGAATGTTTAAAGATAAAATTGAACACATTAAACACATTCCCAACCTAGGCGTGGAAACTGCCATTCAAACGTTTCCTAGTGAACCCACCATCCGTCGAAAAATCACCATAATACACCTCCTCGGAGAGGCAGGACCTTCGCAAGGCCTCTCAGTCCGAGGTACCGCACCATCCTTTTCCCATCCTCCTTCCGGGCACGGATCCTATAGCTTGAAGGTAAGGATGCAAAAAATTTGGAGCGATACAAGGAGAAATAAGGTGTGTGTAAAGAGATATTTTTTATTTTGCAAAGGGGTTCCAAAAGTGAAGTTTGCCTTGTTCTTTTTCAAGAGGATTAATTCTTTCATGAGGTGACAAGGTATGCAATATTGTGATTTATTTTATTTTATGGTATAAGTGGTTTTGGGAGTGAAAATGTTATGCAATGTTTTAATTTATTTTATTTTATGGTACAAGTGGTTTTAGGAGAGATAATGAAGTTGTGCAATTAAAGGCCTTGGTGATGATTATTGAAAAGTGGAGTAATGTTGATTATTTTGTGATCTACTAACCCTTGTGAAGATTGGCAAAAGAATTTTGTGATTGTGGTAGATTTACAAAGAGGTTTTTTTCATCTTCATAAAATGTATGCGGACATTCTCCTATTGACTATTTATGGTGGTTGATTTCTAAAATATCATTGGAGAGAAAAGGATTGATTGTGGTTTCCTTTTCAAAAGTGATTGGTTTAATGCTTCAAGGTTTTCTAGTTTGAGAGTTGAGGTTAAACCTTGTTTTATAAGCATTGTTATTGAAGCCCATTGGTTGTGAAAAAACTTGAGTTAGAAAATAATATGAGTATCATTTTTATGTGAGATTTGTGGTTGAGCATTGTTGGAAATATTTGAGTTGGTTGATACATACTTGGACTAGGGTTGTGTGAGAAAGAGTTATCCCTTGTGATGATTGGTTGAGTTGAGTTGATTGAGCCTATTCAAGTGATGTGTGAAGTGATTGTTCAAGTTCTATGAAATAAACTATTCCATAATTCTATGTTGAGTTGATATTAAGGTTAGAACATATTGAGTCTCTAAAAATTCTCTTTATGGTTCTATAATACTTGAGTTGATTTGAGGTTGACTTGAATTGAGTTGAGGTTTATTTGAGTTGAGAGTGAGATTAGAACATATTGAGTCTCTAACAATTCTCTTTATGCTTCTATGAGTTGATTTGAGATTGATTTGGGTTGAGAGTGAGTTTAGAACATATTGAGTCTCTAACAATTATCTTTATGCTTCTATGAGTTGAGTTGAGATTGATTTGGGTTGAGAGTGAGATTAGAACATATTGAGTCTCTAACAATTCTCTTTATGCTTCTATGAAGTTAATTTGAGTTGAGATTGCCATTAATTGTTGAGTTCATTTTGAGTACTACTTGAGCATGATTGATTGAGCCTTTGAGAAGGCCTTTGGGACATATTTGAGGATAGTGTTGGGATATATTTGAGGACAGTGTTGGGACATATTTGTGGATAGTTTTGGGCAAGTTCTTGGTGAGCTTGCTAGAGCAGATTTGGGCAAGTTCTTGGTGAGCTTGCTAGAGTAGATTTGGGAAAGTTCTTGGTGAGCTTGCTAGAGCAGATTTGGGCAAGTTCTTGGTGAGCTTGCTAGAGCAGATTTGGGCAAGTTCTTTGTGAGCTTGCTAAAGCATAATTGGGCAAGTTCTTGGTGAGCATGCTTGAGTAAATTTGACAAGTTCTTTGTGAGCTTGTTAAGAAGGTTCTATGTGAGCCTATTGAGCAAGTTCTTAGTGAGCCTATTGATAGAGCTTTGGAGGTGATAGAGTACAGAGGATAGAGTCTCAATGGATAGAGATCCAGCAGCCAGCACAGTTGAAGATAGATTTGAGTGAGGAGTCTTCAAGTGGAGAGAGGTCCACTAGTTAGTGTAGCAGAGAGACAGAGTCTTCTAGAATATCACATAGCCATAGCAGAAGGGGAAAGAGTTCTCCTATGGAAGAGATCCATAAACTTGAGATTAGGGGATTAGCATCTCCTTTGGACAGAGATCCATAAACATTGTAATTGGGAGTGATTCCCAAAGATATTGATTGAGAAAGTTTTAGTAAAATATTTTCTCTGTGGAGTAGCCCACATTGGGTGAACCACGTAAATTGTGGTGTCTCTATTGTGTATGGTTTTTGTGCATTGCTTTGATTACTACTATTGATACTACTATATTTACACAACATAATATTGAATTGGAAGAAAAAGTAAAAAGTGGTCTTATACTATTCACCCCCCTCTCAGTATAAGTTTGTGTTCTTCAATTGGTATCAGAGTGGGTTCCTTCGAAAAGGCTAAAATCTTGAGGGAAGATTCTACAAGAACACACATGGCAAAGAAAGGCAAAATAAGAACCATGAGATCTAAGAAGAAAAATGAATCTGATCTTGAAGCTCTAATAAGGGAAGAAGAAAAATCAGTAAGATGTCTTGAGTGTGGTAAGCTTGGTCACATGGCATTTTATTGTCCACAAAATGGGTATAGCAGCAATAGAGAGGAAATGGAACTTGACTAGATTTTCAAAGATATTGTTTCTCAAAAGGTAACATTCAAGGTTTCAAAAGAAGAATATTTTGCTTGTGGTCAACTCGATCATGTCTCAGGTTACTACAATGGCTTCAGTGATAGTGAAGATGAAATGGAACTCAAGGAAGACAGGCACAATCAAAATAGTGAAGATGAATGCAAGAATAAAAAAGAAAAGGAAAACATGTATGAACAAGGCAGGCATGACAAGAAGAGCTTGTATATGGAAGAAGCAATCAATGCTTCTAGCAGCAATAATGAAAGTCTCTCAATCAATGAAAAAGAAGAAGCTCCTACTGAAGATCAAAAGTAGGAATCTCAAGTAAGAATTTATCATGAAGAGAAAAATAGGCACAGTTATGATCATGAAGAAAAGAAAGTGTCAGAACAAGATTTTGAAGAAATGAAAAGAGAAAACTCAAGACTAAAGGCTCAAGCACAAGAGGATGAGAAGATAAAGGTAAAGATCCTACAAGATCTCATTGATCTAAAAATCACGGTTGAAGAGGCAAAGAAAATTGAATAAGATATGCTTGAACAATTAAAGGTAAGGAAGCAAGAATGTGAAAGATTAGAACATGAAGTTGTTTCCTTAAGGTTGGAAGTGAAAGACTCCAAGGATAAGTTGCACAAGTTTTGGAAATGTTTCAAAGCACCAAAGGTCCCATATTTTAGGTTTGGGGAATCACACTCAAAAGGAAAGGAAGTTCTAAAATATGAAATCAAGGAAGCACCTAAGATTTGTGAGGAAAGTTCCAAAGTTCCTATGGCTCCAAATATTCAGTTTGGTTCTTGTTTTGAGATAGGTGAATCAAGTTCAAAGGGAAAAGAAATTATTGAAGATAAATGCAAGGAAGAAACTAAGGAAGAGGTTTTAGATGCTACAAATAAGGTTCAAGAATGCAATGCACAAGTTGAAGATGATCATAAGGATAATGGTCAAGAAAGGTATGAGGAACCAAGGCATGAACAAAGGGCTTTTCAAGGATATTGTTTTTCTTGTAATGGATTTGGACACAAGGCTATACATTGAAGGATCCATGGATCAAAGAAGTTTGATTTTTCTAGAAGAAAATTCAAAGGAAGAAGGTATGATTTTCAGGGACATTGCTTCTCATGTAACAGGATTGGTCATAAAGCTTTTCAATGCAAAGGAAATGAGCAACATGGTTTTGGTTTTAGAGCTACACAATTCAAAATTCATGGTCATAATGGTCATGAAAATAGAGCTTCACAATACAGGGTTCAGGAAAGGAATGGATATGGAAATTATTTCAAGAATAATTTTAGGACATGGGCACCAACCAAAGGCTACAATATCAAGTGTTTTAATTGCAATAACTTTGGGCATATTGCAAGGTGGTGTAGGACTCAATTCCAAACAAGTTCAAGGTAATAAAGTCAAATAGGTTCTAGACAAGAAGATCAAGTAATTCATCAAGAGAAGGATATTAGAAAAATATGGAAGGAAGTTGATAGAGGAAAGAAATAAAGTGAGATGGGAGTAAAAGTACTCCCACCCCAAAATTAATCACCTCAAAAGAAAAAGGGGGTGAGGGGGCTAAGCTTAAGAGTTATATATTTTAGCCCCATAAGTGTCCCTTTTGTCATTGATGTCAAAGGGGGAGAGATTTGAGTAAGGGAGAGAGTATTGAATTAGGGGGAGTAGCCTCCAAGGAGAGTATAGAGTTAGGGGGAGCATCCTCCATAGAGAGTATTGAGTCAGGGGGTCCAGCTTTGATTCTCAGAGATAGTTTTTGCAGTGATTGTGGTGTTTGCATTAGATGTGTTGCCACCAATGGCAAAGGGGGATATTGTTAGAAATTTGAGCTAATTTGAGGTATTTTATGTTTTCATTTATGTCACATGGATCATATTTGGTTTTGGTGGTAAAATCACTTCATAGATAATCATCTATGATATTTTGGAGAGCATGGATATATACAGGGTTTTTATGAAAACCAAGGCATGTAAAATAAATGGTTTTATTTAAAACTATGGTGGTCTTATGTGGAAATATATTTTCTTAAAATCCAAGGTGGAATTTTGTTTCATCGAAAAAGGACCTCTAGTGATGAAGATATTAAAGTTTAAAGTTTAAGTTTAAATTAATGGAGGGCCGACCTATGTGCAATTAATGTAGGTTGGCATATATATATATATATATATATATATATATAAAGGTTTCAATTTATATAGTCCTCAAAATAAGCTTTTCGACGATATATAATATGCCCCCTTTCCAAAATAAATTGAAACCTTTACATATATATATATGTAAAGGTTTCAATTTATTTTGGAAAGGGGCATATTATATATCATCGGAAAGCTTATTTTGAGGGCTATTTGACTAACTTATTTACAAGGAGAAATATGGTGTGTGTAAAGAGATATTTTTGATTTTACAAAAGGGTTCCAAAAGTGAAGTTTGCCTTGTTTTTTTTCAATAGGATTAATTCTTTCATGAGGTGACAAGGTATGCAATATTGTGATTTATTTTATTTTATGGTATAAGTGGTTTTGGGAGTGAAAATGTTATGCAATGTTTTGATTTATTTTATTTTATGGTACAAGTGGTTTTAGGAGAGATAAGGAAGTTGTGCAATTAAAGGCCTTGGTGATGATTATTTAAAAGTGGAGTAATGTTGATTATTTTGTGATCTACTAACCCTTGTGAAGATTGGAAAAAGAATTTTGTGATTGTGGTAGATTTACAAAGAGGTTTTTTCATCTTCATAAAAGGTATGGGTACATTCTCCTATTGACTATTTATGGTGGTTGATTTCTAAAATATCATTGGAGAGAAAAGGATTTATTGTGGTTTCCTTTTTGAAAGTGATTGGTTTAATGCTTCAAGTTTTTCTAGTTTGAGAGTTGAGGTTAAACCTTGTTTTATAAGCATTGTTATTGAAGACCATTGGTTGTGAAATAACTTGAGTTAGAAAAGAATATGAGTATCATTTTTAAGTGAGATTTGTGGTTGAGCATTGTTGGAAACATTTCAGTTGGTTGATACATACTTGGAGTAGGGTTTTGTGATAAAGAGTTGTCCCTTGTGATGATTGGTTAAGTTGAGTTGACTGAGCCTAGTCAAGTGATGTGTGAAGTGATTTTTAAAGTTCTATGAAATAAATTATTCCATAATTCTATGTTGATTTGATATTAATGTTAGAACATATTGAGTCTCTAACAATTCTCTTTATGGTTCAATAATACTTGAGTTTATTTGAGGTTGACTTGAATTTAGTTGAGGTTTATTTGAGTTGAGAGTGAGATTAGAATATATTGAGTCTCTAACAATTCTCTTTATGCTTCTATGAGTTTATTTGAGAATAATTTGGGTTGAGAGTGAGATTAGAACATATTGAGTCTCTAACAATTCTATTTATGCTTCTATGAAGTTAATTTGAGTTGAGATTGCCATTAATTGTTGAGTTCATTTTGAGTACTACTTGAGCATGATTGATTGAGCCTTTGAGAAGGCCTTTGGGACAGATTTGAGGATAGTGTTGGGATAGATTTGAGGACAGTGTTGGGATAGATTTGAGGACAGTGTTGGGATATATTTATGGATAGTTTTGGGCAAGTTCTTGGTGAGCTTTCTAGAGCATATTTGGGCAAGTTCTTGGTGAGCTTGCAAGAGCAGATTTGGGAAATTTCTTGGTGAGATTGCTAGAGCAGATTTGGGCAAGTTCTTGGTGAGCTTGCTAGAGCAGATTTGGGTAAGTTCTTTGTGAGCTTGCTAAAGAAAAATTGGGTAAGTTCTTGCTGAGCTTGCTTGAGCATATTTGACAAGTTCTCTATGAGCTTGTTAAGTAGGTTCTATGTGAGCCTATTGAGCAAGTTCTTAGTGAGCCTATTGATAGAGCTTTGGAGGTGACAGAGTACAGAGGATAGAATCTCAATGGATAAAGATCTAGTAGTCAACATAGTTGAATATAAATTTGAGTGAGGAGTCTTCAAGTGGAGAGAGGTCCACCAGTTAGTGTAGTAGAGAGACAGAGTCTTCTAGAAGATCACATAGCCAAAGCATAAGGTAAAAGAGTTATCCTATGGAAGAGATCCATGAACTTGAGATTAGAGGATTAGCATATCCTTTGGACAAAGATCCATAAACATTGTAATTGGGAGTGATTCTCAAAGATATTGATTGAGAAATTTTTAGTAAAATATTTTCTCTATGTAGTAGCCCACATTGGGTGAACCACGTAAATTGTGGTGTCTCTATTGTGTATGGTTTTTGTGCATTGCTTTGAATACTGCTATTGATACTGCTATCTTTACACAACATAATATTTATTTGAAAGAAAAAGTAAAAAATGGTCTTATACTATTCACCCCCCTCTCAGTATAAGCTTGTGTTCTTCAATTGGTATCAGAGCGGGTTCCTTTGAAAAGGCTAAAAGCTTGAGGGAAGATTCTACAAGAACACACGTGGCAAAGAAAGGCAAAACAAGAACCATGAGATCTAAGAAGAAAAATAAATCTGATCTTGAAGCTCTAATAAGGAAAGAAGAAAAAATAGTAATATGTCTTGAGTGTGGTAAGCTTGGTCACATGGCATTTTATTGTCCATAAAATGGGTATAGCAACAATAGAGAGGAAATGGAACTTGACTAGATTTTCAAAGATATTGTTTCTCAAAAGGCAGCATTCAAGATTTCAAAAGAAGAATATTTTGCTTGTGGTCAACTTGATCATGTCTCAGGTTACTGCAATGGCTTCAGTGATAGTGAAGATGAAATGGAACTCAAGGAAGACATGCACAATAAAAATAGTGAATATGAATACAAGAATAAAAAAGAAAAGGAAAACATGTATGAACAAGGCATGCGTGACAAGAAGAGCTTGTATATGGAAGAAGCAATCAATGCTTCTAGCAGCAGTAATGAAAGTCTCTCAGTCAATGAAAAGAAAAATCTCCTACTGAAGATCAAAAGTAGGAATCTCAAGTAATAATTTATCATGAAGAGAAAAATAGGCACAATTATGATCATGAAGAAAAGAAAGTGTCAGAACAATATTTTGAAGAAATGAAAAGAGAAAACTCAAGACTAAAGGCTCAAGCACAAGAGGATGAGAAGATAAAGGTAAAGCTCCTACAATATCTCATTGATCTAAAAATCACGGTTGAAGAGGCAAAGAAAATTGAAGAATATATGCTTGAACAATTAAAGGTAAGGAAGCAAGAATGTGAAAGATTAGAATTGGGCAAGTTCTTGGTGAGCTTTTTAATCAGGTTATGTGTGAGCCTATGGAGCAGGTTCTTAGTGATCCTATTGACAAATATTTGGAGGTGACATAGTACTAAGGACAAAGTCTCAGTGGATAGAGATCCAATAGCTAGCATAGTTGAAGACAAATCTGAGTGAGGAGTCTTCAAGTGGAGATAGGTCCATCAGTTAGTGCAGCAGAGAGACAGAGTCTTCTAGAAGATCACGTAGTCCGAGTAGAAGGGGAAATATTTATCCTATGGAAGAGATCCACGAACTTGAGATTAGGGGATTAGCATCTCCTTTGGACAAAGATCCATAAACATTGTAATTGGGAGTGATTCCCAAAGAGATTGATTGAGAAAGTTTTAGTAAAATATTTTCTTCATGGAGTAGCCCACATTGGGTGAACCACATAAATTGTGGTGTCTCTATTGTGTATGGTTTTTGTGCATTGCTTTGATTACTGCTATTGACACAGCTATATTTATATGACATAATATTTATTTGGAAGAAAAAGTAAAAAGTGGTCTTATACTGTTCACCCCCCTCTCAGTATAAGCTTGTGTTCTTCACAAGTATGATCATGTGGATAGCAACATGGAGTAGATCAGGATGCTCAGGTGGAGGAGAGGACCCCATGTGTGGTTGTGGTGATGGTGTTGTAGGTGGAGGTGGAGTGCTTTATGGGGCATGTGCATTAGTATAGGTGGATTGGGCTAACTAGTCATCAAGGCGAGTAGCACGTTATGCCCACTCATAGGATTCGGCCGAAGATCTAACAATGGGATGGTTAGCATGGGAAAATTGAGATGTAGTAAAAGGAGAGAGATTGGATGAACAGGGGACGATGCATGCCTGTGTTGATCGTGGCACAAAGAAATGAGATGGTGGAGGTGGCATAGGGAGGATGGGTGTGGGGTTGGATGAGGGTGTGGAGTTGGCATAGCAAAAAATGTGAATGGTGGGGGTGTGAAGGACGATGATGCACTATGGGGTAAATTAGGTGCAGGTAATTGTGGTGGAGGTTGCGGTGGATTGGATGAAGTAGAGGCAATATTGTTGATATTGGGTGCAAGGGATGGTTGTGATGATGGAGGATAGGTGTTATCGAGTGTACGATGTGGAATAGGGGAAAATTGCATGGACGATAAGGATGAACCAAGAGGAAGACTGATGATATTGCAAAATTTTAAGGGATCACCGTCGGTAAGGATGCAGTGGACTAATCCATTATGAACATATTTTATGCAGTGATGAAGTATGGAAGGGATGCATTGCATATACCAAAACCAAGGTCGTCCTAACATGATGTTATACTGCATCTCACCTTTGATAACATGGAAGAGAGTGGAAATGGTTTTGGCACCTACCTTGATGGGCAAGACAATAGTACCAATGATAGGATACATGGAGCCATCACAGGCTCGAAGATCCATGGATGGTGTGGAAAAATGAGAAGGAAGATGAAGGTGATCCAATGTGACGATAGAAATGATGTTGATGGATGACCCAATATCAATGGGAACATGTTTATAGGTAACGAAATTGATGGAGGCTTGAATATGCAATGGGGGATTCACTCCCTCACCTAAAAATTCTATAATTTCATGGTCATGGAAGCTAATAGAAGATTGTATACATCTCTGAACATTTCCAACAAAGTTGGAAAATGAATCTGCATTATGGGTGTCAAGATCGAGAGAGCGAAGGATGGAATCGAGAGCTTTGCGATGAGGTTGGGATTGCTACAAGAGTTCATAAATGGATAACATTGTAGGGGCAATGCGAAGCTTGTGGGAAATACTACCATGGATGATGATGACATTCCATGGATGGGGTGGGAGAATTGGTGGTGTGACGATTGAGGTTGTGATGGGTGGTTGGTGTGATGTGGAGGGTTGTTGAGCGGCTGTAGGGGGTGGATAACATTGATTGCGAGTGACGATATTGATAATACTGAAGTAGGAAAAAATGGTGCACCAAATGATATAAAAAAATATGTGTATCTACCCCATATCGCTCAAATAAAAAAAAGGAAGCATGCATGTGAAAAGGAAAGAATACCAAACAAAAGTAAATGAATCAAAGCAAGTTTTTTCTCATTAATTTTTTGGATCAGATCCAAGGTTACATAGAATTCCCCTTGAGGGCTCAAAATTTGATACAATTGTTACAATATCGGGTGCCCAAATACCAAGTCTTTCATGGAATCAAGGTGCACATCCAATGTTTCTCCGCATACCCACAATCGAGGTGGGCGAGCCAATGCTACCACTACTTGTATCTTCAATATATGATGTCTGATATTCCTTAAAAATGCCTTCTAAGAACCTGCACCTGCATACAAGGAAGCAAAAAGGGGTCAAACAGCAAGGGTGTATGGTGAAAAATGCAATCCCCACAGGGGTAAAATAGTGCATATATTAAAAACATATCAAAACATGTCCCAATGACTTGAAAATTTGTAGAGATGCTAAGGAGGATGTTTTGGGAGGATATCACTAAAAATAGATCTGAAATTGCATCTATAGAGCCCTTGATTTTACGATGCCCGCCTGCAACCTACGAAGAAGAAGATAAGAAAATACTAAACCTAAACACATCCAAAACTCATGAAATTTGGTCAGTATGCATAAATTGACATTTCAATACAACCCATATGATTATATTTTCAAATTGGATCCCGGATCCACCTGCATCAAACTGGGGTGCCCGGATGGGCCCTACAAGTATGTGAAAACTTAAAAATGCTATAACTCTTTGATTTAAACTCCAAATCACTTGAAATTTTAACTGTAGCATCATCCGACAATATATAAAAATACTAATTAAAAATATTAATGAAATTGTTTAATAATTTACCCTCATCCCGAGGGGGGGGATGGTGACTGCAACTATTTTGGGGGCACCCTAGGAGGGGATACCCACCAAATCTGGCCACTTTTTGTTACCAAATCACTATAAGATGTTCCTAAACAACCTAAGGTGTGTTTTCATTGATTTTGGTGAAGAAATTCACCCGGATGGAAAAAGTTATGCTCATATTACCTTCTTGAAGTCACCCAGTAACCTCCTTGGCAAAAGAGAGATTTCGAGGGTAAAAAGGTGCAATAAGGTGAGGTAAAATCTCGACAACACTTTGTTGCATATCCTAGAACTCCTCTCTATATGTGGGTGGCCAATCGGCATGATACCATGAGACCAAAGATAGGAAGTCCTTGAGAGGTACTTCAATTGTGATCTAGAGATGGTAGAGTTGGACTGCTTGAAGAGTGGTATGCTGGTAGGATTATGGCATGAGGTGAAGGTATTGGGGGTGAGGCATACACTACCCATGATGCTCATCTCCAATATGCTACTACCAAATTCTTTTGGATCAAGGTTTCCATGGAACCTAGTGGAGATAGTGTTTATGCTGGTGAGGTCTACTATGGCGGAGCCACTGGTGATGGCATGGGGTACTACACTATTGGCATAGCTCTATGATAAGCTATACAATATCCATTGCCATCAGTGAAAGGGTGTTGGGTGTAGCTTTTTTTTGCAGTGCTAGATATGGCAGCATATAGCTATGGGGTGACCATAGAGGCTACCCTAGATGACTCGGGCACAACTAGTAGACAGGGAGATAGGATACAAAATCCTATGGTAGAGGGCTCAAGAGAGGGGACAGAGCCAATGATTCATAGGTGAGATGGCCTACTATGTAGATCAGTTTACCCTACTCGATGTATGTTAGGTGTTCTAAATGCCATACAGAGATTTTCTAGAGTGGACAGATGCTATTGTACAGCTCTGTAGGATGCGGCGAGGCCAAATGGTTAGTTGGACAACATGGCACAGAGCAAGAGTACTTCCATTTTTCTTGGGTGATGCAATATTTTGGGTTACGCCAGGGGTGTCTATTGAGACGATGCCTTATCAGCATCATGGGGATGAGAGGACATTGGCATGGCTGATGGTAGAGGTAGTGGCATGGGATACAAATCCTATAGTAGACATTCCATATGTGGATGATGCTGAGACTACAGTGGAGTATGACACTTGGTGGGTGATAGGCCAAGGGTATGGAGGGGGACCACTAGGGAGGGGTGCAGCTAGGAAGACACCTCAGGATACTTCTGGTGAGTACCAAGGTGAGGCAGATGATTTGTAGGGACACAAGGTAGGGGAGCATGTGGATCTCCTAGAATTAGGAGATCAAGGTGACTTGGGGGATGATGATGTTGGGTATGAGGAGGTGCAGGCATCACTGATGGCACCAGGGAATACAGAGGTAGAGCTATGAGATGAGCTACTCAGGGTAAGGTAGGAGATATATCTCCTACAGACACAGGTTCATTATGTATAGGCAAAGCTAGCAGCATAACGATCTGAGGTACAGGTGGCTCGAGTCAAGGTATAGGTGGCTCAAGACGAGATAGCATCTCTTCGATCACATCTATGATCTCAGAGCCCTACATAGGAGGATTATAGTAGTGGGGAGGTGACTATGGTATAGGTAGATGTGAAACAACTCCATTCTATGGTGGAGACTTACCAGGTATAGTTTCGATGGGGGTAGGCTTATGCGAATGAGCTGGAGACTAAGGTAGTATGCCTTGGTGGGCATCTACGAGATAATGCAAGTACCAGTGGGTCATACCAGAGTCGCCATAGTAGGACAGGGTAGTCTTCCTTTAGGATGGAGGCATTAGGATCTAGGCAAAGAGCTGATAGGGCAGGTGGTAGCAAGTATCGTAGTTCATAAAGGACTTTGACTATAGGTGGGAGTACGAGTCATAGTACTGGTCCTGTGTGACCATGGTAGTGGCTCGCGTGACTCTGTGGTTTTGGATGTTTTAGCAGTGTGAAGTCTGAGGACTCACTTTATTGTAGCCGATGGAGAACATGATGTATCTTTTTGTCCCGTACATATACACATATATATGAGCTTTTTATGTGGTTTTATCATCATGTGTTTATTATTTTATGAAATGTATGCAAATGTATGCAATTTGATTTATGTAATGATGACAAATGCCTATGTATGCATGTTTTGTTATTGTGCTTTAATTTTATTTTGTACATGCATGGATGTATACTGATATGGATGATTTCTTGATCTAGAGGATGCAATGTGTAGACTACATGTTGTATTATGCTAGCACCATAGATGATGTATTTTGCACCAACTCATATGTAATGTTGTCATGAGACTTATATAATGGATTTGTGAATAATGTAATTGAAATGAATTTGGTGAAGTGATATGAATGACATGCTGTTTAGGAAATGCCCATTAGGTTTTCATGAGACTCAAACACTCTAGTCAACTTATAAAAAGTTGTATACTAATCATGTAAGACTTTTTAACAATGTATGAATCTGCTAGGACGTACAAGGTACTTCATATCCTTGTGTGTGCAAGTGAGTTCATTCCTGTGAGATGCATAAGGATACCGCCAGTGCCAAGTAGGCTCTCAACCAAGCCTGTATTGAGGATCACCAAATGAATGCCACCATCATAGTTTTTGTACTAAGTATGACTAGACCACTAGACAATCTAGGTTACCAAAGCTAGCTCATCCACATGCAAACATTGGTCTACACATACACCCGAAGGCTAATATGGTAGACATATCGTCATGCGGGAGGCTACTACCATTTATGGATAGGCTATCCACCAAACCCGTAATGAGGATCACCTGATGCTTTTCCAAATGCTAAGAGTTACAAGGATTCAAGTTTGACTCCCTAATTTCTTTAATTTTATTGGGATACTTGATCTCATATGAAGTGATAAGAATCACTGTTTATTTTTCTCTTTTTAGTGATAATAATCACTATTTATTTTGAGTTTTTATTTTTATTTTGAGAAAGGGATTTGAGTAGTGGTGATAACCACTGCTATTTTTTATTGTTGTTTTTTGAGGATTTTGATTTCAATGTTTGAACTTGTGGGATTTTTGGCTTGTGGATGGCATTGATCCTTTAGGCCTTGGGGATGACTACCTATCCTTCTCAGGGGCATGTAGTATGAATCCTTATGACTTTAGGGATCAAAGGTGTTTGGAAATGTTGATGGGAAGCTTTTGGAATTTTTCTTTGGAATGGTGTTGATCTTTTAGGCCTTGGGTATGACTACCCATACTTTGTAGGGACATGTAGTATGAATCCTTATGACTTTAGGGATCAAGGGTGTTTGGAAATTTTGATAGTGGTGAAAATAGCTATTGATTTTGGGAAATTGGGTGGGGAAGAGCTTGTCCTTTTGCTAACTCTCAATATTCTTGAACCATTCGCATAGGGGGATGAGCAAGATGACATTTTCTCTTAAGGTAACCTAGACCACTTTATGGGTTTCATCTGTCTTTGTGCAAAACTTGGATTGTTAATGATTAATTGTTTTTGGGATATGATGTACACAAGGCATAATCAATGCAAGACTCTACCTCCTAAAAATCAAGCTAGCCTTCTACAAAATATGAGTAGAGACTAGATATGGCTGAGTGATCGAAAACCCTATTGACATTCTAAAACAAATGACTAAGTGAAGGGAATAGACATGATTATGAAAATGTGAAAAATGTGAGTGAAAATGATAATTACGGTATTGAACTATGAGTACTTTCACAACATTGATTTTGGGTGGTAATTAGTGTACCATCATGGTGCTAGACATGTATGCGTAACTTTAAAATGTAAAGTGCTAATGATGAATATGCCTAAATGCAAGTGACGATAAAATGCAATGGGATGCAATGTTTTTGAATTTTTGAAACTTTGATGGATATGTATGTATGAAAGTGCAATGTGATGCAATGTTTTTGTATTTTGATGTTTTGATGATTTTTTTTTGAATTTTTGATTGATATGTATACACATGTGACCAACGGGCTTATTTGGGAGCCATTGGGGCATTTAGGGTACCAAAGGACTTATGGACACCTTTGGGGATTTTAGGTTTGACCTAGATGATCGTAGATAGTCCAGGAGCATTTTTACTTGACCTAGACGGTGAGAACCTGCTAGGAGCCTTTGGGGGTGACCTAGACATGCAGGGACACTTAAAACATGTCTATGACTACCTAGGGAATTTGGCTATGACCAAATAGCTTATGGATGCCTTTGGGGATTTTAGGTTTGACCTATACGATCATAGATAGTCTAGGAGTGTTTTTACTTGATAGACGATGAGAACTCGCTAGGAGCCTTTTTGGGTGACCTAGATGTGCACCGTCACTTAAAAAGTGTCTATGAATACCTAGGGGTATTTGGCTATGACCAAAGGGCTTAGGGATTGCTTTGGGGATTTTAGGGTTGACCTAGATAATTGTAGATAGTCTAGGAGTGTTTTTACTTGAACTAGATGGTGAGAATCCATTAGGAGCCTTTTTCGGTGACCTAGACATGCAACGACACTTAAAAAGTGTCTACGACTACCTAGGGGTATTTGGCTATGACCAAAGGGCTTAGGGATACCTTTGGGGATTTTAGGGTTGACCTAGATGATCGTAGATAGTCTAGGAGCATTTTTACTTGACCTAGGCGATGAGAAATTGCTAAGAGCCTTTTGGGTGACCTAGACATACAACAACACTTAAAAATTGTCTACGACTACCTAGGGGCATTTGGCTATGACCAAAGGGCTTAGGGATGCCTTTGGGGCTTTTAGGGTTGACCTAGATGATTTTAGATAGTCTAGGAGCGTTTTTACTTGACCTAGACAGTGAGAACCCACTAGGAGCCTTTTGGGTGCTCTCTAAGCATGAAATGGTCATAAGTGAAGTATGTTCAAGGGTTTAGGATCCTTGACACCTTCAAGTGAAGCTAGGCGATAAGTTCCAAGCCCTATTTGACTAGTGATGACAAAGGGACCTAACCAGTTTACCAAAAATTTCTCCCACAGGTGGGGCGGCAAGCTAGAATTCTGTTGGTTCTCTTTCAGGATGAGATCACCAACCTAAAAGTCTTTGAGATGGACTTTCATATTGTAGGCTCTTTTGAGATGCTCTTGATACACACGTAGATGCTCAAGTACATTAATGCAATGCTCATACAACAACATAAGTTGATCTAGGTGAGTTTGTCATCCAGTATCATCATCAATAAAATCCTACATGGATATGCGTAGTGATGAGATTTCTAACTCTAGAGGTATGACTGCCTCAGCACCATACACTAGTGAAAACAAAGTTGCCCCAGTGGATGTTCGAATAGTGCGGTAAGCCCAAAGGGCAAGTGGCATTTGCATATGCCAATCGGTATGATTCTTTTTGACTATTTTATTCAATATGGCAATTAATGTCTTGTTTGATGCTTTTGCTTGCCCATTTGCTTGTGGATAATAGGGTGTTGAAAATTTGTGTTGGATGTTATACTTTGTTGTCAAAGCATGCACATATTTATTCTTGAATGATATCCCATTATTCGAAATGATTTTGGATGGAGTGCCAAAATGATAAATGATATTATGCAATATGAACTCCGCTATGCGGGGTCCCTATCATAGTGGTAATGGGAATTGCTTCCACCCACTTTGTAAAAGACTCTATAGCCATGGTGATAAATGTGTGATGGACCGAGGATGCAGGGGAGATTTTCTCAATTAAATCCAACCCCCATTACAAAAATGGTCAAGCTGATTGGATCAGTTGTAAGGCCTGGGAAGTTACATGTGTCAAGTTAGTATGGTGTTAACATTTCATGCACTTCCTCACATATGCGCAATAATCTCGCTCTAAAGTTGGCCAATAATAGCCCATGCAAAGAATGCGCTTTGCGATGGCTATGCCACTAAAATGGCCACCACAAGTACCATTGTGTGCTTGGTCCATTACCCAAGTTGATTCTTGATGCTCTAAGCAATGAAGGAGGATTCATTCGTAGCTCCGACGATATAGGATGTCTCCTAACAAGACAAACTTTGTTGCCTTCTATTTAAATGTCCTTTTGGCAACGTGCAATAATCTAGGAGGGAGGTTACCAAGATTTAGGTACTCTCTAATTGGTGTGGACCAGTCTTGCTGTGTGGAAGCCTCGATTGCATGAATTATCTATCCCTCATGAATTTCATCCTAATCAAACATAGATTGGGATAGAACTTGTAAGAATAGCATTGTGTTGCTATCAAAATGGGTTTGGGAGAACAAAGTTCCACAAGTTGCATGATTCAAGCGCTCGTGAATGTGTGATAATCTCTCTTGATGAGGTTCTATTTGAATCAAGTGGACTTCTGGCATGGCTTGAGTGCTCTCACGCTCAATCGCTGATTGGGATAGCATTTTGACTTGAATGGTTGTCATCTCCCCTATGGGGTCTTGTGGAATCAATGATCCTAAAGAGGACATTGTATTCGCAAAATTATTAGATGATCGAGGGAGTGCCTCAATGTCATACCATTCAAACTTTGCTAGGAATTTGTCCACAAGGGCCTTGTAGGCTTGCAAAACTGGACACTTGCACTAGAAGATTCCCTTGACCTGGTTGACAATGAGCAAGGAGTCACCAAAAATATTGAGCTTGGTGATTTTCATGGTGATAGTTGTTTTAAGCCCTATGAGTAAGGCTTCATACTCGGTATTATTGTTGGTGTAGGGGAAATCGAGTTTAAATGATAGGGGTATGGGAGCCCCATGCGGTGTGAAAAACATGATTCCCTCGCCATCCCCTTGCTTGCATTTGGAGCCTTCAAAGAAGAGATTCATATCCACCTGTGACTCAGGCTCACCAGAATTGGGCAATTTTGATATTTGGAAGACTCCATCATCGAGAAGCTCCATGCTAAGAGGTTGATCCTCCTAAAGAGGAGCCTCTACAAGTTGATCAGCAATGACCTGACCTTTGATTGAATTTTTTTCTATGAACTCCAGGTCAAATTCTATCAACAAAATGATCCATTTAAGTACGACTCATCATGTATTGCAATGGATTCTCTTTAGATACAACATGCATAGTGTGGTTGAGTATATTGTGTCGTAGCTTCTTGGTAGCGAAAACCACCGCTAGACATAACTTTTCAACGTATGCGTACTTAATCTCATAGCTCACCAGGGTGTGACTAAGATAGTATGTGGCCTATTCCTTATGAAATTCATTGTTTTGGGCTAACATGGCATCCAATGTAACCTTAGTAGTTGAGATATATAATCAGAACGACATCCCTGGTCCAGGTGGAGCTAACATTTGTGGCGAAGCCAAGTATTATTTAATTATGTCCAAGGCATCCTGACATTCATCGTCCCAGTGGAATGCGACCCCCTTGTGTAAAATTTTATTCATGGGTCTACACTTGTCCAACAATTGTGCTATAAAGCGTTTGATAGATGCAATCCTCCCCTACAAGCTACGAAGCTACTTAATGGTAGTCGGGGGATGCATTTCAAAGATTGCCTTGACTTTGTTAGGGTCAACTTCAATGCCTCATTTGGAAACTATAAATCCTAAGAGCTTTCTAGATGTGACACCAAAGACGCACTTCTTGGGGTTCAGTCTCACATTATGTTCAATAAGGTGATCGAGGACTTTGCACAAGACATCTAGGTGCTCATGACATAATAGATATTTGGCCAATAAGTCATCCATGTAATCTTCCAAAATTTTATGCATGTAGTCATGGAAGATATATGTCATGGCACGTTGGTAGGTGGTAAAATTTTATGCATGTAGTCATGGAAGATATAAAATTTTATGACTGTTTTAGTGCAAATTTTTGCTATTTTCGGGGTCGAAAATAGAGTAAAAAGAAAACCAAAATAACTTTTTCGTTATAGCTCCGTTTTGCATGATTCTTGAAGAGCTGGATGCAGATTCAAAAAGTAGATTTTTGAAACTCTATTTTTTGAAAAATTTGGGTTAGGTTTTTGTCCCATATAACAAAGAAACACACAAAGAAGATAATATGATTATCTTTTTACTGATTAAATGTGTGTCCTAAACTGGTTTCAGGGTGTTTAGATTTGTTGTTGTTATTTTCTCTCTTGTTGTGGAATTCGAATGAGGGAACTCAACCAATTTTGTGACTAGGGACACTAGTGCCAAACATGATTTCTCACAAGAGTCTAGGGTACACCGCTTTAATCCCACTGGGGGGTCAACCTAGCTCTTCCACTCTAAAACAATATTTCCAATAGTGAGAGGTAGTTTGAAAATTAGTGACCTATTCCATATTGAGAGAGTGCCCTATTCTATATAAGATATATATGGGCAAGCTGGTGGAAGGAGGTGACATCCAACGTCACCAATCTTGGGGGTTCGTGATGAAATCCAACCTTACCAATAATATAGTGAAATGTGCAAGTGTGTGTGGTTCCTTTTAAGCCCAAATAAATAAGGCAAAGAAGCATTTGATGATCATTCACTAAATGCATGCAATATTTGTGTTTTAATTTCAAAAATCTAGGATAAAAGGAACCTACAAATGTCACTTATAGATGAAATCCCTAAATGCTAGCTTACCCAATGGGTAAGCCATAAGCAATCAAGCCACAAAGATGCATTGCTCCTTCAAATTTCTTTTTATTTTTCTTTTTCCTTTATTATGTGATGTTATAAGAAAATAAAAAACATAAATTTTAACCTTTCTATGCAATAAAGTGAAGCAAGAAAACTAATTTTGACATTCTCTAAAAATATAGCATAAAATCAGAGGGTTTAGGAACTTACCTTGTCATTTTGAGCTGTCCAAATTCTAATTTTTTGGGCAGAAATCTCTCTGTTTCACCACCACTCCAGGGTGGGGTGATTAGAAGCCTCATAACCATCATAGGGTGGTACAGTGAAGCCACCATCCCAGGATTTTCTAGATAAAGCCTCTGCCACCATTCTAGGGTGGGGAGGGGAGCACCTACAGCACAAAAAGGCCAAAAATTGCAAAATTGAGGTAAGGTTTTCACCTAAATCATAAGGGACAAGGGTCCCACCATGATCGCCACTAAAGTAGGGAAAATAGGTTCACCAAATTATGTAAAAAAATATGCTTATATATCCCATATCGCTCATGGGCATCAAAAAAAGGAAGCATGCATGTGAAAAGGAAATGAATCAAAGCAAGTATTTTATCATTAATTTGTTGGATCAGATCCAAGGTTACATAGAAGTACCCTTCAGGGATCAAAATTTGATATAATTTTTACAATATTGGGTGCCCAAATACCAATTCTTTCACAGAATCAAGGTGCACATCCAATATTTCCTCACGTACCCACAATCGAGGTGGGCGAGCCAATGTCGTTACTGCTTGTATATTAAATATATGATGTCTGATATTCCTTAAAAATGCCTTCTAATAACCTACACTTGCATACAAGGAAGAAAAAAGGGGTCAATAGCAAGGGTGTATGGTGAAAACATGCAATCCCCATAGGGGCAAAATAGCACATATATTAAAAACATATCAAAACATGTACAAATGACTTGAAAATTTGTAGATATTCTAAAGAGGATGTTTTGGGGGGATATCACTAAAAATAGATCTTAAATTGCATCTATAGACCCCTCGATTTTGCGTTACCCTCCTACAACCTGCGAAGAAGAAGACAAGCAACTCCCAAACCTAAACACATACAAAACTCATGAAATTTTTTCAATATATATAAATTGACATTTCAAGAAAACATGATTAGATTTTAAAATTGGAGTACGGATCCACCTGCATCAAACTGGGGTGCTCGGATGGGCCCTACAAGCCTACGAAAACTTAAAAATGCTATAACTCTTTCATTTTAACTCCAAATAACTTGAAATTTTAACTTTAGCATAATCATACAATATATAAAATTACCAATTAAAAAAATTAATGAAATTGTTTAATAATTTACCCTAATCCCGATGGGCGATGGTGACTGCAACTATTTAGGGGGCACCCTAGGAGGGGATACCCACCAAATATGGCCACTTTTTGTTACCAAATCACTATAATATGTTCCTAAACAACCTAAGGCGTGTTGTCATAAAATTTGGTGAAGAAATTCACCCGGATGGAAAAGTTATGCTCGAATTACCTTCTTGAAGTCACTCGATAACCTCCTTGGCAAAAGGGAGATTTCAAGGGGAAAAAGGTGCAATAAGATGAGGGAAAATCTCAGCAGCACTTTTTTGCATATCCTAGAACTCCTATATATATGTTTTTGTGTGTATATTGAATCCATTTTATATCCCAAAGGGGCTCATGTGCAAAAAGGCATGCAAGGGCATGCATGGCAGGAGGTGCCACTTGTCAAAATGGAGGTATGCACTAGATGGGGAAGAGAATATCCATTTTGGGCCTTCATTATGAAGCATGTCATAAGGATTTAGTGCCCTCTAACCTGCATGCTCCAAATGGCATGCTAGATGGCAGTTTCTGGGTGCCATTTGGCCCAGATTTGACTTTTTTTGGGTTAAACTTGCTCACCGTCCCACCCTGGGATGATGGTTCACCACCATCCCAGGGTGGTATGATGGGAATCTACCACCATCCTAGGGTGGGACAATGATGAATTTTGGGCCAAAACCTCCCAAAATTGTGCTGGTAGCCTCCAAAACCCTTTTCGGAGTGGCTAGAACCATTGTGAGCCTCCTGTGGGCTGCCCAAGGGGCCATATAATGTCAATTTGATCCTTGTTTGTGGGTGCTTAATTGGATTTACCATATTTTAGTGTCTACACATACCCACAAAACCCTATTGGGAAGGATATCGATTGACATTATTAACCTAGTGTGGATCATTTTGAGGTGGGTTACCCCCATGCTCGGGTAAGGGATTTTGGTATATCCCCAAATTTTGATTTTGTGGTGCAAGGGGGTTTGAGACCTCAATAGCACCTTGATCGATGAGGTCTTGGATAGCATGGAGAAATATATAACATGAATCAATGGTGTGTCCATGTTTTTGATGATAATCATAGAAGGCTTGTGGATTGTAGTCCCATAGGAGAGGGCAATTTGGATCAAGAGGTTGGACATTTGGCAAGTGAATGAGGCCCCCTCGGTTAATCAGTGAAATAGAGTGGGTATGAGCTCAGATAAAGGTATCCAATTACATGGGGGTGAGGTGGACATGGATTGCAACCTTAGTATGGACTGGATTGTGGTGATTTGTTGATTTTTTATGGAGTGGGAAGAAGTGGAGGGTTGGCTTGATATTGATTTTAAGGAGATCACAGGGGAGTGGGTTGTGGAGCTTGCGCAACGACCATTGGCACTGGGGATATGGATAATTTACGAGAACCTAATTGGTTTGTAGGGTTCATGTGGTAGGTGGTACATATGGAGGATGATTGTAATGGTAATTTGTGGGATAGGACTGCTTCTGATACAACTTGATTTTTCCCATATGGACCTTGATGTCCTCGGTAACTTTGGCTTAGGAAATGGCTTCTTCAAATTTTTGACTCTGATGTATCTGCATTATTTGGGAGATTTGTTTATGACAACTCTTGGCAAAGAATTTTATGAGCTCATAAAGTGGGATAGGGTAGGTGAGATCATGAAGGACCAATTTCCAACTGGCAAAAAAAATAGTAATAGGCTTGTTGTCCCACTGATGTAAAGCATACACATCGGATAAGGTAAGCTTTGTTTTGATGTTGATGGAAAAATGTTTAAAAAAAATATTGGCCAACTGATCAAATGTATACAAGCTATGGTGAGGTAAATGGTTGTACCAATATAATGCTTGACCTCCAAGCTATATGATAAAGGTATGAAGCATAAGGGGATCGCTTTCGTGCAATTGGTAACAGGAAAAGTGGTAATTATTCAGGTTCTCTCTAGGATCTTCCTTAATTTTAAATTTTTTAAATTTGAGAATCTCAAATCTATAAATATAAGGATGGACAAGAATAGATGGGTGAATTGGTTCATTGCACAACTCATCATACGTGGGTTTTTGAGGCCCATAACTAGTTGTACGCAGATCCAAAGCACGCAGCTGCTCTTGCATGGCCTGAAACTTTCTAGAGAGCATGGTAGAGGTTTGCAGAGGAGCAAGAAATGGAGGGGTTGTGTAGATGTAGGTGGTAGCTATGATGAGGCCTACATAATCCAAATATGGTGGATACTATAGTTTTTTTTCCTCCCACTACTGATAGTAAGCATCCTACTGTGGAGTAGGTGTTGATGTTGAGTGGTACTATGGGACATGAACCTAATATGGATGAGGTAAAATGTATGAGGCCTAGGACATAGGTGGTGGCTGCTATGATGGGTCATAATATCCATGGGGTGATGGACCAAGAATTGAGATCTTTTGTTGCTATGGCTACTATGCATCATAGTAACTAGAAGGTGATGGGCCAAGAATGGGCATCTGTTGCTGCTATTATGCATACTAAAAATTAGGTTGCGCTTGAGTAGTAGTAGTGAATGACCATGTGGGTGGATTAGTAAAAAAGGTTGTATATGTGGAAGCAGGGGGTGGAATAGCAGTGGATGTGTGAAAGGAAAACTATTGCAAAGTAGCAGGTGCTATGGGTGAGGACTGAGGTGGGGTGGATGGGATAGCAAACAAAGAATCTGGCTAGATAGAATAGCAAGGGGTAATACCTTGATAGGTGAGGTGCAATGGAGGTGGTCAATATGAAGGAGGAGGGGGTAGCAAAAATGTCATGGGAGGCACATATGGTGGACCATAGGTGGAAAATGGAGGATAGCTAGTAGGTGGAAATGTGGTGAACTACTAGGTGGGTGTCGGTGGCTACGAAGCGAAGGATGTATGTGGTGGAAAAGCTTGGATGAAGGGGTGTGTAAAACCTAGTGAAGTGATGTGATAGCCCTGATATGGGTGTGAATAATATGCTAGTGGATTAGAGGATGGTGGCTAAGATGAAGGTGGGTGACTGGATGAGGCCTGCTAAGATATCGATATCTATGATGAAAATGGTGTAGAGGAAGAAGTGGAAATCATACCGACTGACTGTACAATGGTAACAACATTCACAATGATTTGGAAAATTACAACATCATCACCCAAAAGGGGGCAGGAGGAGTGATCAATGAAAGGATGCATGGAGGATGGTGACTGAGGAGGAGTGAACTCCTCTGCCACCATAACTAGTATGGGGTGACATGGAGAGGTGTAGATGAAATATTGGTAGAAAGTAGATGGAGGATTGAATGAAGTGTGATCCTCTAAGGGAGGGGGTCCCTCGAGATTCTCATCTAGGAGGTGAGATGGTGTGGGAGATGCCATGTGGGATGTAGGACTAGCCCTAGGAGCAGAAGGCCCCATCAGTAATCAGGTGCAACTCGAGATGAAACTTGCTCAGACTCGAAAGGTGTATCTGTGGTATGAGAAGAAGAGGTGCTTGTAGAAAAAATTATTTGTTGGACAGCCTTGATAGCATGATGAAGTGCTTCACGCATCTGACTACGTGTAATTGTTGACACCTTTTTGTCACATTATACAAGGGGTAGAAGAATAGTAGAATTTTGTATAATATTTCCTTGTTGAAAGTTTTTTCTTTTAATTTTTAAGTTACAGCATTTTGGCTTTCCCTATCGCCCCCTTGTATATAAAAAAGAAGGAGAATGTGAAAAGAGCTTCGGGTCCGAAGCACTTCAAATCACCACTTCGGGCGAAAGCCTTGCGAAGTAATATCGTCGAAGGAAATACAAAGATAACGCTTCGCACCCGAAGCATTTCCAGCAGACACTTCGGGCGAAAGTTTTGCGAAGCGGCATCCAGACGACTTCGTCGAAGGAGGAAAGGATAATCCAAATCAGCTAAGGTAAGGAAACCACTTCGGGCCCGAAGTGTTTCCAACACCTACTTCGGCTAAGTTTCACCCGAAGCGATCGGAGCCGAGAAGAATGAAAAGTGCTTCGGCCGAAAATTCCCCGAACCGTAGTTTTGAGAAAGAATCGGGCCGAAACATTTTCCAGCCGAAGCAGTTTCGCCAGCAAAGGACGGAGGGCCCCACTTCAAAGATGAAATCCGCTCGGCACTCGACACCCCCGAAGTAGTTTTGCGAAGCCCTATTTTGCGAAGACCAAATCAAGGAGAAACTACTTCGGCCCAAGGCTTTGGCGAGGCAGAGATATAGCGAAGCACTTTTTGGGCCCACGTTCCAAGGCGGGCAGCTTCCCAAGGTGATCGAAAGCCCCTTATAAATGCCCCCTTTCTTGCTCGATAAGTCCGTTGACCATTTTTGGCAAACGAAAGGGACGTAACAGTCCTCGAAGTAAAACCCGACGGGCGTAACGATCACTCAAGCACAGCATCCAGAAGCCAGGGACACTCGGGCGGCGCATTAAATGAATGTTTCCATGGTTGACCCAGTCACAGTTGCCAATTTTGGCAACCGATTTGAAAACTCAGTCGCAGCAACCGCGAGGAGCCGATTTCTCAGAGCCCGAGGACGTACTCCACCATTTTTGTGATAATGATTAAGAGGGTCGGGTCCTCTATAAAAACCCAGGCTTTGTAATGTAAAAAGGGGGGAACTTTTTGCTAGAAAGCTGCTGTAACTTGATGTCCTGCGTTTAATACTAAAGACCTTTTGTGCTCTATTTCTCTCTTTTATGCTTGCCTTATGTGCTTAATTCTTTTGTCTTTTCTCGTTCGCGTACCGAGACTCTGAATCCTGAATCCGATGTGCGATCGGGGACTGAACCCCTAAAATTCGCCCTGAAGGATACATAGGAGAGGAAAAATGCCTTGTCGCTTTCCTTTATGCTGCCTGGTGGATTGAGGTTTCTGTTATTCCCTTATCTCAATCGCTGTTACTCTGAATCCTGAATTCCAGTGAGAGAGAAAGGAGAACCCTGCGAACCCGTCCAGAGGATACATAGGAAGTTCGACATTTCGTTTCTTTCATGTTATTCTTGGTATTTCTTGCTGCTATTCGAGTTGTTAGCGAGTAATCGTGCTTCCTGTTCTCTCCCACCTTAAATCATCATCTTCTAACCCTTACTCTTTTTATTTCTTTCTCTAACCCTTACCCCTTTTTATTTCTTTTCCTAACCCTTACTCTGTTTATTTCTTTCCTGCACTCTTGTCTCAAACCCCAAAAGTAGATTAGTATAGGAGCCGGCCTTTCTCCGGATATTGGCACGAGGGGCATCTCTTCCCCTCGGCCTTTCAATGTTGGTCGCAGGTCCAGGGCACGCAAACCCATCGAAAGTCCTTTCCTATGCGGATTTGATGACCAACAGTTTTTGGCATGCCCGATGGGACCTTAGGTCCCATATTTGAGAAAATTTCTAGCCCGTCTTCACCGGAGCCAGTAGTTCTAACAAGTTCCCGGTGAGATCCGGTCAGTCTCATCTTCTGAGTAGTAGTGAGAA
The DNA here is from genome assembly GCA_028583015.1 of Wollemia nobilis. Classification (NCBI taxonomy): domain Eukaryota; kingdom Viridiplantae; phylum Streptophyta; class Pinopsida; order Araucariales; family Araucariaceae; genus Wollemia; species Wollemia nobilis. The sequence goes on along the minus strand of JAQPPZ010016983.1, from coordinate 6,853,972 downwards.
TCGATGCCCTCATTACCGAAAGACTCTTAGCATCTGGCGACTCTGTTTTACCCGAGAATCTCTGAAGTCATGAAGACCAGTACCTAAACCTGGTTTTCGTAACCAGGAGCCCCCATGTTTTAAGAAAGTCTGAGTTCGGTGAAGCTCTGGCTTGTCTTCATCCGATAAAATCACCTGGCGACTCAGTCGAGCTGAAGATCCAGATTTCTTGGTCGTAGGCGCCTATCAAATCTGAAAGAAGATATCCCGGAGGAATCAAGGTTCGGTGAGCAGCCTTGACCTCATAAGCGGAGAAAGAATGTCCACCTAACGACTCCGACTCAGCGGCGACAACCGCGATTTCCACAGGCTGTTGTCGTAATGGCTGGGAGAAGCTTTCCTAGCTGGAATGATCCAGGCCCCCTGAATATCCAAAGCTACCATGAGATTCCCAAAAGTGCCTTGAAATCATTGACAAAATACAGCGGCACCGCGGGAATGGCCCGAGAACACCTTGAAGATGTTGTCGATTTAGCGACCCTCCATGACATTATCCATGAAGATGTCATGATCAGACTTCTTGTTCTATCTCTGGAAGGAAGGGCACTGTGGTGGTACAGATTGCTCAGGCCCAAAAGCATCTGCTCATGGGATGACTTAGCGGGGGCATTGATCGAAATGTTCGATGGCTCTCAGGACCCCTTCCATCTCTTCGCATACCTCTCCACCATCAAGAGAGCACCTTCGGAGGGTATCACGGACTTCAATGTCCGATTCTGTAGAAGTTGGAAGAGAATTCCACTGGAGATCCAACCGACGCCCGCCCAAGCCCATCTCTTCTATGTTCGGGCCTTCCACCCGGACGTAAGCCTCATTCTACTGCAATCAGGGGAACGAAGATTCCCTCAAATATTTGAGGAGGCAATACGAGCGGAACGGCTTCTGCTCCTATCGAGAAAGTGGCAGTGGAGAGAAACTCCGTCACTTCCTCCGATAATTACTGCTCCTATCCGGCCAACGCAGTACTCATCATGGGGCATTCCTCACACTGAGCCGAGGCCTGAGATGCAATCATTTGGAGCTCAGGAGGCAGACCTCATACTAGCTCAACAATGGGAGTACGCAAGCATGGCCCACCCAATGAACAACATGGCTGCTTGCGATCTTCATCAAAAGATGAACCGAGGAGAGGAGCGGGCTCGAGTGGTAGAACCCGAGAACAAAGAGGGCACATTTTTGCACCCTTTTTGTATCTCAAGAGATGGCATGCAAGTGTTCAGCCAAAGCTCATCAAGCCTGTCCGATTCAGAGGATGAGCCCGAAGGGATTCTGGAGGACTACTCTTCATCGGAGGAACCTTGTTACCATATCAGTGGGATGGAAGAACCTATACCCGACCTTTATTTCGAAGAATCTATAGAATTCTGGCATTGGGTCTGGTATTGGTTCCGGCTATCCCTAAGACCAATGCCCCAAGAAGGCTTTCAAGTGGCGAACTTCTTCGCCAATAATCTGGGCACTAGCAGGAATGGAAATCGGCTGCGTTGCTTCCTGTTCGCAGCATGGACAACTTCGGGAAGGGTCCAACCAAACTTCAAGGGTATGCTAAAGTACAATCAGATCTGGTCCGGACACTACAGGTTTATCGGATAATTACCCAAAGCTGAATCCATGGTGGCGGCATGCCGATTATGCCACAAAAAATTGTGTAAATACTGTAAATAGTTCGGCTGGTAAATAAGGTGTTGCTCAAAAGCTCAGGTCGAGTTTTACTTTGGCAACTCCAAAAAAAAAAAGAAGAGAAGCTCGGGAACTGGGCGTACGAAGTAGCTGATAGAAAATAGCTCGCAGCAAATTTTGTTGACCGAGCAAGACTCAGGCCGAGGACCGAGAGGTACTTCTCCAAGGGGAATCCAAGCGAAGCAGTATCGAAAGAGAACCGACGAACCACTTCTCGAATGGAAAGCACTTCGGAACCAGTCTCCTGCGAAGGGAATCACTTCGGGCCCGAAGCGTAAAAGAAACAGCTCGCACCAAGGGTTCGCCCCGAAGCATTTCAACCCTGACCTCGACTTCACCAACCCAATGACGGAAAAGGTAGGGGCATTTAAAATGTGCCTAGGGGAACATGCCGACAGCCGCCTTCAAAAGCGTCTAAAGCGGGTGAGTTAAATGAAAAGGTGGCGAGTACGTCCTTTAAGGATTCGGTTAGGAGAAAAGTTCATGCTCGGGTACAAAGTGGCAGAGGGTCACGCTTCCAAAGAAAGCCGCAATCATCATAACACACAGCCCTATGTACCACTCCACCATGCGGCGAATTAGATGAAGCGACACGAAGTTAATTATGGCAAGTGCCATAAATACTGGTGGTTGCCTTCTAAGGCTATATAATGTAGACTCCAGTAGTGGAGAAGCTACTTGCTCGATAATTCATGCAAACTTCACTGCTAGCCTTCAAGCTCTCCTATCTTGCGCCTTCAAGCCTTCGAACCCCAGCACATTGCAGACTTCGCCGCCCTAAGCATCAACCATGGGAAAGAAGAACTCCAAGGAAAAGGGAAAGGAACCAGAAGTGGTGGCCTCCGAACAGCCAAAGGCAAAGGGCCATGACAAAGGGCCGAAGAAAGTTGATGTTAGCCGTCGCCCTGAGAAACAAGTCATGGGAGAAAGAGAGGATTCTGGGGATGAGCAGCCTGAAGAACCGCCAGTTGATGCATGGGATAGGATCAGAGACACCAAGCTATCGAGGAGCATAGCTGAACTCAGGAGCACCATCGAGTTCATGAAAAGTAGGCTCTCGATAGACAACAAAAGAGCTGCCGCTTACTACTCCTAGATATACTGGTATCTGACGCCCCCCACACATCACTGCCCTGAGCTGATTGATGCCATCGCACGAAACTATCAGCCCACCTCCAGGCAAGTGGTAGACGCCTCCGGCCACAAGTTGTTCTCCATTCTGAAGGAAGATGTCCAGGCAGCCTTTGCGCCATAGCAGGGCCCTCCTAAAGGGTACACAGTTCGCAACGTTATTCTTAGCGAACAAATGGAGAGGTTCACGTCCTCCAACTACATGATCAATTTTTTGCAGTAGAGCCTCAAAAGCGGGCTCCCTTCGGGAAAATTGCCCCAAATGCCCCTACCCTTGGAGGCCTTCAAAAACGTCGACATCTTCTCCATCATTGCATGGGTGGCAGGCCTATCTACCGACGCTTCGGTGCACCCATGGCGGTATCTTTGGCTGAGTGTATTTCCAGAGGGGAATTTTATGCCCTCGATGCTTCGAGGCCAAGCACCAACCCAGTATTTTTTGACTGGGTAGAATGGGTGGCCGAGGACCCTACATACGCGGCTCACCAGCATGAAGAATGCTGGGACAAATAAGTACTTCTCGCCCTGTTCTCTTCTTGTTTGGTTATTTTTCTTTCATGTACATAAAAGTTTCCCTTATGTTGCTATTACGGCAAGCGGCGAGGATGGAAATCCTCTGCTTGTATACCAGTGGACCCTTCTCCTATTGAAGACGGAGTCCTATTATTCTTTTAACCAACAATTTTTGGGACCCGCAATGCACATGCTAACGGGGTCTTCCCCTCGGGTTCCCCTCCTCCTAAGGGACAAGGTGGTACAAGAGAAGAGGGGAGACATTTTTCAGCTGACACAGGGGCTCGTAATTCGCATATTCGGCTTCGTAGGGAAGCCTTTCCTACTGCCAGTCTATCCCTCCGAATACCAGTTCGCATTGGAGGTCGCTCGACAGAGCGATGCAACAAACGCCATTTATGGCCATGGACGGAAATGGGCTCACACCTACGATTTCCCTTTCAAAATGGGAGTTATCGAGGTGTTTGCCCTCAAACAAAATGTTTTCTTGGAGGAGAAACTCGCCAATTTTGGCCTAGTCCAGCTTCCTCAGCAATGGCTCTATGACCCCTTGGGGGTAATGAGGGACCATCTTCGATTTAAGAACTTCCACGCTTGCCCCTATCCAAAAATTGTGGAGCAAAGGAACAATCCTAATGGGAAGGATCTAGAGTGGCATTTGGAGAAAATGGAAACGCTACCTCCCTGGCATGAGTTCTACCCGATGGAGGTCGCATATGACCCAGTTCGGCACCCTCTCCCGAGCCCCAACTCCACCTTCTGGAAGAAGGCAAAAGATGATTTGAAGGAGGCAATGAAAGATTGGGACGTGGCCCAACTAAGAGAGTGGTGGATAATGAGGGTCCATCATCGGAAGATGAATTCTTATGGTTTTTTGTCATCTGACAAGGACTTCGTGGCGGTCTATGAGGCCAATGCCGGGACATGGAAGCCTCTGTCCTTCGCCGACCTCATTCCTCCAGCTATTCCAGGTTCGGGCGAAAGCCCAAGAAGAGAAAATAAGACTTCGGAGCCAAAGAAGGAGAAGAAGGCCAAAGCCACACCACGTAAACCACCTCAAGTACCTATGGGAGGCCAAGACACGAGCTCCAAAGAGTCAGAACAACCACTGGTCAGAACAAAAAGGAAGAGGCCAGAACAAGGCTCAGTGCCCCCGAACTATCCGAAGCGACCCCGTACAGGTTTTTAGAGTGCCTCCACTGGACGATCTACACCAGGTCCGTCCGAAGCAAACATTGAAGGCGTAGCGCCACCAAGCGTCGAAACCATCCCGGATATCAATGTCATCAATGTGGAGGAACTCCTCCAATCCGAAGGGGACGCTGAGGCAGAAACCATGGAGGTTGAAAATGCCAAAGCAGAGGAAGGACAAGAGATGGCTGCACTGGAAGTCACTACAGCCGCTTTGCCAGGAGGGCACTCAGGTATGCATTCTCCACCCTTTGCTCAGGACTCACCCATGTCCACTGTGGCCATGGCCGAAGGTTCCCATCAGTCTCCCCTGCAGGGCCACTCATCCCCTCACGCGTCACCCATGGCTAGTCCAAGTCCATCCCACGATCTCGGTCGGGATAAGTCCATTGATGTCACTTCACCCACTCACACTGCCCCTCCCTTGATTCTGAGTAGAAGTAGAGGTATCGCTTCGACGCCGAGCCCTACCACCCTTCGATCCCCCATCTCACATGAAGTGGCCCCCATTGCCGAAATGCCCGCCACACCCATCGCCAAACCTTCTGATGAGGCATCCCCCATCCACTCCCTATATTTGTTCACTCCTTCGGCTGGTGACCCAGCCTTGTTTGAGTCTGAAATGTCCTTGATCAAGGAGCGCCCCCTTGTCGAGAAGCTGCTCCAAGCCCGATAGAATACCGACAAAATCCTGAAGGAGGCGAGAAAGAAAAGAGGGCGAGCGACGGCTCAAGTTGAAAAATGCGCCGTGTTTGATTTGAAAGCTGGGAAGATGCACAAAATCAAGAAGGTCCCTAAGGTTCAGAAGCCTCTGGATGAAATGACTCCAGCAGACTATGACTACCAAGAAACACCCAAGGACCTGGTGCATCTAAATGTAGACAACGAATCGGCATCCATGCATGTCCGAATTGAGACCTTTAGGGCTCATGCAGTTATCGCCAACCAGCGCAGGATTGAGGCCGAGGCCGCCAATGTTAAGCTAGAGGAAGATTTGGCGAGGGTCCGCTCCAAGTTGGCAGAGGCCGAGGAGCAGTGCAAGGCCATGAAAAAGGAAACACGCGCCCTAAAGCTACAAGTTCTACAGCTCCAGAATACTAAAGAAAATCAGGCGCAGAGACAAGCCAAAAATGATCTAAAGGCCAAGGAGCTGGAAGGCAGAGTTGCACAAATGCAAGCCCAGCTGTACGAGAAGGAAGACCTGACGGTGTTTGATAGGAGCAGAATTAAGGAGATTCGTGCCCATTTGCTCAAGAATTTTAGGTCTCGGTGTTCCAGCGCCCTCACGATACTAACCTTCATCATCGAAGCCCAGCGCGCTATTGTCGAAGGAGGGCCAATCATTGATGAGGTCACGCAGAAAGCCAGGAGCAGGCTCAAGTTAGCCTTCGACGTCCAGAATGCGAAATATCAGGACTTGCAGGTCACTGCGATGACTCGGACGGCTAGGGATTGGTCCACGGCCCAGGCCACAGTTCGTGCCTTCTTTTCCAAGGTGCGAAAAGCTCAGAAGGCGAGAAGGCTCCAAGACATTTTTGACAACGAGCAACGTGCCTCGATGAATTATTTTTAGGACCTCTCTTCCTTGGGTTTCCCGAGTTTCACAGACGATGACGGGAACCTTCTGACTAAAGATGACCTCAAGCCAGTCTGGCTCCAGTTCGAGAGCGATGTCTCAGAGATAGACGGGTGGGAGGAGCCGATCTCAGAGGGACAGATAACGGACTTCATCTTGAGATACTGCAAGATGGTAGCATGCCTAAACGATTTATTCATCAGGGCCAAACATGCTGACATCGGGCAGATTGATCGGTTTCACATTTTGGTAAAGGCATTACAGGATCAAGAACCATTCCAAAAGGGTGCCTGGACTCATGTCCGAAGAACGATGAAGCGCATCCGTGATCGCCTCGAACCATCGCCACAGCCAGAAGCCGTGCCAGAGGAAGAAGAAGAAGAAGAAGGAGAAGAAGAGCAAGAGGGAGGGCATACCGCAGAAACACCCCAAGAGATGGAAAAGAGAGAAGAATCCAGGGAGACCAGTGACTCCGTAGCCCAATGGATCAGGACCAAAGGGTTCTTCCGCCGAGACGAGCTCGTCACCCCGCGAGCCGCCAAGAATGTTGACACCTTTTTGTCACATTATACAAGGGGTAGAAGAATAGTAGAATTTTGTATAATATTTCCTTGTTGAAAGTTTTTTCTTTTAATTTTAAGTTACAGCATTTTGGCTTTCCCTATCGCCCCTTTGTATATAAAAAAGAAGGAGAATGTGAAAAGAGCTTCGGGTCCGAAGCACTTCAAATCACCACTTCGGGCGAAAGCCTTGCGAAGTAATATCGTCGAAGGAAATACAAAGATAACGCTTCGCACCCGAAGCATTTCTAGCAGACACTTCGGGCGGAAGTTTTGCGAAGCGGCATCCAAACGACTTCATCGAAGGAGGAAAGGATAATCCAAATCAGCTAAGGTAAGGAAACCACTTCGGGCCCGAAGTGTTTCCAACACCTACTTCGGCTAAGTTTCACCCGAAGCGATCGGAGCCGAGAAGAATGAAAAGTGCTTCGGCCGAAAATTCCCCGAACCGTAGTTTTGAGAAAGAATCGGGCCGAAACATTTTCCAGCCGAAGCAGTTTCGCTAGCAAAGGACGGAGGGCCCCACTTCAAAGATGAAATCCGCTCGACACTCGACACCCCCGAAGTAGTTTTGCGAAGCCCTATTTTGCGAAGACCAAATCAAGGAGAAACTACTTCGGCCCAAGGCTTTGGCGAGGCAGAGATATAGCGAAGCACTTTTTGGGCCCACGTTCCAAGGCGGGCAGCTTCCCAAGGTGATCGAAAGCCCCTTATAAATGCCCCCTTTCTTGCCCGATAAGTCCGCTGACCATTTTTGGCAAACGAAAGGGACGTAACAGTCCTCGAAGTAAAACCCGACGGGCGTAACGATCACTCAAGCACAGCATCCAGAAGCCAGGGACACTCGGGCGGTGCATTAAATGAATGTTTCCATGGTTGACCCAGTCACAGTTGCCAGTTTCGGCAACCGATTTGAAAACTCAGTCACAGCAACCGCGAGGAGCCGATTTCTCAGAGCCCGAGGGCGTACTCCATCGTTTTTGTGATAATGATTAAGAGGGTCGGGTCCTCTATAAAAACCCAGGCTTTGTAATGTAAAAGGGGGGGAACTTTCTGCTAGAAAGCTATTGTAACTTGATGTCCTGCGTTTAATACTAAAGACCTTTTGTGCTCTATTTCTCTCTTTTATGCTGCCTTCTGTGCTTAATTCTTTTGTCTTTTCTCGTTCGCGTACCGAGACTCTGAATCCTGAATCCGATGTGCGATCGGGGACTGAACCCCTAAAATTCGCCCTGAAGGATACATAGGAGAGGAAAAATGCCTTGTCGCTTTCCTTTATGCTGCCTGGTGGATTGAGGTTTCTGTTATTCCCTTATCTCAATCGCTGTTACTCTGAATCCCGAATTCCAGCGAGAGAGAAAGGAGAACCCTGCGAACCCGTCCAGAGGATACATAGGAAGTTCGGCATTTCATTTCTTTCATGTTATTCTTGGTATTTCTTGCTTGCTATTCGAGTTGTTAGCGAGTAATCGTGCTTCCTGTTCTCTCCCACCTTAAATCATCATCTTCTAACCCTTACTCTTTTTATTTCTTTCTCTAACCCTTACCCCTTTTTATTTCTTTTCCTAACCCTTACTCTGTTTATTTCTTTCCTGCACTCTTGTCTCAAACCCCAAAAGTAGATTAGTATAGGAGCCGGCCTTTCTCCGAAGATTGGCACGAGGGGCATCTCTTCCCCTCGGCCTTTCAATGTTGGTCGCAGGTCCAGGGCATGCAAACCCACCGAAAGTCCTTTCCTGTGTGGATTTGATGACCAACAGTAACCAGTATGGTAAGATATGCATGAAGTGGGATAATAGTCAATAGAAGTAAAAGGTGAACTAAAAAATTATCTATGACTGACCGAGATACTCTTTGGTGATAAAAAAAGGTTCACAGGCTAAGGGTGTGGACAAAATAGGTTCACACTCTAGGGGTGCGAACCACCCAGAATGAATAGCAGAAGGCCAAAAATATGTAGAATGTGTCTCTATATGCAACCTCAAACCTAAAAAATAGGTTCGTAGTCTAGGGGTGCAAACCATAATGGTTTGCACTCCAAGGGTGTGAACCATCCAAAAGTGAAGCAGAGGATGAGATATGTGATGTGTGTACCCTTTCTATGCTGTAGAAACCTATGTGAATCAGTATGATAGCCTGAATGCAAATTATGCAAAATAAGCCTGAGTGTAGGATGATCATGCTGGGGGGTGCAAATCACCTAAAAATTAGCTATGTAGTTAAAATAATGGTAATGAAACTATGGAACAATTTGTAAGTGATTTATAGCATGTTTGATGTACTATTTTAATCACTTTTCCTTAGACTCAACAAAAAGCAAAAGTTCTTTGTTTTTGGTTTTTCTGTGTGTTTTGATGATAAAATATATGACCTAGTAGTAAAATCCAGGTGGTGGGTAATATTCTAATATAAATCAGGTATGTCATAGCACAAAAACTTTTGCAACGCCCAAAGGTGCACAAAATAGAACTATGTTTCCAATGGGCGAGTGGCTACCTAGATGAAATATGATATAGTAAAATGATATCCAAAAGGGGGAGACCCAAAATGCTCTAATGAGTCAAATAAACTCTCATGAAGAGAGGTCGCACTATCAATGTCTTGCTACCAGCATACCCATGCTTTCACTTAACCCTCATGTTTAAGTAACCCATAGTAATGAAAGTTGTGTCCATTAATTATTTGAAAAGCCCTGTGGTAAAGTGGCTTTCTAAAACTACCCTCTAAAGTACCTTCCAGTGATGAATTTTGGATAACCAACACTCAAAGTGGGAAGGACCAACCGAGTATTAATGTCGAAATGATCCACCTAGGGGGAACTATGGTGACTAATCCGGATGTGAGCCAATGGAGAGTAGTCCCAGACCTCACTGAACTCTAGTGTTGAATTGGTGATGAGATCCAAATCATAATGGAGATGAAACCCAGTGCCTTACACCATTTAAATAGAATGTGAGTGTGTGGTGTTTGTTTGTACGGTACTATTTCAGAAGCAAATCTATATTAAGTGCCTTTTCAATATAAACTATGCTAGAGGACCTTTTCAAAACAAATCTATTTACTTGGTTGGGGTGTAAAAACAACTTTAATTTATTGACTTTTGAAAGATAAAGCTAATTAAGTGGTTTACACAATATTAAATTTACTCTATTGGTGTTGACAAAGGAAGTCTAATTAATTGCTTTTGAAGGAAAATAACTTGAAAGGGAATTGCTAAAATTATAACTAATCTTAGAAAACAAATGGAAATTTTAACTACTATAAACAAGCATGTGTGATGACATGAAATTTTGGGCTCACAACAAAATATTAGCTTGAAAATAAAGGAGGAAATGAAGTAATTCATACAAAACTTGCATCTAGGTGAGTATGAAAGGCTTCAAGATGCCCTCTGGCTGAAAACTATGTGAATTTGGGAGGTTCGCACTCCTTAGATGCGAACCAGTCTTCTACTGAGGAGTTCGCACTACTACCATGTGAACCGGTATCCGAGGATAAAAATGACTATTTTTGGGATCTTGGCAATAATTTTGAAGCTTTTGGAGTGCTTTAAGCATAAGTACCTACACAAAAATTCACAAAAAATCAATTTGTGTCTAGAAATATGACCTAAAAATCATGAAGATATCGCATATACTTGAGGAAAATAAATGAAAAAAAGGTAAATTAACTACTGATTTGGTGCCGAAATATACAAGGATTCTTTAACCTTGCATACGTCATGGCAAGAGATATTTTGTGGTCTAGGTATGGGGGCACACAAACCTCAAGAACATGAGGCTTCTAACTTCCCCCAACTTACCTTACCATTGGTTGTGGGTTTCTAAACCAATACCTGGGTATCAAGCAATAGTTTTGAGGTAGTTTGGGGAATTCACATGCCCAAGTGTGTATTCACTACTCTCTTTGTAAGCTCACCGGTGCACCAGTGAACCTTTTTTGATGTGGCCTGAGGTGTGCTTCAGGGAATTTTTGGTTTGTGGTGTTCTTCACGGATGACAACTACCTACCATACAAAACAAACCACAATTTTTTTTATAAGGTGATTAAGCTTATGCTTGGTGGAGATCCCACCGGGTGTGCCAAAATGAAACTATCAAAAAGACACTATAACACTTCATTCATTGCTATAGAATATACTGTATTTGTATTGATAATTCACAAAAGGGTTACAAAGAGATGTCCTTTCACAAATTTTACCCTTAGGCTACAATGGAGTCTCCTCTAAGGAGCTCTTTGGAGGTAGTACAAAGATAGCAGATCAATCTTTCTGGGTTCCTCGATTGAAGGTGGGCTTCTTGCTCATGAGCCACCGCTTGTTGGATGCTTCCTTATGTCTTTGCTAGACCTGTGAACTTGCAAAATCCTATTAGTGCATTGGGGGGTCTGCCTTAGTCAAACCCCATGGTTATGAAGACAAAAGACTCATAAAAATGCTCAAAACATGAAATTAACCATTAAAAACCAGCATAAAACAATAAACTAAGCTATTCTTACCTGTTCAAATGGTTTTGATGCCTATTGCAGAGGTTTGTACACTTGGGGTGCAAACCGAGAAGTTCACATGTGTGAGGTGCAAACTGACCCTTTTGAAGCCAAATTGCTCAGATAGGGTCCCTGGATGCTTTTGATTGGTTCTAGATGTGCACTTTTTTGGATAGAACTTATGAATGGTAAATCCTGATGTGGAAATCAACCAGTCTCACTCACAAAATGGGATTATGCAAGAGACAAATAGATTATGACCTTCGTATTATGGATGTGAGATGGATGCATGTTAATTGTAATGGCTATGGTGATTTTGACAGAGTTTCGATATGTAAAATTTGTGATGATCTAAATGGTGAAAATGACCTTCTATTTATAGAGTGGGCCAGGGTGATAAAAATGGGATGAGGTGTCCCCCATGAGGTGGCTATGGTGAGGTGTCCACCAAAGAGGTATCCCCTGATGTGTCCTATGTAATGAGTGAATTTGGGTGAGAGAATCCCTCACCCATCCAAAAGTAATAATGATTAGGGATAAATATCAATTTGCAATTAATAATCACCTTTATGGAAGCATCTTAGCATTAATTAATCATTTTTGTGTGTAAAAGTCTCCATATTGTTTTTATGACCCAGGGGTGTGTGATATGGAGAAATATATGGGATGAGAGGTGGTAAGGCTATAATAGTCTAGTCTAGGTGATGTGGGAGGCTAGGCTAGTCACAGTAGACTAGGTGAGGTGGAGACTTTTAATTAAATCAAGTTTAGATCTAATTAAGCATGATATTATCCATAAAGCACAATTTGACCAAAGTGTTGACTTTTTTACCATAAAGTGGTTTTTGATGATGGCAAAGGTTTCAATCATAGTTGAGTTGGCATGAGGTCACATGAGGACCTAGGGTTAAGCATATAAAATGGCTTAGCTAGCCCAAAGGGGCTAATGGTGATAGTGTTTTTGGGTCAATTTATGCAATTTTCAATGGTTTTGCACATTAATTAACCGTGGATATGGGGAGAGGGACAATGTGTGACTTTTTGGTGTCTACAGTGATATTACACATGGAAGAACCATTTGATGTGAGTTCACTCAAAAATTTTCTTGGTTCAACAGGATACTACTGAAGGTTTTGTCAGGAATTATGCACATGTATCCTACCCATTAGATTCTTTGATGAAAAATAATATTTCTTTCAGATGCACAGAGGAGCACCAAGGAGCATTCAAGGAGCTAAAGGCTAAGTTGGTGAGTAGTTTGATTTTGGTGTTTCCTATTTGGGATAAGGAATTCCATGTCCATGTTGATACATTGAATTTTACAATTGGATGTGCTCTAGCATAAGAAGGACAGTTTAGGCTAGATCAACCTATTTTCTTTGCTAGTCGCCTTTTGTCAAGGCCAAAGAGAAACTATAGTACAATAGAAATGGAAGCTTTGGGAATGGTATATGTGGTCAAAAATTTTAGGCATTACCTACTAGAGAATCCCTTTGATTTCTATGTTGATCACCAAGCCCTATTGTACTTGATAAACAAACTAGTGATCCAAGGATGAGTCAATAGGTGGCTCGTTAACCTCCAGGATTTTATATTCTGATTAGTGGTGAGACCTGATAAGAAGCATGTGATTGTAGACCAATTTTCTTGGATACGATCAGGAGAGCCTGCAAGAACATGAGTTCTTGATAAATTTCTAGATGTATAATTATTTGCCATCAACATTGTTTCATCTTGGTACAAGTTGATTGATCAATATATATCCATAGATGAGTTGCCACAAGAGATGACAACAACTAAAAAGAAGAAAGTAATCATGAATTGAGCACCTTTCCATATAATAGAAAGTTTGCTATATAAAATGGGAAGTGATTATATCTTGCGAATATGTGTAATGGATGAAGAATTCAAGGTAGCATTGAAAGAAGCCCACGCAGGCTTAGCAGGAGGACATATGGGACCATATGAGACTGCTAGAAAAGTATTTGTAGTAAGACTATGGTGGCCTACACTGTATAATAATGCAAAGGAGCATGTGAAATCATGCAAAACTTGCCAAAGAGTAGGGAAGCCAATCAAGAGTGACTTTATGCCCTTACATCCATCATGACCACAAGAGTTTTTTTAACGATGGTGATTGGAATTCGTAGGACCATTGAAGACATCTCAAATATGGAAGTGTAGATACATCATAGTAGCAACAAAATACCTGATAAAGTGGTTTGAAGCGAGAGAAATACCTAATAATTTGGTCAAAATTATAGCAAGATTTTTGTATGAGCATGTAATCATAATATTTGGTATTCAACTACAAATAACAAGTGATCACGGAGGACACTTCGTTAATGAGATTATCAATATGCTGACAACAGAGTTCAATATTTTACACTCATTGTCTAGTTTGTACTACCCCAAAGCGAATGGGTAGGTGAAAGTGATAAATAAAGTCTTAGTATCTACTCTATATAAAACCTATGGAATAGAGGGAGCAAACTGGGAGGAAAGGCTACCATCCATTTTGTGGGCATACAAAACAACTTTTAAACCAACAACAGAACATACACCTTTCCAACTAATGTATGAATAGGAAGCAATGGTGCCAGTCAAATTCTTGATACCAAGTTTGAGAATCACGATAGAGCATCGCTTGGGGGATCAAGAAAGTTTGGAAGAGTGACTGATGACACTGACCAAGTTAGATAAAGAAAGAATCATGGCATAATGGGTGATTGAGATAGCTCAAAAAAGATGAAATGCATGGCATGACAAGCATTTGAGGAAGTTGGAACTTAGTCTCGATGACTTAGTTCTAAATTTTAACAAAAAATGGGAAATCAAGCTAGGTAAGCTAAAGATGCTATGGCTTGGCCCTTATAAAGTACTTAAAGTAATGAGTAATGGAGCAGTTAAGCTATAGAACTTGAATGGGATAGAGGTACCCAATACTGTAAATGGCTAAAATTTGAAGCCTTATAAGGTACAATGTTTATTCATTGTTTTAGAAGAAATTGAATGACAAATACAAGTGAAAGCTCAAGATGAGGCTCACTGTGAGACAAGTCCATCACATGAAGAACCTGATACAGGACTCACACACTTATTTGTAGAAGGGGAGGATACACAACTAATAGTTGAATAGCAAGAGTTGGCACCTCAACCTGGTGAAATAATAAGGATGTGAGTACACACCAAAAGGGTTGATGGGACCATACGAGAAGATGAGTGGGTTTCTCCAGAACCAAGAGGCTATCAAGAGATAGCACTGTTACCTAGAACTTCAAACACAAGGTACCCATGAGTAGAACATAGGGAACTGCATTAATAGATAGAAGGACGAAGAAGGATAATATTAGTAGCGTGTAATGAAGATAGAGTGGACACATTCAAAATGGAAATCTTAGAGGACAATAGGGATGAAACTATAGACTGGCTCAGATAGGGCTATTACAATAGAGGATGAGAATGCAAACTCAACAATTACAAGAAGAGTATCAAAAATTGTAGAGTCACAATGCGAGGTTGAGAGAAAAACTCATCTAGGAGTTGGATGGTACCATACGAATACTGGATGAACATAGGGTAGTTAGAAAACAAGAAGTTGAAAGTGAACTTGAGGAGGTTGAAGGATTTACTCCAAGAAATTGAGGAAATTAAGGTGTAAGCATAAATTTGCCACCCCAACCAAGCGAGCAACCAATGACAAATAAAGATGCAAAAGTACTTTGGAGACACATAGAGGAGACCACCACATCACCTGAATCACAAGGCAACCTATTATTGGATATGACAGATTCTAGTAATGAAGGAATTTCATGGTTGGTAGGAGAGCCTAGTGCAAATAATAGTGATGACGATGAGCCAAAGAATCCTCATAATCCTAAAAGAAATAATGACCCTCTAACTAGTGGATCAAGACAAAGACAATCAGGGAGAGCTCAAAGGGGTAGACCTAGTATTTATATGCAAGATTACACAATAGCTCATCAACAACCAAGATGACAAATAAAGGAAGTATGGATATTGGAGAGGGTGATGAATTTGCCAACTGATTGGGTGGAACGGAGGGAAGAAGGTCGAACCAACTCTAGCTCTGAGACAGACTTCTCTAATGTATATAGAGAAGTATTGGCATCTTCATCCCCCCATAGATCCTTTGAGGAAATAATATGGAGACATCGCTTGGTACATGCTGATGGAAGAATCAAAACCTTGTGACAGTTGTCACCTAACCAGAGTCCACTAGCCAATATTGAGTTAATAAAAATTACTCCTGATAATCGAGGAACAAGAGGAAGAATTGGGCAAAGACCTCTAAGACTCCAACAAGGAATGGGAGGATGTAGTCGACTAGGGAATAATTGAGATCATGATGATGTTACAAATAAAGTAGGTAGAGGATGAGGAAGGTTCTGACCCCCTACTCCTAGATGGCTGGGAGATAATCCTTTAGCATGCAAAAACTAGACAAGGAACTGGCGAGGTATACAAACTCTGTAAGATGACACACATGGGGGCAACCACCCATAACTAGACAAGGACCTCAATGAGTGATGGGTAATAGGTGATTACTCCAAGATAGGGAGGAATCACCAATAGTATAAAGAATTTTGATGCTATGAGGAAATAGATGGGGTAGATAACCAGATGGTAGAAACCTTACTGGAAGAGGAAGGATACACTTTATAGAGGAAAGAAACTTAGGTCAACAATGAGTTCGATCACTAAGTTTAGATCAAGAATTGATCCATGGAGATATGCAAAGAAGTCACTCAAATGATAGTAGAGTGGTAAGGACACCACTAGTATGGGATCAATCACCTGCATGGTAGCAAGAAGAAGGACCACTAGGTGAGGATACTCCAACTTGCCATTGTACAATTCCAAATTATACATATTTTAGAGGAAGAGATGAACATGCAGTAACATCACAAGTAGAGACAAGCCAACCAAGGGAACAAGGGGTATAAGAAGACACAATTACTCAAAATATTATGGTCGAACCTCCAGGTCAAGATTCAGATGGGATCGTACAAGTGAATGTCACTGTACAATTACCAAGATGGTAAGTGTAAATAGACGAGGGTGAAAAAAAAATAGGTACCTTAGTTGTGAAAATACCTTGGGACGCAATTAAGAAGGAAGTGGTTGAAAACCAGAAACAGAAGCCTCTTTAGAAAGGGAGAAATTGAAAATTTTCTCTAAGTATAAAGATCGTACACAGTAAAATTAAAGATGAAATCATACAAATGATAGATCGTACAAAGTAAAAGAGAAAAAATAAGGAAAATCGTACAAAATGACATGTTGTACAATTTAGATCGTACAATGTATGATTTCAAGTAGGACGTACAATTTCCAACTACCTAATTAATGCGGCATGCATGGGAGAAAGCATCGGTTGGAGGAAAAAGTGGGGGAAAATATGAAATTTAAAAAACTTGCTGAGTTGTCAATCATCCATGCAAGATGGAGGTAAAATGTGCAAAGTGGCAGAATTTAAGTTGATCGAATTAGGGTTTAGTTAGGTTTTTTTGAGCACTTTAAATAGGAAGGCAAAATTGCAATTTTTATCAAATCATACAAGTGAGAATTCAAATTTTCAAGAGGACAAAGGTGGAAAGCATGTAATTGGAGGAAGAAGACCATATAGGCAACCAATTTTATTAATAACTTTGAATTTTAAGGACCCATTTTTAATTAGCACCAGGGATTTCTCTTCATTTTCTAAAACATTTAACCCAAGAAAGGAGGAAGAAAACTAGGGTTTACTCCATGAAAAATGGAAATTCAAATTCAAGCCAAGAATAGCAATAAAATATATGAGAATATTTCAAAGTACGGATGCATAAGTGAATAATTGTTGCTGTAAATCTAGAGAACTAGAAAAATTGAAGAAGTATGGTAGAAATTACAAGTTGTTAAAGATTTAAACCCTAAAAATCGATATAATCTATCAAACATAAAGCTAATGAACATTAGAGGAGATAAGAGAAGTTTGTATAGCCATAAAACTACCACCAAAAATTTTTCAGTTTGAAATAAAATCATGCCAGAGGTGAAGGAGTGGAAGATTATTCCGAAAAACACAAAGATGATAGATCGGGGAAATGAGCAAATGGGTAGATGGAGGATTCAGAAAAAGAGATCGGGATTTGGAATTCTTCACAACCTAGGGTTTTAGAAGTCATGTTGTATGATTTTGGGGATAGCATGTATGATTTCCAAGGGAATTAGCAAGATTTTTGGTGATTTTTGGGCCTTTTAAGATAGTTATAAACAAATCATATGAAATCATACGAAAGCATACAGATTCCAAAGGGGAAAGTAGTAAAAAGCAACATCGTACATAGTACTATCATACTGTACGGTCTCAGGTTGTAGATGTATGATTTGATGAAGATAGGACGGTTTGAAGACTAACGGCTAAAAATCAAACTATGGGAAAAAATTGATAGTGTACAATCCAAAAGTGGCTGGTAAGGGTAAAACCATACAAGAGAAACAAATAAACGTACATTGTATGATTTTATAGTAAGTCATACAATTTTTGGTACACTTATTATTATGGAAAGAGGTGATGTGGATTTTAAGATAATCAGTGATATGTTGAAGGAATTATCTCAATAGAAGAGTTTGGACGTTGGTTAAGGTGGATTGCAGCCAATAGGGTGGAGAGATCACTAGGTCCATTGCATAAGAGAGAGGTATACCCATGAAAACACCAAGGGTGATAGTCTCAGTCCTGTGATTGGCATGGTAATCATCCTTAGAGTAGAAGAGGTTATAGGCCATGGAGGGGACAAAGACATTGGTGGAAAAACCTAAGAAGAACACCACCAAGGCACCAGGAGGAAAGAATGGCACAAGAAAGAACCTCATGAAGGGAATTGAGAAGTGAAATTTATCTGCCAGATCAGGAGAAGCATCTGAGTAGTGGACAAGAAGAATGCCAGGTGGAGATGACAAAGATTGCATTTGTGAAGCATGGAGTAGATACATGCAGGAAGTGGTGGGATTCCGAGAAGAATAGGAATCATCCTTGGAGGAATACATTTAAGGATGCTCATGTGGTGGTCATTGCACAAGTTCCACCATTCCATATAATGTTCTTCTAGAACTATATATTACATATAGTCTAGGCATATAACCCTATGATCTGAACTACCTATGTCAATGTGGGCAAGAGGTCAGTGAAGGTGGATATTTTTGCATAGATGTTTTAAAAAAAATTTGGCTTGCTGAAATACGATATGGAGGTAGTAAAAATATTGGTAGATCCAATAGAGGCATACCACCTCGTCACTACCATGACCACTATCAAATCACTGACTAAGGCAAATATCTCAGGCGTGGAAACATACATAATAAAATAGAGCCAATTGAAAGCATAACATTGGCCGTGTATAATGAATATAGTCATGGCTCAACTGTCAGCCATAGAAATTTCACTGTGGATGGCATAATAAGCAGAAGGTATCACCAAGGGGATTCAATATGATTGGGATTTCTCTCTAGAAAGGATAATACATGAGGAACTGATGAAGAGGCCGAAGAATTTTAGAATCATCTTCCATGCTATTGGATTGTTATTGAATGTGGTCATAGAGGCAGGAATGCAATTTCCAATATTGATGCCACCTCAAGAGATCAAGTCATGATAGCCGATGATATTGAAGTGGGCAAAGTCAGTGCCATTATCAAAAGTAACTCCAAAGAAACCTTGAACAAGGAGTGAGCAACATATCAGTGAAGCTCAAGAAGAAACAAATCCATAGAAGGATGATGATGTGCATCATAGGTAAAAAAGGCCCAGATGGCTCGAATAGGAGCTAGAACAACAAGCACCAATACAACGACAGCAGGAGCAGCCACTCGTTCAAGAAATGCAAAAGAGGCAAGAAATCCCCATACAAATAATGATGAGAAGATAGTGGGAAAGAATTACGAGTAAACTAGTTCTAGAGGTACAGGAAAAAGAACAGTCAAACTCAGAAGCGATGGAACTGGATGAGTTGTATTGGACAAAGGTGGAGAGAATAGTACAATCCCTACAAATCTTCCAATTTTTTGAGAAGATGAATGATTCTAATTTTTTTAAAGGATTCAAGATAGAGCAAGATGGAGTAGCCACTACTCAAGAAGATAAGGTGGAACACTTATTTTCTTAGTTAATCCATGTGATTAATAGTGCTAGACTAGAATTTTGCATTGGCCATGTGGGATAATTTAAGTTGTGGGAAGAACAAGTATCTCTCAAATTGGAGAGGATAATAGAATGGATGAGCAGTGTAGAGCGTACAAGGAGGATAGAAAAAATTCACACACAACATCCATGGAAGTTGCCTAGGGAAGAGGTAACAACAATGTTGGGAAGGGAAGACTTGCCAGAAGGGGTGGTCACAAATTACAAGAAATATCCAAGGAGGTACTTGGATAGAGTCAACCATCCGATCTGCCCTGTAAATATGATAGAAGTGGAGTACAAGAGGGTTGCTACTAGAGTGGCCATCACCCTAAGGAAGTTGAACTTCCTAACACACTAGATAGAGTGGTTGAGTATTGTATTGGAGCAAATCCATTAGCTCAAGGAGGCATAGAAGGAGGAAATTGAAACAACTCAAAAGGAATTGACTGTAATGAAAGAATTCTAGAAAAGCAGAACTATGGTAGAAGATAAATTAAAGAAGCTAGAGGAAGATCTATTAGGGCTCAAGACTGAGTTTGAAGATAGAATTAGCACACTAGAAGAGGAAAAGAGACAAATCTCACAGACGATAGAGGATAGAATTAAGAAGTTGGAGGCATAGCTCAAATCAAAGGATGAGCTTATGACAGCATAGTTGGCTGAAAAGAGTGAGAAAATGGTAACATAATCCAAGCAGATAGAAGATATGATGAAGGACAATAAAAAGTTAAATGAAATGGTCCTGGAAAAGCAATCTCAGTTGAAGATTAGAGAAGACTAGACTCGAACTATAGAGGCTGATATCAACCACCACCTACATACCATTACTGAAAATAATGAAGAACTTCATGTGGTATCTTGAGCAGAAGCTCACTGGAAGGAGAAGTTGAAAAAGAGTGCCTCAAAATGGAAACAACAGATGATGTCGTTCGTGAAAGCTATCAAGGAAAATGCTAACTTCCATGAGTAAAAAGTAGTATAGATGGGAAGCTACGTGGCCAAGCTGAAGTGGTAGAGTATGAAGCATAGTAGAAGAAATAGAACGAGTCGGTAAGGACACCAACCAAAGTAAAGGGGGGGGAATATGTAGGCAGAAAATCCACCTCTTAGAAGAAGTGATCAAAGGGATTTGCTCAATTTTGACAGTTTTGACACAAGTGACAGTTTACCCAAGTTTTGTAAATCATACAGTAAGGGGAAAAAACATATAACTGGAATGGCAGATCATACAGGGCAGTGGCAAATTGTATAGGGTGCACCGAAATTCACCCAAATGCAAGGGAAATGTAATTTCAGATTAAAATGATGCATAGATTTGCTAACTAAGGTGTTTAACTTAGTAAAAATCCAAATTAATGTATTCAATTGTATATTTTCAGTTGTAAATAATGAATTGCCTTAGTAACCACTTTGGAATGGCCTAGGCAACGTTATATAAAACCTCATTTTCAAATTTGTAGGTCTAGTTACTAGGGTGAATAGATAGTAATTGTTAGTTGTTGATTCTCTAAGTTTTTGCAGTTACATTGATAGATTTTCCATACTATAATCGAATCCATATACATCAATGAGCATAATGATGATTGTGGATGACTGTGTATGATTTTGGTAATGATGGATGGTGATTCATGGATGAATTTTGATGTGTGTGTGTTTCTATGGAATGTTATAGGTTAGTTTTGTGCATTTTTGTAATCCTATGGTAGAATATGGTGCTAGTGAAACATAGATAATGATATAGAAGCATGGAAATATCAAGGAACACGTATTGAAATGCTTTGTACAATTTTTGGCCGTACTCATGCACATGGAATCTCTCAACAATCTTGTTAGCATGTTTTGCCTATTATGGAGATTGTATTTATTAGTCCATCAAACCCTTACAAAACATCCAAGAGAGAGATTAGAGCAATGTAAAATTGAAACTAACATATGATTGTGTCTTTTGTTCATACAAATTGTACATCGTCACCCTTACAAATCGTACAAAGCACTTTTACCCGATTTGGTAAAATAGGTGATTGAGAGAAACTTACCCGATTTGGCAGTTTTGGGAAATCGACTTGAGCAATTGCAAAACTATATACGACAACCTCCAAAACTGAATCTGTTAGTTTTAATAAGTTTAATATCATACCATATATGACATTGTACAATTTGAGATCATACAGTGTAGACATTAAGGTCTGTACAAGGTGATTATAATTCGTACAAGGGTAGTTTAAATGTTCTTAAGACTGTACGATTTGGTAATTGAGTTGGGCTTACCATATTGATCATTCTTAGCCTTGTAAAATACCTCCCTACCAATAATACTCCACACCTGTGCTACAACAAACATCATCTAGAATAAATGAGAAGTCTTGTTCAGTCCCGCCAAGGATCCTCGGGAGGTCTCATGTGCCTATGGGACCCAACTTTGGTTGAAGGAAGGTTGTTGTCTTCTTTTAGCAGAATTATCAACATCATGTTCCACTCCAAGGTAACCAACCAATCCTATATCATATCCAACATCTATACCCCAAACTCTTCCATCGAGAGAGCAAAGCTTTGGAATACCATAAGTCAGATGAGGATTACCTTCAATACCATTCCGTGGATCATTGGAGGAGATTTCAATAGCCCTTTATACCCATCCAAAAATAAAGGAGGCTTAAATACCCTAAACATAAGCATGGAGGACTTCAGAGACTTTGTCAATCTCAATGAACTCCTTGATATTCAACTCAAAGAATCCAGGTTCACATAGAGCAATAGAAGAATCGGCAGTGGGCTCATCCAGGTGAAGCTCGACAGATTCCTCATTTCCCAAGAGGGTATTCCCACTTTCGAGGATGCCTCCTTTCTTACCCTCCCTAGTATTGGCTTATATCATAGCCCCCTCATCCTTGATGTGGGCAAGTCATCTACTTTAAATACCCCCTTTAGATTTGAATCCATGTGAATCCACCATAAGAACCTCATATTTGAAGTTACCCTCTGGTGGCAGTGTTGCGGGCCAAACACATGTTAAATTTGATCCTATTTTGTCACTGCCCGTGCATTTAAATTTTCATAATAGGGAGCTTCATAAAATTTAGAAGTATCTCAAACAAGATCATCTACAATACCCACTTCTAAGATGAGTTCGGATAATTCTATCATTGAGGGGTTTAAAGCAACGACATTCATTCATCCACACCATAACAGTTTACGTATGAATAATTAGATCCCTGTAAATTAAATACTCATACATGCATAATTAAATAGACATGAAAATAATTCTACGACAGCAATAAAAATAACAGTACAAAAAGCAAACCTATTAAAGCAGAAAACTGATCTAGGAAAGCACAAGTAAAAGGGAAGAAATACTATCTTGGAGTGGGCCCAGGCTCCAGCAACTCCCTTCTAGCTGAACACGCGATTAGGAACTCTTGAACTTTATTATAATTGCAAGATAATTACAATACTTCTATCTCCTTAGAATA
The DNA here is from genome assembly GCA_028583015.1 of Wollemia nobilis. Taxonomy (NCBI): domain Eukaryota; kingdom Viridiplantae; phylum Streptophyta; class Pinopsida; order Araucariales; family Araucariaceae; genus Wollemia; species Wollemia nobilis. Next base: position 6,831,142 of record JAQPPZ010016983.1, on the reverse strand, counting down.
ATCAATAAATTTTGGATATCTATCAAAAGGTCTATGTGTGTTTATATAGCACACACACATATCTTCTATTACAATGAGGTTACAACAGTAGTTTAGTCTAGAATAAACTGAGACAGTCTGGTAACCGCATTCGACATCTGCTAAAAACAATTATCATTCCTAATGGTAGCATGTTCGTTGATTGGTTCGAGTTGCTTGATCTGGATCATGCTTTGCCCAATGTAGGTAAGGCATCCTTGGCATTGATGTAGCTCCCTAGGATTGTCTTGTGTGATGTGGAACTAGAACTGCACTGATCAACACTGCTCACATTGCTCATTTGGTCAACTGGTGAAATGTGGAGGTGCATTCTCTATAAGGAAGGAATCTTCCTCAATTTTTTTGGCAGGAGCTTTCTTTATGCGGAATGTGCCTACTAGTATTGAGCAACTTATTCATACGAAAGGTGCCTACTAGTGTTGAGCGCCTTCTTTATGTAGAAGGCACCTTGCCTTGTATGGGGGTGCCTTCCTTATGAGGAAGACGCCTAGGTATGTCGGGTGCCTTCTTTATACGGAAGGTGCCTACCTTCTCTTGGCACCTTCCTTGAAGAGGAAGGTGCCTAACCACCATGCCTTGATCCTGGGAGAAACAGAGTGCCAGGTCCATGAAGGACCTCGACTGATCCAAATCTATCAAAACCAACTAAATTCCACATAAACACACTAAAACACACAAATAGATAACACACACAATTCTATTAAATAATTACATAATAATTCATGAAAGTACACCATTCCTATTATATTGTCGCATAATAATCAATAAAACCCATACAAAATATGAGCATTTTTGGGGCTCATCATCCCCCCATGCCTAACATATGCCACACCCTCATGGCATAAAAACTACAAGTAGCCCTTCATACTCCTCATCATCATCATTTTCTAGTATTCCTGGTTGTACCTACGACCTATGATCACTTTTTCTATGGACCTACATTGGTATGTGTGGTCTTTCTTTTTCAGTGTGGAACTATGGTATTGAGATGATTAACTTATGTTGTCTGCCTCTGCTCAATCCGCTGACTTCGTCTATTCAAGATTCCCATATTGGCTGTTACTAGAGGTAGCATGGCTATTGTGGCTCTTGCTGCCTATAATGTAGCCTCCACAGCCTATCATAGGTCAGCATTCGGGGGTCTGACAATTACAAGAAGGATGTCAGAATTATACCTCCTATGATGAACCACCTGGGTCTTATGTAGTCAAGTTGTCTCAGGGGTGAGCCCTACATTTTCTTTTGTGATGGTAGCAGCTTCTAATTCAGGCCTGAACACCCCCACCTCTCCAATTATTTTTGCATTTTAGAGAGGCATGCTCGTGATGATCCATAAATTTCCTAGAATTTATCATCATCCGCTGGATTGACATAGATACCATGTTCTCCCTTGACCTTCATAGCCAATTTCCTGGCCTCCTTTGCTGCTACCATTTCTTTGCTCAATCATTTGAACCTCTTTTGTATTTTTATGAACGGTTGCATATCCTCATCACATTCATCCTTGACCGATTTGGTGAAGGTCACCTTAGCCTTCCTTTGAGCCATCTTGGGCCCTTTTGCCTTTGTCCCAATAGAAAAAGTGTGGTGGCTTGAATAGGGGGTTTATCCTCCTTACCAGTGGGTGCCTTTTCATTACAAGGGGCTTACTCTGCTTACCCTGAAGCTATCCCTCCTTTCTCTAGTTTCTCTGGTGTTGACCCAGTAGGTCCCTCGGCCCCTCCTTCCTCAGGTTTAAGGGATTCTTACTTAATCCCTAATTTTGGCTGTGGCTGTTGGTCCATACTTGGTTTTGTGTTACTTAGCTCGATAATAGGGGGCTCTATTGGGATCCCTCTCTTGTCAATTTTGAAAATAGAGTTCTCCCTTGCCTTTTGGCTACCTGAAGAACACAAGCTTATACTGAGATGGGGGGTGAACAGTATAAGACCGCCTTTTACTTTTTCCTTTATACTTCAAAACAGTAAAGCAATATACCCAAAGCAATATCAAAACAATGCACAAAACCATCCACAAAGTGACACAACAATTTATGTCCACAAAACTTTTCTCTAAAAGTTATCTCAAAGTTCTTTGGGAAACCTTCCCAATTACAATGTTTATGAGCCTCGACTCAAAGGAGAAACCTTCCCCCAATCTGAATTTATGAGCCTTTGCTCAAAGGAGATACCTTCCCCTATCTCTGCTCTGGCTGGTGATCTTCTAGAAGACCTCTGCCTCCGCTGCCCTTAGCAAATGGAACTCTATCCACATAAGACACCTGTATTCCCTACTCTGGCTGGAGACTTCTATCCTCAACTCTATTACCTCAAAGCTGGTCCTCGAACTTGCACTAAACATAGTCCTTTGGTCTAGCACAAATGTCCTTGTCCTATGTCTTTGATCAGTACCAAACACAGTCCTTCGGTCTGGCACAAATCTGTCCTCAGGTTCTTCTCATAAAACCAATGCACCTCTATCCTCAAGTTCTCTGATATAACCATCAACCTCAGCTTCACAAGTCCTCTGCTAAGATCTGTCCAAATCTGCTCACAAGTCCCCATAGGAACCTGTCCAAAACCTGCTCACAATTTTATCAAGAACACTTCCTTGGCATGAACCCACAAGGAGAATGGTTAGAGACCCAATGTGATTCATCCACCTCATAGAAGCATAAAGAGAATTGTTAGAGACTCAATATGATTCATCAACCTCATAGAAGCATAAAGAGAATTGTTAGAGACTCAATATGTTCTATACTTAACTCCCAATCTCAATCTCAACTCAATCTCAAATCTCAAAAGAATAAGATAGATGTAGTATGCTTTTCTCAAGAACATGAAACACAACCCAACAATTGCCAACCATGCAATATCTCATATAACAATGATACTCATGTTCTTTCCAAAACCAATATCTTTTCTCAACCAATTAGGGCTTCAACAAAAATGCTCAAAGACAAGGTTTAACCAACATCATTCAACTCAACATTAACCTTGAAGCATTCATCCAATCATCATTAGAAAAGGAAACAAGTAGAAATCCTTTTCCCTCCAAAGGTATTTGAACAAAACAGCCACCCACACAATATCACCAAATGCATAGAATAACTTGTTCAAATCAACCCAATGGAGTAAGCCCAATATCATGAATCAAGTAAAGCACTAACTTCATCAACACAACCACTATGGAAGCAACTCATCCATCAATATCAAAACAGCCAACTAAGTGTTTCACCATATCAATGCAAGTAGCAAGACTCACAAACATAAACCCTAGTGCACAATGCTTCCACTACCTCAAACCAGAATTATGCATTTACCAAAACTCTCATCAATGATAACAATGCATAAGTAGTCTTCAACAATCCAGAAAATAGGATTCACTCTCAACCAAAGGAAACTTAGTAGAATCCCTTTTCACTCCAAACTTATTTCAGAAAAACATACACCAATCATACTCATAAGAAGAATGTGCCCATACCTTTTTGAAGTGAAGGAACCCCTTTGGAAATCTGCCACAATCACAAAGTTCTTTTGCCAATCTTCACAAAGGTTAGTAGATCACAACATAATCAACATTACTCCACTTTTCAATAATCATTACCAAAGCCTTTAATTGCACAATTTCCTTATCTCTCCTAAAACCACTTGTACCATAAAATAAAGTAAACTACAACAATGCATAACATTATAACTCCCAAAACCACTTGTACCATAAAATAAAATAAATCACAACATTGCATACCTTATAACTCCCAAAACCACTTGTACCATAAAATAAATCACAATAATTTTATTTCAACAACTTATTACACCTCTCTAATTATTTTTAACATATAATACCTTTTAATCTCACAAATATCTAAATCTTTATAACTCCCAAAACCAAACACCACAGCCTACTAAACCTTATGCCTCAAAAACCAACTTTATACTATAAAACTTCTCAAACCTTATGACTCCCTTAAATTAAACTTTACCCACTAAAATGTATAACTTCCCTTTGTTTTATAGACAGAAATATGTACCTTGGTGTTTTATGATGGCGTGATTGACCTCATCTCTTGCGAGACCTAGCGCTGCTCCGAATGTCTTGCTTTGACCACTGTGTTGTCCTGGATGGGCGGCTAAACTTCGAATGTGCACCTAAACCCCTTTTTAAACCACACCTCGACACTCGTGATTCCTATGAAACTCGATACGTAGATCACATATCCCTTGGTACGGAGTTCAAACACTCCTCGTCGTGTAGATCAAAACAGTCCTTGGCACACTCATTCACTTACTTCGAAACCCTCTAAGATGCTTTCTCTAAATTCCGTGCAGTCATGAATTTCTGTGTCATTGGAACACGTGCGTAAGGTTTCGATCGAATCCATCGAATATCTCAATATTATTATCGCAATGCAGGGTGCCTCATAAACGTGGCCTTCTTCACAATGCAAAATGGTGAGCGCCTTCACACCTCACGGGAGTTGAACACTGTTCCTCCCTTTTTAAACACTTCGCTATCGCAGGGGTTCAATGAAAATGAAAAGCTCGGCGATTTATATCAAATGCCCCTTCTTAATATTTCACACACACCATCCCTTCACTGGCGCAGGAGTTTAAATGCCGAAATCGAAAAACACCGAGAGTAAATATCGAACACCATTCAACACATTAATGAATTCCATTTGCCACCTTTTATATGCACTAAGATGCATTGATTTATACGTCGGCACTTTTAATTTAATTTAATATTTTAATTTAAATTTTAAATAAATAAAATTTAAACTAAATATTTAAAATTAAATATCTTCATCACCGGGGCACCTTTTTCAACAAAACGAAAAGCCAGCTTGGGTTTTAAGAAAAACCCACTTCAAATCTGTTGTCCATGGTTTTAAATAAAACCTTTTATTTTGTCTGCCTGGGTTTTCACAAAAACCCTTCCGCTTCTTGACATCAATGACAACATCAACACTTGAGCAAAGGCAATGTACCCAATGTACCCAAAATTGCCAACACTACCTTGTTGAGCATTCGACTAAAATTCTTGAGAAGAGAATACTCGCTCTAATGAAGTGGGGGAATTCATCGAGACCTCCATCACCCAGTCCATTTGGGTGGATGCATCCCTCTTCTCTACTTCCTTGGCCCAAAATCATTGATTTTCGTATTGCAAATACTGGACTAGCTACTTCAGCTGAGCGATCATTTTTTCTTGTTGCTCTAATTCTTCCCTATGCGTAATCTGGCAATCCTCAAAAAAATTTTGGGCCATCTAGCAATCAGTTTGCCATTCTAGGGCTTCTTCTAGGGTGGCATCAACATGTTGGTTAATGCCCTCATAGGTCCATGCACCTTGCAATTTTTGGCATGTTAATTCTTGGAGGGTCTGGGTTGCGAGACCAACCTCCAGGTCTTCCTCTTTCTCCTTTGATGATAGGAGTAGACATCATAGGCACCTCCTCCTAGGAACTTGTTTAGTCTACTGTAATTCAGTTTTACCACTGGAAAATTATGCCCCTTCCTCCGCAAAATCAAGCAATGGTGATTGTCCTCTCTCTTCAACCTCCTCCATGCAGTCTTCACCATATTATCCTAACTCGACAGTAGAGTATGCTCTTTCTCCCTAGCTTCCATCTCCCTCTACACTCGAGCCTTCCTCTTGTGCTTCTGCATGGTGAACTAGTGTTTTTATCAGCCCATGGTGGGCCAAAGTGGAAGGCGCACCCCTCTGATATCGAGCCGCTTCATCCTTCAGGGCACTTGCCAGGTAGAAGGGCACATTAATTTTCCTCCCATGCACCAGGTGGTCTAAAAACTGCACATGATTAGCGTGTAGGTGGTAATATTTCCCTGTGCATGTGAATAATTGAGCAATCTGCTCGAACATATTCCACAAATTCATTGGAATTACACTTTTTGGCAGCCCTTCCTTATCTATCTGCACATTTTTCCCCTCTAACAGCAATTCGACGCATTTCTTCAACATGTCACCCTTGTATGTGCTCTTTCCTGTGAGAGACAGGCCAGTCACCTGGGAGATGTATTTTGGTGTGACCGAAATCTCTCTTCCACGAACTTGAAATTTGTCACCTCTCAAGGAGGCAAAAAATTCCTTGGCTACCTCTTTATCTTGGTTCTGGCTGACCAGGGTGTAGTACTCAAGCCACCCTTCAGCTTCAAACTGGGTTCTGACTACCCCCATGATCCCTTTTGTGTCACCTGGCTCATTCTTCTTGACGGCATGGTTCTTCGAGCATCCTACCATAGTGCCTACCACAATTGTGTCCACTATTTTTTTGCCCTAATTTTCTCAGGAAGGCACCTTCTTATACAAAAGGCACCTACCCCTAGCATTTAATCTTGGGTTTGATAAGGTACACCTTTCGAGTCATAATATTGGTATGATATTTTGGTCATGGAGGGATACGTAATTTTTATGGCGACACTATTTTTCAAAACTGCATAGTTCATGAAAATTATATAAAAATTTAATTTGAATTATGCGCATACCTGATTGGATGTTTCGTGCATCATGAAATATGGTGATTCGTCAGTCTGTGACATGGAGGATGCACATTTTTGCATGTGTTGATTATGTTGGACTTGTTGCTACATTGTTCGAGGTTTGATATCGATGATAGAGTTGTGTATTGGTGCAAAGAACATCAGCCCATCATCCTTGGGTATGTGAGAAGATCCTGCCCCATAACTCCAGAAGATATTTGGTTGGGGTGTATTTTCATCATGTGGGATGATGGTGGTAATATGTTTTTGCCCCCTCATGTGTTGATCTTGCTTGAATCGAGGCACACATTATACCAAAGCATCAGTTGTACGCGAAAGGCTCTTTAAGTGAATGGCACTTTCTTGATGTGGAAGGCGCTTTAAATGAATGATGCCTTCCTAATGCAAAAGGCACTTTGATTGAACGGTGCCATATTGATGTGGAAGGCGCTTTAAATGAACAATGCCTTCCTGATGTGAAAGGTGCTTTGAATGGATGGTGCCTTCTTGATATGAAAGGCGCCTTCATTTTTTTTTTTTATGGTGCCTTCTTGATGTGGAATATGCCTCTCTTTTATTTTCTTTTTTGTTAGGAATAACAACGGGTGCCTTATTTATGAGGAAGGTGCCTACTTTCGTTGGGCAGCCTCTTCATAAGGAAGGCACCTCCTTTTTTCTTGGGTACCTTCTTTATAAGGAAGGTGCCTTATTTATGTTGGGCGCCTTCTTTATAAGGAAGGCACCTTATTTCTATTGGGTGCCTTCTTTATAAGGAAGGCACCTTATTTCATCTGGGCACCTTCTTCATGCGGAAGGTGCCTTGCCTCTACTTGGTACCTTATTCACAATGGAAAATGTCCACCTTAGTTAGGCGCCTTCTTTGAGGAGGGAGGCATCATTCCTTAAGTGGAGAATATTCTTTGAAGAGGAAGGTATTTTGCAAGGCATTTTTTTTTTAGAAACCACGTTGTGATCATCCGTGCAAGGGTGATCAAGCCTCCTCAGACTTTCTTCATGTTGCCCTAGCATATTCCTGTTAGACCTGGTGTGTGATTTTTTTCTTCCCGAAGGAGAGTTTGTTGCCTTCGTTTGAACTTGGATAGATGTTGCTTCTAAAATACGTGTGTAGGTGTCAGGATGCTGAGCCAGTTCAGGCCTGGTTTCCCAGATGCCTATTTTTCGTGCTGTCAGGCCTTTCACCTGCAAAAAGCAAACAAAAAGAAAAGAAAATATAGGCAGTTAGATGCAATCCATGCCTGTTAGGCCCTGGCCTTAGGATGCCTATAGCTTGCATGCAAGCTCATCCCTTTAAAACACACCATAAGAAATAAATAAACCTAAACTAATTTATTTTGGTAGACACCTCCATGTCCACCATATTATTACTGAGAGTTTTGTCCAGACTTACAGGGATGGGGTCTCCCCCATGCCTGCTCTAGATTCCACCAATAAGTTCTTGGACGTGTTGTAGGACCATAGTTGGTGGCCATTAACTGTCAACACAATGTTGTTGTCGTCAATGGTCTTGACATGCACAACACCATTTTTGACAAGTTCTACCACTTCATATGGTCCCATCCATCTCTACTTTAACTTTCCCTTCCATTATTGGAACCTAGAATCATACAATAGCACGCATTCTCCCTCCTAGAACTGCTTTAGCTTAATGTGACGATTGTGCCACTGATTTCTTTGCTTTTGTATGATCTTCATTCTTTGTAAAGCATCCATTCAAATTTCATCTAGTTGATTTAGTTGTCGAACTCTTTCTTTTTGGGCTTCTTCCAAGCTCATATTTAATTCTAAAGCAGTTCTCAACGTCTTGATTTCAAACTTGATGGGCATCATTGCATTATTTCCATAGACCAGCTGGATGGGTGTGAAGCCTGTGTTTGATTTCCATGCGGTGTTACAAGTCCATACTGCCTTCGATAATCATGCAGTCCAATATTTTCTATGTTGCTACATGGTTTTTGTTAGGATGTTCTCAATCTCTTGTTGAGCAAGGAGTTGCAAGTAGGTTGTCATTGTTGTCAACACAGGCAGTTAGATCCAATGATGCAGTGGGAAGACAGATCAGAAGTCATTCAGATGCAGAAGATAGAAAAATTTGAAGAAAAAGACAAGTTAGAAAACTGTCGCGATATCGCGACATGTTTTCTGTCGTGATTTCGTGACAAGTCGGAGGAGAGAGAAAATGCAGCCGGAAATGTCACGATTTCACGACGAAAATGAGGAGAGAGAAAGTGCAGCCGAAAATGTCACGATTTCACGATGAAAATGAGGAGAGAGAAAGTGCAGCCCGAAATGTCATGATTTCGTGACGAAAGTGAGGAAAGAGAAGGAGCAAGGTAAACTGTCGCGATTTCGTGACATGTCGGAGGCCAAGAAGCTAAGTCAAGAAACTGTAGTGATTTCGCTACATGTTGAATTTTCGTTGGCAGAAGCAGGGAGAAAGTGTTAAGTGAAAAAGTTGTAGAAATTTCGCTATGAGTTGCAAAGGCACAAAGCAAAGGTGTAGCAATTTTGCTACAGGTAAAAATTGCACAACTCTAAGGTGTAGCGATTTCGCTACAGGTAAAAGGTGCACAACTCGAAAGTGTAGCGATTTCGCTACAGGTAAAAGTTGCACAACTCGAAAGTGTAGCGATTTCGCTACAGGTAAAAGTTGCACAACTCGAAGGTGTAGCGATTTCGCTACCAGTCAAAAGTGTGGAACTTAAAGATGCAGCGATTATATTACAAGTCAAAATTTCATGAGAAGAAGCAAGTTGAAAGCACAAGGCACAAAGATGTAGAAATTTTGCTACTGCATGAAGCACAAAATGTACGGAAGCCCAAAGAGTCGTGATTTTGCGACAAAGATGAAGATGACATCAGCAAAAGCTAAAAGTGTCTCAATTTCACGACAGGATGCAAGAAAAGCTGCTGGAAGCCGGAAGCGTCGCGATTTCGTGACAAGAATGAGGATGACATCAGCAAAAGCTGAAAGTGTCACGATTTCGCGACAGGATGCAAGAAAACCTACTGGAAGCCGAAAGCGTCACGATTTCGTGACAAGAATGCGGATGACGTCAGTAACTGATCAAAGTGTCGTGATTTCACGACAAGAATGGTAATGAAGCGTTCAAAGGCAAAAAGGGTCGCGATTTCACGACGATAAGGTCAAGGAGGTGTACGACCACAAAAAGTGTCGCGATATCGTGACGTGTTGTCATTTCACGGCAATAAGCTATAGGAAGGTGGTGAAGGTGGCAGAAGAGTTTGAGGCCGACAAGTTTGAGTCAAGGTCGACAGTTTTTTAGGGTTTGAAGTCGATAGTTGCTAGGGTTTCACAGTGGACATCGTTAGGGTTTCAAAGCCGACAATTGCTAGGGTTTTACAGTGAACATCCTTAAGGTGTTAAAGCCGATAGTTGCTAGGGTTTTATAGCAGACATCGTTAGGGTTTTAAAGCTGACATTTGCTAGGGTTTTATGATGGGCATTTTTAGGGTTTGCAATCGACAATCACAAGGTTAAGAAGCCAAAAAAATTCTAGGGTTTGAGGTTGTCATCATTAGGGTTTGCAACCGACGTCTTCAAGATACAGTCGAATATGTTTGATGTTATATTCTCGTCTATAAAATGGGGGGCTGTGGAAAGGTTAAAATGTATGCGATAAGTGTGATATGTGTGAAACAAGTTCATGTCAAGCTGAGAGCATGTCGATTCGATCTCGAGAGTGATAAAAGTGATAGTTCTTTGGAGTTGAAGAAAAGAGATCACAGTAATAAGATAATGTGTGAGTGCGAGAAGCGTGATTGCATGAAGTTTGGTCAAGAAGAATGCAAAGTCGTAATTCGAACCTGCAGATCGTGATTGCATGAAGTTCGATTGAGTAGAATGCGAAGTCGTCATTCGGATCTGCAAATCATGAGTGCATGGACGAAAAGCGCAAAGTAGAGATATGGAGTTTTAAGTTCAAAATAGTGATCGGACAGAGCGAAGAGTTTCACACAGAAGCTTAATGCAGAAAATAGCAGACTATAAGGAATAAAGTTTTATTATATCATTTTTATTATTATCTTTATTGACCTCCAAGTTGCAGCTTGGAATAAGGGGTTGGTGCCTCTTTCCAGTAGGTGCTGGAAAAATAGGAGTTGGTGCTCCATTCTTTTGAAGCAGATAAAAGTTAAGGGGTTGGTGCTCCTACCAGTTGGTTCTAGTAAAGGATTATGTAAAGTTGTAGCTTTGCATTTGACTATATTTGGATGGTAGTCCAAGCAGTCGTTTTTGAGGAGTAGCCACATTGGTGAACCTCGTTAAAATGTTGTGTTATGTGTGATGCTTTTATCTGTTTTAAACTGCTGCTGGTTTTAAAATCATATGTTTTAGAAATTTTAAAGAACACATTGATTCACCCCCCCTCTCAGTGTCATTGTGATTATAACATCTCTCTGTTCATCACTTCCACTTGCTCGTTTTCCTACGAATGGTAGGGTGTAGTCTTGTACCAAATTCTATATTGCTTCATCAGTTCTTCAATCAACTTGGACGTGAATTGAGGCCCCTGGTCTGTTGTAATCTCTCTGGGGACCTCGAATCGTGTAAAAATATGAGCAAACAAGAATTCAATGACTATTACCTCCTTCAAATCTCTCAATGCTTGAACTTCAACCCACTTTGTGACATAGTTTGTATAGACTAAAATGAATCTTCTCCCTACTAAAGGTGGATTGATTGGTCCCAAAAAATCCATGCCCCACTTATCGAAGGGCTCTAGGTGCACTTGATGTTGAAGGGGCATTTCATCCTGATGGTTTGGTTTACCCACTCTCTAGAATTCGTCACACTTGTTTATGAAGGTGACTGCATATTTAAATAGAATGGGTCAAAAGTACCTAGCCTGTAGGATTTTATAGGCAGTCCTTTTCCCTGCAAAGTGTCCTCCACATGGTTCATCGTGACAAGCTTTGAGTATCTTTGAAAACTCCTATTCTGCAACACACCTCCTCATAATCTAATCACGTCCCATTTTAAACAGAAAGTCGTCAACCCATATAAAGGAGGTGCTCTTCTCTATTACTGCCTACTTTTCCATGAAGAAAGAGTAGGTAAAGTTCTTCCTATGGCTAAATAGTTGGCTATGTCTGTATATCATGGAATTTTTTCACTAATGGTGAATAGATGTTCATTCAAAAATTGGTCTTCCAATGTCGCATGATCTTCTAGTACCAATCTGGATAGAAAATTTGCTACTACATTGTCTTTGCCAGGTTTGTCAACTACTATTATATCAAATTCTTATAGTAGTAGAAGCCATCTAATAACTCTTTCACCAATAGCCAATTTGCTCATTAAATTCTTGATGGTTGTGTGGTCTGTATGGATGAACACCTGGTATTTGATGATATAATGGTAGAATTTATTGATGGCATGCACAACCACAAGGAATTCTTTCTTTGTCACTGTATATTTGAGCTCGGCCCCTGCCAATTTTTTGCTGATGTAGTAGATGGCATAAAATTCCTTGCCATCCTTCTGCCCAAGGACTACTTCAATCACATTTTTTTATGCATCACAATAGATATGGAATGGTATGGCCCAATTTTGTCTCCTTAAAATAGGTTTAGATGTCAACTTTTCTTTGAGCAACTGAAACGCTCTTTCACAGTCTTTTGTCCAGTTAAACTCCATATATTTAGATAACAAAGTGTGTAGTGGCTTTGCAATCTTACTGAAGTCGACGATAAACCACTAGTAATACCTGACATATTCGAGAAAACTTCTCACCTCTCACTGCATTCTAGGGCTAGGTAGGTCCTTGATGACCTTGATATTACTTTTATCAAATTTTATTTCTTCCACGGAGAGATGGTGTCCCAATACGATGCCTTCTTGCATCATCATAAAGCACTTTTCGTTACTTAGGAACAAATTATTTTACTTACTTCTTTTGAGCACTCTTTCCAAGTTCATCATTGCTTCATCAAAGGTTTATCCATAAATGGTGAAGTCGTCCATGTACACTTCGATCGCTTCCCCTATAATTTCTAAAAATATGCTAAGCACCACCCTCTGAAAGGTGGCTGGTGCATTGCATAACCTAAAAGGCAACACCCAATAAGCAAACATACCCCATGGGTAGGTGAACATTGTTTTATCCTGATATTCTTCTCTGATCTGGATCTGGTTGTATCCATTGAATCCATCTAGGAACGAGAAGTACTTTTGCCTAGAAAGTGTATCCAAGACTTGATCTATGAATGGGAGTAGGAAGTGATTCTTTTTGGTCACTTTTTTCAATGCCCTATAGTCCACATAAATACACCACTTCCCATTCTTCTTGGGGACCACCACAAGTGGTGACACCCATTCATTGTCAGAAATTGGATAGATGAATCCGATAGACAAATTTTTTTGCAGATCTGTCTTGACAATGTCTTTCATTGCCAGATTCATTCTTCTCTATGGCTAGCTACTTGGAGTCGCTTGTTCTTTGAGGTATATTTGATGAGTATAAATTTTTGGGGTGATACCTTTCATATCCGAGTAGTCCCATGCAAATTCCCATTGGTATTTTACCAAGAGCTCTTTAACTTCATTAGCTATGTGGGGGTCAACCCACTACTGATGTTTAACATCTTTCTAGGCCCAACGTTTATCTGCTGAATGTGGTGATCTTGGGCACCGACCAATGGTGACTCAGGCAATGTGATGGATGATTCTCCTTGGAGGAATCCTACGATAGCACCATATTCATCCTCATCCTCTACCAATTCATCTAATGCCATCACTAGCTAGATTATGGACAACTCATTATATATGTGCTTGGTCAACGTCGGCTCTCCCAATGAATCCACAAACTACACGAGGGGTGAAATCATCAATATTTTGATGTTTTATCCATTGGAGATAGTCATTAGCCCATTATAATAGTTGATATAAGTATCAACTATCGCCAGCCATGGCCTCCCCAAGATAAGCGGTTAGCCACCTAGACTTGTTTTGGACTGTAAAACTAGGAAGTCGATCAGATATTCCCATGTGTCAACCATCACTATTATATCTTCGAGCATTCCATCTTGTGATATGGTTGATTGATCAACCAGTTGCAACACTATTGTGGTGGGTCTCGGGTCTATCAGCTACATATTCTGCATGGTCTCCTACGACATCATGTTGATGGCTGCACCGAGATCGACTAACGTGTTGGCCAAGGAATGTCCCTCAATTTTTACTATCAACACCAGGCTACCTGGGTCTACGTATTTAGGATGACATGCATTTCCCATAATTAAATCTACCAACTTACCCACAACATTGATAGTCTGGGTTACTTTCCATCCTGGCTTTCTTAAGCACATATCCTTTATTACCTTGGTATATATTGGGACGTCTCGGATAGCTTGAAAGAGTGGAATTGTTATTGTAATATTTTTCAAGCTGGAAAGAATATCAAACTTCAGTTGCATTAGTTTCTTCTATTCTTGCAGTCGGTTAGAAAATGGAGCCTTTTTTCTCTCAGCCACTTCTTCTTCCACCTCTTTTATAAGATGTGTTTCTCCTACATTTGCCTCCTCTTCTATCAGTGGAGGTGTCCCTACTCCTAGATGCCTACCTAATCTAAGCTTAATAGGATTGCAACTAATATGGTACATCATATACATCTCACCTTCTACATTTTATGTCATCTGGTTTACTTTATTATTGGGATTTATCATCGGTTGTATAGGTAACTGCGTAGGTCTCATAGCAAGCAAGGCTAGTAGGTTTTTCTAAGGGTGATTTGGCACTATGTTCTATGGAGCTGTATTCCATGGAGTATGGCTCCTCCACTGCTACCCAGAATATTGATATGGCATCTAGGGTTGTTGGTTTAGGAATGTTGCTCCTGGGGGTGCATTGGACCAAGGCGATGGTCCCCACCACCCCATGTTAGGTGGTTGAGGCTGGCCTTGTGGCATGTATGGTCCTCCCCTATATTACGACATTCCTATTTGTATATTCTCCACAGGGGGTTGTGGCCAATTCCTCCTATTGCCTACAAAATAGGCTTTAGTGACATCAACATCCTCTTTGATACTAGGTAATTATGGACACAACCGAGTCTTATAATTTAGTTTGTAGACCATGTATACTCTAACTTTATTTTCTAGGCATGCGTTCTTTGCATGCTTCCCTCTACATTTTAGGTAGAAATAGGCCAATGCTTCTTCGTTTTCTTGTTTTTTTTTCTCCAATAGCAGTGTGTCCATTTGTAATGCCAGAGATGAAAGCATCTCGCTTTTCAAATCTTCTAGCATGTTGCCTATCTCTATTTTTGTGATCGAAGCAGTTGCTTTCATGGTTCTAGAAGTGGTCTTGCCTCTCCTTCTTGATTAGTTCTGGCATAATTGTCAGATATCTTCCATAGCAGGTGTCACCTCCAAAAATCATATTGAGAGCCTCTAATGATTCATTGTTAAGTCCTCTTAAAAATATAATTTTAAGAGACTTGTCAGATAGCTTTGCGTGAGGAGATCATTGAAGATTGAAATTGAATCTCTCTCAGTATTCCTCCAGAGATTTGTCTTCCTTCTACATCATGTTTAAGACCTCTTCTCTGGAGTCTCTTGCTCTCCTGAAGTCTTGATATTGCTCTAAAAATAGCCTCTTCATTTTATCCCATGTAGCAATGTATTTATCTCCTAGATTGATGAACCATCGTAGAGCTGCATCGTCTAATGTGGAAGGAAAGAGCTTCAGCTTCTGCATATCATATTTGTAATCCATGGACCTACACAGAACATCAAACTTGAATAGAAACAGGTTAGGGTCTTCGATTGGGTATCCTTTGAAGGTAGGAATGTGATAAGGGGATATGTTCTTCATTTTGGTTTCTCCTACTCCTTTCTCTATCGAGAAACTAAAGCCATATGAAGCCTCTTCTTCAGCCATTCTTTCACGATATGTGGTTTCTAATGCAGTTTCTATGGTCTCATAGTTGTTCAAAACTTTTTGGGTCAGGGATTTAAATTTTATTGGCATTATTGTCTGATCCTCTATAGCTTTCTACAACATGGCTTCCTCTTAGGGTGTCCTCTTAAACAATGGGTTTACAATGGTTCATTCTTCCCTGGGTTGGTGGGATGAGGAAGCACTTTGCACAAGGTGAGGATTCTCACTCCAGTGGACTGCTGGTGATGAGTTGGGTGAATCTAATTCAAATTTGAAGTGTTTGGCTGACTCAAATTTCTATGGACTTTGTTTTATGAAATGACCATCAGGTCCTCTCTTCCTCAAGGGACTCATACAAAGTTAGATGGAAGTTTTTTGGGTATTGCAATTAATCTAGTAGAGGTGCTTCCTCAAAAATGATGCCAAAATGTTGCGGGTCAAACACAGGTTAAATTTGATCTTATTTTGTCACTGCCTATGCATTTAAATTTTTAGACCAGGGAGCTTTGTAAACTTTAGAAGTGTCTCAAACAAGATCATTTACAATACCCACTTCTGAGATGAGTCCAACTAATTCTATCATTGGGGGGTTTAAAGGAATGACATTCATTCATCCACACCACAATAGTTTATGTATGAATAATTAGATCCTTGGAAATTAAATACTCATACGTGCATAATTAAATAGACATGAAAATAATTCTACTACAACAATGAAAATAATAGTACAAAAAGAAAACCTATTAAAGTAGGAAAACTGATCTAGGAAAGCACAAGTAAAAGGGAAGGAATACTAGCTTGGAGTGGGCCCAAGCTCCAGCAGCTCCCTTCTAGTTGAACACACGATTAGGAACTCTTGAACTTTATTATAATTGTAAGATAATTACAATACTTCTATCTCCTCAGAATAATCAATAAATTTTGGATATCTATTAGAGAGGTTTGTGTGTGTTTATATAGCACACACATAGATCTTCTATTACAATGAGGTTACAATAGTAGTTTAGTCCAGACTAAACTGGGACAGTCTGGTAACCACATTCAACATCTACTAAAAATAGTCATCATTCCTAACGGTAGCATTTTTGCTGATTGGTTCGAGTTGCTTGAGTTGGATCATGCTTCACCCGACGTAGGTAAGACATCCTCGTCCATTGGTGTAGCTCCCCAAGATTGTCTCGTGTGACGTGGAACTAGAACTGCATCGGTCAACACTGCCCACACCGCTCATTTGGTCAACTAGTGAAATATGGAGGCACCTTCTCTATGAGGAAGGTGCCTTCCTCAAATGCTTTGGTAGGTGCCTTCTTTATGCAAAAGGTGCCTACTAGTACTGAGCACCTTCTTCATAC
Source organism: Wollemia nobilis (assembly GCA_028583015.1). Classification (NCBI taxonomy): domain Eukaryota; kingdom Viridiplantae; phylum Streptophyta; class Pinopsida; order Araucariales; family Araucariaceae; genus Wollemia; species Wollemia nobilis. Next base: position 6,814,352 of record JAQPPZ010016983.1, on the reverse strand, counting down.
AAAAGGCACCTACTGGTGTTGAGCGCCTTCTTTATGTGAAAGGTGCCTTGTCTTGTATGGGGGCATCTTCCTTATGAGGAAGGAACTTAGGTATGTCGAGAACCTTCTTTATACAGAAGGTGCCTACCTTCTCTTGGTGCCTTCCTTAAATAGGAATGCGCCTAACCACCATATCTTTATCCTACAATAAATAGAGTGTCAGGTCCATGAAGGACCTCAACTAATCCAAATCTGTCAAAATCAACTAAATTCCACACAAACACACTAAAACACACAAATTAGATAACACACACAATTCTATTAAATAATTACATAATAATTCATGAAATTACACAGTTCCTATTATATTATCACATAATAATCAATAAAACCCATACAAAATATGATTATTTTTGGGGCTCATCAGGCAGTAGACTTTCTCGGGGTTCCCCACCATGCAAATAGCCCAGAAACTCAAAATGGTCAAAGAAAAACTGAAAGCTTGAAAAAGGGAGGTTTTTGGAAATATTTTTGCTAGAAAAAAATCAATCACAAAAAGACTCCAAGAGATAGAAAGATAGATAGAGGTAGGGTATCATAGTAGCTCCATCAGAGATGATGAAAGGAAACTCCTGGCAGAATACCACAACATCCTTGCCAAAGAGGAAACCTTCTGGAGACAAAAATCCTGGGAACTCAGGGTTAAAGAGGGTGACTCCAACACCAAGTTCTTTCATGCATCCACCATGAGACATAGAGACTCCAATAAAATTTGAGAGGTCACCTAAAGTGATGGATCCAACACCAAGGATATCATCGAAATAATATTAGATGCAATTTCCTTCTTCCATAATCTCCTTGGCAGCCATTCTGAGGGTGATAACCAAATCAAATCTGACCTCCTAGCCAATATTCCTGTTGCTATCCCTCAATATGCCAACCTCATGTTAATAAAACCCTTCTCCTCAAAAGAAATTAAATATGCCCTCTTCTCCATGCAACCCAACAAATCCCTTGGGCCTGATGGGTTTCCTCCCTAGGTTTTTCAAACCTTCTGGGATATTGTCGAGGTCGATGTCTGCAAGGCTATTAGAGAGCTTCAATATTCCAAGGTCATTACCCGGGGCATTAACTCCACTTTCATAGACCTCATCCCAAAGTCCCCTATTTGTAGAACCCTTTTGGATTATAGACGCATTAGCCTCTGCAATATCCTCTACAAAATTCTTACTAAGGCTATGGCCAATAGAATGAATCCCATCCTCCCCCTCATCATTGACCCCAATCAAGGCAGTTCATTTAAAGGCATGAACATCCTATATGGTGTTATTACTTATTCATGAGACATTACACTCAACCTCCTTGGCCAAGAAGGCTGCCCTCTTCATCAAACTCGACATGAACAAAGCCTTTGGCAGGGTCGATTGGGATTTCCTCTATGATATCCTCCTCAAGTTCGGTTTCCATCCTCTTTGGATTGATCTCATTCATGGTTACCTTTCCTCTTCCTAGTTTTTCATATTGGTCAATGGCTCCCCTATGAGCTTCTTCTCGAGTGTTAAAGACCTCTTCCAAGGTGACCCGCTATCCCCCATTCTCTTCATCATCCTGGTTGAGGCTTTAGGAAGAGCATTCAAGGCAGCCCACTTGTAGAGGAAGGTGATGTGTATCCAAGCAACCTCTGGTACAAGGGTGGTCACTCACCAACAATTCATGGATGATACCATCCTATCCATCCAAGCCTTTTGTTGGCCAGGCCAAATCCATTAAGCATATTCTCTCCCTTTATGAAAAATTTGTAGGCCATAAAGTCAACTACATAAAAAGCATGATCTATTTCATCAACACTCCCATGGGTCAGCAAGTCAAGATTGCACGGATCCTAGGTTGCTCCATTGATGCCCTACCGTCCTCCTATCTTGGCCTTCCCCTCTTTTATGGAAGACCCAAGGGGAATAATGTGCTTGAAAGAATCCAAAAAAAATTGACAACTTGGAAGGGCAAATTCTTATCCCAAGCATCCAAAGCTACCCTCACCATGGCATACCTCCAAGGAATTCTGATTTACTTCATTTCAGTCTTCAGTATCCCCATGATTGTATGTCACAAGATGGAACAAATGTAGAGGATCTTCCTATGGTCAGGTAATGATGACAAGACAAGGATTCCCTTAGTAGCATGGGCAGTGTGTAGAAGCAAAAAATAAGGAGTCCTAGGATTTCAAAAGATGGCTAAAATGAACATGGCTCTAGTATCAAAACACACTTGGAGGATCCTTACCAATGACCTAGTTGAGTGGATCCAGATAGTCAAAAGGAAATATCTAACTGACCACTCTATTCTAGATGAAGGAATCCTGATCTTTAGATCGATCTTTTGGAAATCCATCACTTAGACTCGTCAATTGATCCAAGACAAGCTGAGGTGGATCCTCGAGGATGGCAACAACATAGATTTTTGGAGGTACAGGTGGATTAAGATGAACCCTTGATAGAAAGACCTGAGTTGGTGGAACTCAAGACCATAATGGATAATAATGTAGGCCAAAGTGGCTAATTTTATTGCATGGCAGAATGGCTCCCCCCATTGAAATACCCTTTATGCCAACAACATGGATGATGCAACCGACCTCTTATTCTATGCGCTCCATTCAACCACCATTCCTGCCATCAAAGGACCATACAGGCCCATTTGGAGAGGCTTAGATAGTGGTGACTTCTCAATCAAATTAGCCTATGACATATAGATCTACTGCTAAGAATCACCCTTTCCCCACAACCTGGTCTAGAGAAAACTCCTGATCCTAAAGGTAAACTTCTTCTTATGGATAGCCTTTCAAAATAAATCCCTCACTATTGATAATCTCCATAAATGAGGCTTCTCAATCCCCAATAAGTGCTATATGAGGTAAATTGAGAGTCCATAGATCATTTTTTTTGCATTGTGATTTCTCCTTTTTTGTCCTAGGAATCATTCTCTCCTTTCAAATTTAGTGGATCCTTCCTAGGTCCATAAAGGATGTATTCACTTAGTGGACTAACCCTTTTTGCAACCCTAAGCTCTGTTTCTTATAGAATATCAGTCTTCATCAATTCATCTAGCAGATTTGGCTCGAGTGTAATAGCAGAGCCTTTGAAAATTCCTCCAAGGATCCTCCCTCTATAGCTTCAAGAGTCTTTCGCCATAGAAAATGCTAATATTATCCCCTACCCCTTTAGCCCTTAGGTGATCAAGGAAGATGTTATTTTCAAGACCCTAATTATCCCCTATGGATGAGGGAAGTAGCCCACTCCCAACCTCACCAAAGAGAAGGTCAAGTGGAAGTGACCTCCTGAAGGGTGGATAAAGCTCAATTTTGATGGGGCATCAAGAGGTAATCCTAGTCTGACTAGAGCAGGAGGAGAGATCCGAGACTAGAACAGCAAGCTTATCTTGGCCTATTCTAAAGGCTTAGGAATACAAACTAACCATGTCATCGAGGCTAGAGCACTGTGGAGAAGGGTTAACCTCCTCTCAGAGGATCCTAGACCTACCTTCATCAAAGGGGACTCCATGAATGTCATCAACTACATGAAGAATTCTAAATCCCCTACCTAGGGGATTAGTAATACTATCAATGAGGCAAGGAAACTTCTCCATCTGAGACATCCCACCCAAGTTTAGAACATCTATAGATAAGGCAATAATCTAGTAGACCACATGGCAAACAAAGGACTCCTTTCCAATTGGTTTGTGGTATGGCGGCATGACTTCCCTACTAATTTTAAGGAGGTGACCAATTAGGATAATACAGATGAAGAGGTTTCTAATTACGATGAGGTTTTACAATGGCCCTCAGGGGCTATTTCAGTAGGTTCTCAAGAAGGCTCTTCAATCTTGGGAACCGTAGAGGTACCTTAGGGGCGATCGCCATCATTTTGCACCCTACTAATCATCATAGTCATGCCCATGATAAGGAGTCTATTGGGTAAATTTTCATCACCACTTAACACCTTCAAGGCCCATCCCCGTTTTCCTCCCTCGACAATAAAAATATTGACAATTTTGAGCCAGCTCAGCAGCAAGTCTATGCATGTCAAATGTGGAGGTGGTCTATCCACATCAACCACATCTTTCACCACCCCACTAGCAATAATGTCTTTCTTCTCGATGATGATTTCCCATGTAGTCGATGGGACCCTAAAGTTGTTTTCACTCCCCTTCATCATGATGTTTATTTAAGTCCAGACTTCCCAAGGTTAGCCACCTTGTTTCAATCGATGCTTTCCTATCTTAGCCTATCTGGTTTTTTGCTTGTGTTTTTTACTGAGCTCGAGCAGATCTCCACTGCATTCCCTCTATAATCCATGGTAGCCCCCTATATTAAGCCCATCTAACTATCCATTTGCAATGATTCCCTAACCTGAACGAAAACTAAAGGACTGGTCCCTTTCCAACATAAGTTCCAGGGAGCTGAAGAATACATTACTAATTTTTTTGTTGAGATGTGGCAGATAGGGGAGGTTCGCATCCATGGGATTCACTTCAAAGTAATGTTGGAGTTAATGTACAAAGTTACGGGACCATCGATGATTGGGTGTAACATAAGGAGAGACAAGCATAATTGGGAGGAGGAGTTGGAGAAATTTCCTGAGAGGAATAGGACTATGGAATGGGATAAATAGGCCCTACTTCGTACTACTCTCCTTGAATCCTAGAACTTAGCTATGATCCTTGTAATGTAGTATATTACTTGTGATGATCCTGATAGGCCCTTGAGGAGCTTCATCATTAGCTTTATCAACCACCTTAGAGATGCTAAGCAAGTATGTATCCCTGACTACTTAGTGTACTCCCTCAATATTTCTTATTAAGCAAGGTGCAGCAAAAGTATTGTCATTGTTGTCAACATAAATAGATAGATCAGTTGATGCAGTGGACAGGATTTCAAAGGTCAATCAGAACATGTACAGTGAATTTCCAAGAAGAAAGAAGTGGCCTAGATTCAGAAAATCAAAGAAAAAGACAAGTAAGAAAACTGTCACGATATCGTGACATATTTTCTATCGTGATTTTGCGACATCTTTGAGGAGAGAGAAAATGCTGTCAAAATTGTCACGATTTCACGACATCTCAGAGGAGAGAGAAAATGTTGTCAAAATTTTCGCAATTTCACGACATCTTGAAGGAGAGAGAAAATGCGGTCAAAATTGTCGTGATTTCGTGACATATCGGAGGAGAGAGAAAATGTTGGCAAAACTGTCGCGATTTCGCGACATGTTGGAGGCAAAGAAGCCAAGTTGAAAAATTGTTGCGATTTCATGACATGTTGTCAAAGAAGAAGGCAAGTAGAAAAACTATCATGATTTCATGAAATGTTGGAAGCAAAGAAGGCAAGTAAGAAAACTGTCGTGATTTCATGACATGTTTGGAAAGAAGGCGCAAGCAAAGAAAATTATCATGATTTCATGACATGTTTGGAGAGAAGGCACAAGCAAAGAAAACTGTCGCGATTTCATGATAGGTTCGCAGAGAAAGCACCAAGGAGAGAAAGTGTCATGATTTCATGACAGGATCGAAGAGAAAGCACCAAGGAGAGAAAGTGTCACAATTTCGCGACAGGATCGAAGAGAAAGCACCAAGGAGAGAAAGTGTCATGATTTCGTGACAGGTTCGAAGAGAAAGCACTAAGGAGAGAAAGTGTCGTGATTTCACGACAAGTTCAAAGAGAAAGCTCCAAGGAGAAAAAGTGTCGTGATTTCATAAAAGGTTCGAAGAAAAAGCGTCAAGGAGGAAAAGTTTCATGATTTCACGACATGTTCCGTTTTCTCGGGCCAAAGATAGAAAAGGCAAAAGGTAGCGAATATGTCACGATTTTGTGACATGTGTTTTCGTGGGCCAAAGACAGAAAAGGTGCAAGGCAGCAAATGTGTCACGATTTCGCAACATGTTGTGTTTTCACAAGCCAAAGACAGAAAAGGCACAAGGTAGCGAAAGTGTCGCGATTTCACGACATGTTCCGTTTTCATGAGCAAAAGGCAAAGAAGTGCAAGGAAGCAAAAAGTTTCATGATTTCATGACATGTCTGGTTTTCGCAGGTGCAAGACAAGAGGTGAACAAGAAGGTGGAAAATGTCGTGATTTCGTGACATGTTGAGTTTTCATAGATAAAAGGGCGAGAAGAGCATAAAGATATAGAAGTGTCATGATTTTGTGACAAGTCGCAATAGCACGATCACTGACAGTTAATTGAAGCAGAACAACAGTTAAAGGGGCAGTTATAGAGGAAAAGCATGCAGCCAAAATAAGAAGAGTTAACTGGAGTCAATGCAACAATTACAGGAGCAAGTACAAAAGAAAATCATGCAGCTATTTTAAGAACAATCGAAGAAGAAGAAATTGAACAGTCACATAAATAGAATCAAAAAATGCATGCATGCATAGAAAAGAAGACGAACAGTCATGGTAGAGGTATATGTTGCATGTAATGTGTTTAACGAAATGCCCACTCTACAAATACAAAAGGAGTTACATAAAGAAGAAGTTACAGTTGACAAGTGGTAGAAGAGAATATTAAAGGAACAGTTACGAGTTGCATGCGTAAATATGGAAGTTAAAAATAGAGACTAATATGATATAAAAGCAGGTCTGTGTGAAGAATAATGCTACTACTGTATGTGATAAATTATTGTGTAAAGAGGGTTAGAATAAGGCCGAAATAGAAATAAGCAAAGCCGTGAGAGAGTGCAAAGTTTGATTAATTACAGACTAGTCAGGGTCATGTAAACAACAAAGGCATTTTTATGTCATTAAGATAATTCAGAATTGCAGTCCAAGTTGGTTCTTGGCATTAGGGGTTGGTGCTCCTATCTATTGAAGCAAAAAAATAAGGGGTTGGTGCTCCTTCCAATGGGTGCTTGTAAAGTGTTTGTAAAATTGGTGTTTTGCAAAGGTTGGATTTGGATTGGAGTCCAAGCAGTCATTTTTGAAGAGTAGCCAAATTGGTGAACCTCGTTACATTGTGTGTTGTGGTGTGCTCTCTTGTGAAAATTGCTTTACCTATTTTTAAGTTATCTTTGCTTCAGCATTAAGTGTTGTAGATTTGAATTTTAATAGCTACACTGATTCACCCCCCTCTTAGTTTCATTGTGAGAATATCAATTGGTATCAGAGAAAGGTTCCTGAACAAAGCTTAATCAGCTAAGATGATCTTGGAAGGAACACAATGGCAGGTAATGAAAGATTATCATCAAACAAATCTCCTTTGTTCATTGGAACTAATTACTCATTTTGGAGACTTGGGATGCAGACATATCTGAGTGTGTTAGGATACGACATTTGGGAATTAGTAGAAAGTGGATACATAGTACCCGCTACTCCTCCAACAAATACTGCTGAGAAGAAGAAGTTTGAGAATAACTCCAAAGCACAGAATGCCATAATGTGTGGGCTAGTAGATAGTGAACTAATAAGGATCATGAGCTGTAAATCAGCAAAAGACATGTGGGACAAATCGAAGAGCATCCATGAAGGAGACAGCAAGATCAATGAAGCCAAGCTGCAAACTCATCGAGCTTAGTTCAAAGCATTACAAATGAATGACGATGAGAACATAGAGGCCTATATGCTGAGAGTCAATGGAATCATTAATGCAATTAGAGGACTCGGAAAAAAAATTGAAGATGCGGTTGTCGTGAAAAAGGTACTTAGAACTCTTCACAAAAGATTTAATTCTAAATTTTTTGCAATAGAAGAGGCTAAAGATCTAAATAATTTTAGCATGGATGAGATGCATGGTTCTTTGACCGCATACAAAATGATAATAGGACAAACTAAGCCCATAGACAAAGAAGCTGCTTTTAAAGCACACAAGAATACAAAAGATGAACAAGAATCTGAGGATGAAGAGACGTCAGATGAAACAGAAGCCAACTTTGTTCAAAAACTTACAAAGGGAAAAGAAAAATATAGAGGAAAGTTACCGTTTAAGTGTTTCAATTATGGAGGGGTCGGTCACTTTGCAACTAAGTTTCCAATGAATGAGAAAACCAAAAGTGATGAAGGGTCACACCAAGAAAGAAGTGACTGGAAGAAGAAACCAAATTTTAGGAAAAGCAATTTCAAAAAGAAAAGTTTCATATCCAAGAATGTCAACTCTTCGAAGATAGCTCAGGTGAATATTCTGAAGAAGAAACAGGTGAAGCTCTGTTCATGGCATTTGAAGAAGCAAAAACAAAAGAAAATAGGAAGGTGATACAAAAAGTAAGGATGAGGTTGAAGTTTATCTAGAAGGAGAGTTGGTTGTTGCACTTAAAGAGTTGAATACAGAAATGAAAAAGAATAAAAAGGTCTCAAGAAATCTAGAGGATGTGAATGACATAATAAGCAGTTTGAAAGTATAGACAGAAGAATTTAAGAAAATGTCAGAAGAACTCGAAGTTCAATTAACCACGAAAATAGATGAGTGCTGCAAACTAGAAGAAGAGATTGTTGTCTTAAGAATGCGGCTAGAAGAAAAGAATCAAAAATTAAGTTGCTATCACAAACTTGAATGAAGTTTTGCAAAGCTTGAAAAGATTATAAATAGTCAGAGGACTGTGGGCATCAAATTTGGCTTGGGCTTTGTCGAAGGAGAATCGTCAAGTGGATCAAAGGCCACAACAGTAGAACAAGTAAAGAAAGAAGATAAGATCAAGATTGATCAAGGAAAAATGAATCAGGCAAAAGAAAGCAACAGTGCCGGGCACGAGAAGAGTGCTGACAATGAGGGATTCATAAAAGTCACACATCAAAGGAGAAGAAAATTTGTGGCTCCTACTACAAAATTGCAAAGACCAATTCCTAGGTTCAATCATTCCTTTTCTGGTTATTGTTTTAAATGTAATGCTTACGGTCATAATATTTCAAACTGCATTCATAATATAGGACAAAGAAATTTCACCAGTAGAAATGTATTTTCACCCTTGATGGATTATGCAATAGAATGCTATAACTGTCATAACTTTGGACACATTGCAAAAAACTGTAGAAGCACATATGCAGCAAACAGATATCAGGGAAGAAGAACTCAACCAAACATATTAAAGCAAAACAAAAAATTTCCAGAAAAACATGCATAGGCTACTGACAAAGAAAAGTCTAAACAAGTAACCAAAACTGTAGCCAAACCAGAGTGGAAAGAAAAGGAGCTACCCAAGGAAGAAAAGGAATCTTTGATTGTTCAGATAGCTTTCAAAGCACAGAACAAATCTGCACCATGGCTATTGGATAGTGGGTGCTCCAGTCACATGATAGGAGATAAACAAAAATTTGAAAAATTACAGAAATATGAAAGGGGCTCTATAAAGTTTGGAAATAATGATGGAGCCAAGATAGTTGGCAAAGGATCAATCAAGATAAGTGATGGACAGATCAATTCCAAAGAAGTTCTATTTGTGATTGGTTTGAAGCACAACTTACTGAGCGTAAGTCAAATCTGTGATAGAGGTCATGAAGTCATCTTTAAGAAGCAGGGTTGTGAAGTCAAAAAAGCACACAGTGGAAAGATGATAGCTACTAGATTAAGGACTTCTATAAATCTATATACTCTCTTAAAAACTTCAGAAGGAGCATGCTTGATTGGATAGGAAGATGAAAATTGGCTGTGGCACAAGAGGCTCGATCATATTAGCTTTGACAATCTGGTAAAAATAAGTTCAAAAATGGCAGTAAGAGATATACCCACCATTGAAAAACCAATAAATAGCATCTATGCTTCATGCCAAAAAGGAAAGCAAACTAGAGCCACATTCAAATCAAAGGAATACTTCATCAGTAAGCCTTTAGATCTAATACATACTGATTTGTGTGGACCCATGAGAACACAAAGCATAAATGGTGACAAATACTTTATGTTGTTCATAGATGACTACTCCAGGATGACATGGGTACTATTTTTAAAGCTTAAATCGGATGCCTTTGAGATGTTCAAGATTTTTAAAAAGCAGGTTGAGAATCAAACTAGAAAAAGAATTAAATGCCTAAGATCAGACAGAGGAGGAGAATTTATCTCAAAATAATTTGTAGAATACTATCAAAAATATGGGATCAGAAGACAATTTTCAACAGCAAGAACACCCCAGCAGAATGGTGTTGTAGAAAGGAAGAACAGGATAGTGCAATAAATGGCATGGACAATGTTGGCTGAGAACAAAATAGCTGACAGATTTTGGAAAGAGGCAATCCATACTGTGGTTTACATCCAAAACAGGTGCATGCTAAGGATGCATGAAAGCAAAACACCGTATGAGCTGTGGTTCGACAGAAAGGCAATAGCAAGATATTTCAAAGTGTTTGGCAGCAAGTGCTACATCAAATGAACTGAAGATAATCTCAATAAATTTAAAGATAGAGTTGACGAAGGTATTTTTCTTGGTTACTCAACAAAAAGCAAAGCCTACACATGTTACAACAAGAGGCTAAAGAAAATTGTGGAGAGTGCAGATGTTAAATTTGATGAAGGTAGAGATCGAGAAACAACTTATCAAGAAAACTACCCTATTTATGAAGAAGTCATTGAAGGAGATGAAGAAATGGAAACAGAAGAGAATCAAAAAATTAACCCAGCTGATTTAAGAATTGACTCAGAAGAAGAAGAAAACAAGAAATTAAAAATAAGCAGCTGGCAAAAAAATCATCCCAGAGAACAGATTATTGGGGACCCAACAGTTGGTATTTAGACTAGAAGAGCAGTAGTACAAAACTACTCTCTATTATCCAGCATTGAGCCCAAAAATATTGTTGAAGCAAGCACAGATGAAAGTTGGATGAAAGCAATTAATGAAGAACTAGATCAGATTGAGAAAAACAAAACATGGGAGTTAGTACTAAGGTCAGCAAATAAAAATGTAATCGATACTAAAAGAATTTTTTGAAATAAATTGAACGAAGATGGACAGGTTGTAAGAAATAAAGCAAGACTAGTCTATAAAGGCTATGCACAGGTTGAAGGTATTGATTTTGAGGAAACCTTTGCACCAGTAGCCAGACTAGAGGTAATCAGAATGTTTCTAGCTTTAGTAGTTCATAAAAATTTCAAGGTATATCAAATCGACATAAAATTAGCATTTTTGAATGGAAAACTAGAAGAAGAGGTTTACATTGAGCAGCCAGATGGTTTCTAACTCGGTGATAATCCCAACTTTGTTTGCAAGTTGAGGAAAGCTTTGTATGGTTTAAAACAGGCACCCAGAGCATGGTATGCAAGGCTGGATAACTATCTAATTCAACAAGGGTTCAAGAAAGGTTTGGTGGACAGCAATCTGTATGTCAAAATAGAGAATGGCCATCTTATTGTCCTTGTTGTTTATGTAGATGATATCATTTTTGGCAGCAGCAATGATAAGTCCTGTAGTGACATAGAAAATAAAATGAAGAAAGAATTTGAGATGTCTATGATTGGTGAACTTTCTTATTTTCTCGGACTGCAAGTCAATCAAAGTGAAAAGGGCATTTTTATTTCTCAAGTTAAATATGTGAAAGAAATGTTGAAAAAGTTCACAATGGAGGACAATAAACCTGTTAGCACTCCCATGACAACAAGGTTGCAAGTTGAGCAAGGATGACAAATCTCCAGATGTAGATCAAACCATGTACAGATCTATGATTGTAAGTCTATTGTATTTGACAGCTACCAGACCAGATATCTTATAGGTAGTATGCATGGTGGCAAGATTTCAAGCTAGTCCCAAAGAGACTCATGTGACAGTCGTGAAGAGGATTTTTAGGTACCTCAAGGGTACTATGGAGTATGGGTTATGGTACCCAAAAGGTAAGGACTTCACTCTTATTGCATATTCTAATGCAGATTGGGCAGGATGTATTGATGACGAAAGAGTACCGGTGGATGAGCATTTTATCTTGGAGACAGTCGGTAGCATGGCACAGCAAGAAACAAGAATCAGTCTCTCTATCCACAGCAAAGGCAAAATACATTGCAGCAACAACATGTTGTACATAGATATTATGGATGAGACAAACCCTGAATGATCTTGGTATTCACTTCAAAGAGCCAATTTCAGTTAAATATGACAACACCAGTGCTATAAACATATCAAAGAATCCGGTTATGCATTCTTGAACCAAACATATTGCAATCCGGTATCACTTCTTGAAGGATAAAGTTGCAGAAGGTGAGGTCAAATTGGATTTTATTTTGACTACAGAGCAAGTAGCAGATATATTCACAAAACCATTGCCAAAGAAAGTTTTTGAGTACCTTCGGAGTAAGTTGGGAGTAGTCACATTTCCCAAGAACTGACTATCAATTGGGATCACATTCTCAGGGGGAGCATTTATGCCTATGTTTATAGTTTTGCTCATATTCATGATTTTTGATAACTATAACAATGTGTATCTGAGAATGTTGTGCATAGACTCAGGGGGAGTCTACAGCAGCCATTTGGTATTATTGTCAAAGGGGGAGAAGAATTCCAGGAGAGTGCATGAGTGTTGCCAACAATTCCAAAGGGGGAGATTGTTGAGCAAGGTGCAGCAAAAGTATTGTCATTATTGTCAACACAAACAGATAGATCAGTTGATGCAATTAATGTAGTGGACAGGAGTTCAGAGGTCAGTCAGAACATGTACAATGAATTTCCAAGAAGACAGAAGTGGCCCAAATTCAGAAAATCAAAGAAAAAGATAAGTAAGAAAACTGTCACGATTTTGCGACATCTCAGAGGAGAGAGAAAATGTTGTCAAAATTGTCACGATTTTGTGACATCTTGGAGGAGAGAGAAAATGCTGTAAAATTGTCATGATTTTGTGACATCTCGAAGGAGAGAGAAAATGCGATCAAAATTTTTGCAATTTCATGACATATCAGAGGAGAGAGAAAATCTTGGTAAAACTGTCACGATTTCGCGACATGTTGGAGGCAAAGAAGCCAAGTTGAAAAACTATCACGATTTCATGACATGTTGTCAGAGAAGAAGGCAAGTAGAAAAACTATCATGATTTTGCGACATGTTGGAAGCAAAGAAGGCAAGTAAGAAAACTATCACAATTTCGCGACATGTTTGGAAAGAAGGCGCAAGCAAAGAAAACTATCGCGATTTCGTGACATGTTTGGAGAGAAGGCACAGGCAAAGAAAATTGTCGTGATTTCACAATAGTTCACATAGAAAGTGCCAAGGAGAGAAAGTGTCACGATTTCATGACAAGATCGAAGAGAAAGCACCAAGGAGAGAAAGTGTCACGATTTTGTGACAGGATCGAAGAGAAAGCGCCAAGGAGAGAAAGTGTTGTGATTTCATGACAGGTTCGAAGAGAAAGGGCCAAGGAGAGAAAGTGTCACAATTTCACGACAGGTTCGAAGAGAAAGCTCCAAGGAGAAAAAGTGTCACGATTTCATGACAGGTTCGAAGAAAAAGTGCCAAGAAGGAAAAGTGTTAGGATTTCATGACATGTTCCATTTTCGCAGGCCAAAGACAAAAAAGGCAAAAGGCAGCGAATGTGTCACGATTTTGCGACATGTTGTGTTTTCGTGGGCCAAAGACAGAAAAGGCACAAGGTAGCGAATGTGTCGCAATTTTGCGACATGTGTTTTCATAGGCCGAAGACAGAAAAGGCACAAGGCAGCGAAAGTGTCGTGATTTCATGACATGTTTTGTTTTTGCAGGCGAAAGGCAGAGAAGTGCAAGGAAGCAAAAAGTGTCACAATTTTGTGACATGTCTGGTTTTCACGGGTGCAAGACAAGAGGTGAACAAGGAGGCGAAAAACATCACGATTTCACGACATGTTGAGTTTTCACAGATAAAATGGCGAGAAGAGCATAAAGAGACAGAAGTGTCACGATTTCATGACAAGTCGCAATAGCATGATCACTGATAGTTAACTGAAGCAGAACAATAGTTAAAGGGGCAATTGTAGAGGAAAAGCATGCAGCAAAAATAAGAAGAGTTAACTGGAGTCAATGCGACGATTCACGAGAGCAAGTACAAAAGAAAAGCATGTAGCTATTTTAAGAACAATCGAAGAAGAAGAAATAGAATAGTCACATAAATAGAATCAAAAAATGCATGCATGCACAGAAAAGAAGACGAACAGTCATGGTAGAGGTATATGTTGCATGTAACGTGTTTAAAAAAATTCCCACTCTATAAATACAAAAGGAGTTACATAAAGAAGAAGTTACAGTTGACAAGTGGCAGAAGAGAATATTAAAGGAACAGTTACGGGTTGCATGCGTAAAAATGGAAGTTAAAAATAGAGACTAATATGATATAAAAGCAGGTATGCGTGAAGAATAATGTTTTTGTTGTATGTGAGAAATTGTTGTGTAAATAGGGTTAGAAGAGGGCCGAAAGAGAAATAAGCAGAGCCGTGAGAGAGTGCAGAGTTTGATTAATTACAGACCAGTCAGGGTCGTGTAAATAGCGAAGGCATTTTTATGTCATTAAGATAATTCAGAATTGCAATCCAAGTTGGTGCTTGGCATTAGGGGTTGGTGCTATCTGTTGAAGCAAAAAAATAAGGGGTTGGTGCTCCTTCCAGTGGGTGCTAGTAAAGTGTTTGTAAAATTTGTGTTTTGCAAAGGTTGGATTTGGATTGGAGTCCAAGCAGTCATTTTTTGAGGAGTAGCCAAATTGGTGAACCTCATTACATTGTGTGTTGTGGTGTGCTCTCTTGTGAAAATTGCTTTACCTATTTTTAAGTTCTCTTTGCTTCAGCATTAAGTTTTGTAGATTTGAATTTTAATAGCTACACTGATTCACCCCCCCTCTCAATGTCATTGTGAGAATATCATTTCTATCAAAAAATTCAAGAAAACACACTTCAATCCCATCCACTAGGGCCTTATGGCTATGATTTACCACCATGTTGTCACCAATCACCCTCCTATACAACCAGTACCACCTCTAGCCTCCCAACCTCCTCCAAGCCCTCTCAATGTCCCATAATATTGGCCTCCCATTCCTTCTCGGTCCAGTTCGCCCATCCCTATCAAAGCATCTCCCTACAAGGGTTTCAATCGTAGTTGCCCCACCAAGCCTAGGTAGCCTAAGGAAACTCCTCCTCCTCCTAGATAATCCAAGCATCTAAAAAAAAACCAAGCTAGAAAAGTCTACCCCACTGCAGAATATAGCTCTGACATAGAAAGTGAGGCAAAGGTGATGTCTTACCAACTACTCTTGGACATGGCCACCAACATGATGTCCAACATTGCTAGCTTGGCAAACGCAATGATTAGGATCTTGAAGCATTTGAGCAGTAAGATTCGAGAGGGCTTTGATGACCAAGAGGATCCTGATAAGGCCTAAGATCATGCAGAGGACGTTTCCAACCTGTATATTTTTTATAGTTTCAGTTATGGTGGGATTTGCTCTTCTTTGTTGTTTCTATGGGGTTACTATCGGCCTTTAGTTTCTATGATCCTATTGTTGGTTTTTTGCTAAGCCTAATTTTTTTGGATGTATCTTGGGTTTGGGTATTATGGCCCAATGGGATTTTTCATGTTGATGTATGTTGTGGCATTTAATGTTATAAGGTTTTGGGATCCTCTCAAAAAACCCACTTTTGTATATAAAATCTAATTTACCAAAAAAAATGATCAACTTGAAAAGACAGTCACAATGAGCTAGATCCCACAACACTGTTTTTGGGCACCCCAAACTTATTTTATCTTTTTTGTTTTTGAACCTACATGTGTTGCCAGTTTTCCTATTGGAGGCTTGGTTAAAAACTTAGGATTTTGTAGGCCAACCCCTTATGACACTTTTCTTGTATTGTTGATTACTAACACTATCATCGCATTGTCTATTATTGATATTATTCAATCACTAACATTATGGTTCCCTGTATTGACTATCATATGTTCTGAATCTACCACTAATAATTCTTTTACTAAAAATTTTCACTGTTACAAACAACTTACAACTCTAATATGACTATTACTATTCTCATACTAAAGTGATACCTGACTATTACTGACACTATAAGACTATCTAGATTATTTATGTTATCTTCATCAATTTTTTCATCCATTTCAAATAGTATTTTTGTGATAGGAAAGTTTCCTTCATATGCTCAATTTTTGTGGGATTATTTTTGGTTGTGGGTTAAACGTCAATAGTATAGAAATATTTTTGCATGTTAAAATTTTAACAAAACCAAGGCATGCTAAGCCAAGGTGTATGTAATACCCATAGGCCCTTTATTACACCACAGTGATGAACAATGGTGCTCAGACCAATATTTTAGACCATTACTCAAGAAGGATTTCATGCATACCCTTGAACACACTACCTACCTATCTGATAGTATGATAGGGTAATATTTTAAGATGGTGTGTCTAGTGTACTATGGATAATACAAGGCCAACAAATATTCCTAAGAGCTAAAGGTTTCTCATAATCCTAGGTGGTCTCCTGATAAACTTGAAGATATGTGGGAGCTCAATTTCATAGATGGGTGTTATCTAAGGCTTAGGTATTAGAGTTTGATCACCCTTCACTTCACTAGACACTTTATGGGCAATCTAGCTTATCCAATAATGACAACTCCTCCATGATATTTTAAAACCTCCAACACAGGGTTTCTAACCTAATAAAATATTACAAAAAAATAAAGGACTATGTTTTTTCTAGTTTTTCCTTTTTTTTTAGATAAAGGACAAGCAAGAAATAAAAAACATGAAAAAAATATACCTAACAGTCATAATGGAGGGGCAAGAATTATCGCAATCACAACAAAACTTAGCCCTAGAAAATGCTCTAATACCACTTGTTAGGAACCTCCTATTAAAAATAAACTCACACAAATATTGTACATAAACATAAATACATGAACACAAACTATTGCAATATGGAAATTAAGCGCAAAAATGAAACAATCTCACAAAATAACACAAAATTGTAGGTCTCTTCAAGGGGGCAACCTCCTTCAATACTTTCATTAATTTTTCAAATATACATTTGTTCATTGATCCATATCTTTTAAAGATACACTTCATGCAACCCTAATCTAATGCTCAAGAGTTTACTTATATGCAAACCACCACTCGAGCTAGAATCTTCTACTAAACATCAATTACATTTCTTGATAATGGTTACATAAAATGGTACCACTTGTCTAGGCACCTTACTTGCCACATACCATTAAAAAGTATTACAAAATAACATTATAAAGGGATCTCCAAATTTGAAGTGGGTCATATAATAACTACAAAAATAATTTTAGGATGGGATCCTAACAGAGTAGCTTTAAAGCACGTATGCTTAATACCATTAGGCAATATGAATTAAATCTACAAGTAAAAGGGGTTGGTGTTAGGTAAATTTTTCTTCCATTTATTTTAGAAGTACAAAAATGGAAATAAGTAGGATTCTTTGATTTGCACATCACACAACTTGATATAATTGAACACCTATAATTTAATTATGACATATGTGTTGAATACTTGACCACTTTTATTGATGTTTGTCATACAAATTGGGACATGTAGTGATTGACCAATTTAAGGGAAAGTTAGACACTGATGGCATTTTTTTTTTCTAACCAAACTTTAAACTTTGTCTTGATGATAAACAAATTAAAGATACTCTGATATTATATTTTTTTTAAGTGAAAACCCCCTTGCGAGGCTGTCTTGGTCTGAGAGACCACGAACAGGGATTCTACACCATCAAAGTCATCCAAGAGTCGTGTCCGGCCCTACCCACACCAACATTATCAATTGGATTTTAGGTACCAAATTCAACTTTTTGGTACCAATGCGAACTAGAAAATGTATTATTGAGCAATGTTTAAATACATTTTACAATGCCGTGAATAGCACACCTGCTGAACGGCTCAACCAGAACTGTTACGAAGTTGTAACAGTCATCTAAATAATGAAATAGACAAAGTACGCTAACATCCCCCTTTATTACATTATTTGGGTAATGTAATAACTAATAGCTATACTAGACTACTAACATCCCCTTACATTATTTTGCAATACAAAGTGAGCTACGAAACAATTCAAATTTGACACGTCCAAGTGCCTTAGTGAAAATGTCTGCAACTTGAGCATCGGTGGGAATGTTTTGAAGCTGAATTCGGTGCTTTGGAACTTCATCTCGAATGAAATGACATTGTGTGTCAATGTGCTTTGTTCTTTCATGATGGACTAGATTCTTGACGAGGTTCAGAACACCTTGATTGTCGCAAAACAAGTGTATTGGAGATTTTGATGGATGGCCCATACTTGTCAGAATGCGACGTAACCATATCACTTCGCACACAGCTTCACGTGCGGCATGATATTCTGCCTCTGTTGATGAAATAGCAACTACCTATTTCTTCTTGCTATGCCAAGAGACAGGACCGGATCCCAGATGAAAAATGTATCCAGAAGTTGACTTGCGATCATCAAATGATCTGACATAGTTAGAGTTCGTGTATCCTTGCAAGAAGAATTTGTTGTTCCTCTTGTATTCTAGGCCATATTCCATAGTACCACGGACATAGTGAAGAACACATTTTGTTGCTTTCCAATGAGTGGTCTTAGGCTCCTGCATGAACCTCGAAAGATAGTTGACAGCAAATACGAGATCTGGCCTAGTATTGGTCAGATATATGAGACTCCCAATCAACTGTCAATAGATAGTACCATCTAGCTAAGGTGAATCATCATATCATGATAACTGAAGTCCATTCTCCATCGGAGTTGCCATTGGCTTGCAATCAGTCATGCGATATTTTTCCAGCAATGTCTTGGCATATTTTTTCTGAGACACTTTGATGGAGTGCTCCTTCTGGCTGAATTCCAGACCAAGATAGTAATGGAGAAGTCCGAGATCTGTCATCTCAAAATATTTGCACAAGTTTCTTTTGACAGTAGAGATCATAGTTTCTGAACTCCCTGTAATGAGCAGATCATCCACATAGAGTACAAACAACACTATCTCAAAACCCTGTTTCTTGAAATAGAGGTTTGCATCTGACGGACATCTCTTAAATCCATGCTGCATAAGGTGATTGTCCATTTTTATATACCAAGCTTGAGGAGCTTGTTTCAGACCATATAAGGATTTGACCAACTTGCAAACTTTCTGCTCTTGGCCTTCCACTTCAAATCCTTCAGGCTGAGTCATGTAGACTTCTTCTTGGAGATCACCATTTAGAAAGGCACTTTTGACATCCATCTAGTGAACTTTCCACCCATATTGTGCTGCCATAGCACACATAACCTGAATTATGGTCATCCGAGCAGTAGGTGCAAAAGTTTCCTCGTAGTCAATGCCTTCTTTTTTAGCATAGCCCTTTGCAACAATACGGGCCTTATGCTTATCAATTGTTCCATCTACCTTGTACTTGAATTTATATACCCATTTGCAGCCAATGGGTTTCTTTCCATGCGGCAGATCAACAAGCTTCCAAGTTTTATTTTTCATCAAAGACTCATACTCTGTATCCATAGCGGCCTTCCACTGAGGCTCACTGAGAGCATCTTGCACTGATGCGGGTTCAAGATCATCTATGGTAGACATGAACGCCCTGTCATCATCAATATCAATATCCTCTACTTCTGTACTTGGAGTTACAGAAAGCTCCTCAAAATATTGACAAAGATCATCAACCTCACCAGTTTCTTTAGCTTCTCTTTCCTTTTGAGCCATATTGCGTGTACGAGGTCTATCCAAGTTCAAATTGGGAGGAGTGGATAAATTTGCGTCTCTGATTGTATTTGTACACCATTTAGGATTCTTCTTCGATGGATTTGAAGAAGATGTAGAAGGACCTCCAGTCTATGTTGACGAAGGAATCTTCTCTTCCTTAGATTCCACAATATCTTGGTGTACTTTAGATGTGCTCTGTGATGTGAAAGATTCATCAAAGACAACATCTCTACTGATATGAATTTTCTTGGTCAAAGGATCTATCAACCGATATCCTTTAGAGTGCTCAGAATAACCAAGAAAAATACATCTCAGTGTTTTCTCATCTAGCTTCTTCCTTTTCTCTTTTAGTATGTGCATGAAAGCGTGACATCCGAAGATACGTAGATGAGATATGGAGGGTTTTCGACCACTCCATGCTTCTTGTGGAGTCATTCCTTTTAGGGCCTTTGTGGGTTCCCTATTCAACAGATATACTGTAGTGGTGACAGCTTTTGCCCAATATTGTTGCCCAAGAGTAGCTCCTATGAGCATACAACGAACCATTTCCATGATAGAACGGTTCCTTCTCTCAGCAACTCCATTTCTTTGAGGAGTATAGGCAGTTGTTAACTGTCTCTTGATTTTATGCTTATCTAAGAATGCAAAAAATTCATTAGAGGTAAACTCTCCCCCTCGATCTGAGCGAAGGGTTTTAATAGAAGCTCTTGAATCCTCAACGGATTTCTTGAACTGCTGGAAGAATGCGAAAGCTTCAGATTTCAGTTGGAGAAAGAAAACCCACATCTTTCGTGAGTAGTCATCTATGAATAACTGAAAGTACCTCTTCCCTCCACAACTGTTGGGTGTGAAAGGACAGCACAAATCGGTGTGAATTAACTCCAGAGGTTTTCATGCTCTTGTTGAGCTCTTCTCAAATGGTACTCTATGCTGCTTTCCTGCTAAGTAGTCAGAGCACACTGGCAAAGTGGCAGAAAGGGAAGGAAGACCCTTTACCATCTCATACTTCACGAGCTCAAGTAAGTAGCCAGAACTAAGATGCCCATATCTCTTGTGCCATAGGGAATTTTCCTCCTTGGTAGAGACAGTCATGGCAACATGTGGAGTAGAGATAGCATCTAGTGCAAATAAGTTGTGCTTATATGAAGTTGTTGCAATCTGCTTACCCTTCCTGGTAATAGTACAACACTTCTTGCCATTCTCAACACGAAAGTTGACAACCATATTTCTATCCAAGATTTGTGTCACCTGGCAACAAATTGTTGGCCAATCCCGGAACATAGAGGACTTTGTCAATCTGACACTTGCCATCAGGAAGAGTGACTGAAACTGTACCCTCTACCTGAACCCTATAGGTTTTATCATCAACAATGGTGACAGGTTTGCCCTCTTTGGCCACAAATGATTCAAACCACGATCTATCACCAGTCATATGTTTGCTATCTCCAAAATTGACATACCAAATAGGATCCCTCTATGTGGAATCTGTGGTAGTCATGAGCACCTTGTGTGCCCATTCAAAATCTGAGTCAGATTCTTCAACAACAACATTCACCTGGGGTTACTTGTTTTTATTTTGTGGTTTGTTTTGGCCTTTCTGCTTGTTCTTATGCCAACACCTGTTGGTGTCATGGTTGTCTTTCTCACAGATCTTGCACCACCTCTTCTTTTGTTGAGGTTGTTTGCCTTTTCATTTCGTATCTTGTTGAGAATTTCCTCCTTTCTAAAATTTGCCTCCTTTTTTCCCATTACCTTTCTTCCTAGAACCCTGCCTGTTGGTGTATAGGGTTGTATTGGAAGAATCATCCTTGTGAAGTTGGTGTGCCTCCTGTTGTTGAAGCATATTGACCAACTCGATGTAGGTAATTTGTCGTTGAGACACCTGGATGGAGGTTATAAACATATCAAATGAAGAATGTAAAGCTCTCATCACAAGTGAAATGAGAAGCTTTTCGTCCACAGTATCTCCCAAAGAATTCAATTTCTCTTTCAATTCAGACACTTTGCACAGAAAGAGTTCAACTGTTTCACCCTGTCTCAAACTCAGGTTATGAAGTTGTTGTTGAAGATGAAGAATGGTGGAATCATTCTTTCCCTCATAGATGGTTCTAAGGGCATCCCATGCCTCTTTACCACTTGCTTTGTCAGCTATATGAGGTTGCACTTCATTTGAAACAGCCAAACAAAATGAGCACCTTTGCTCGACTGTCTTTCTTGTCAAAAGCTATCTGATCTGCGGAAGGACCTGTGGATCCTGCTGTTGGTGAAGGCCTAGTTGCTACTCCAGTAACAATATCCCACAAATCTTCCATTTGGAGAATTGCCTTCATCTTATGTTTCCATGGTGTATAATTTGGACCTTTCAATAACTGATGCGGATCAGTCATCAACTTTGCAACAGTGGCCATAGTGAAGGTTCCTTATATCACCAATTGGTCCCCCTTTCGATATACCTTTTTCTAGGCCGTTATACCGTAAAAAATACCTGCCCTTACGTGAGGGAAACTATAGGTATTTAGAAATATCAACAAAAATCACCCGCCCTTACGTGAGGGAGACTATAGGTGAGTTTTAGAGATCATACGATACGTGGAACATAAGCGGTACTGAAAGGGAATCACCTTGTTGATGGCACCTACCATAGAAGATTCTTCTCATGCGTGGGGCGTAACTTCCCCTAAACACTATGAAGAATACTTCGTCAAGATTTACGCCTAAACACAAGTGCGATAAAGGGTAGTGGATGGAGTAAAAAAATGCAAAAATGGCTAACTTATCTCTCCCCGACGATTTATAGAGAACAAGCTTAGACGTCGTTGTAGCAGCTATATTAGGCGGCGGATACGATAGCCAAATCACGACAGCTTTACTGTAAGTTTTGGCCAGAGGTATCACAAATACCGAACACTGCAGTGCAATAAATTGCACGGATGGGTTTTAATTATTCCGGGGACTTAGGGAGTGTATTTGATTTTTTTTTTTTAACTTTTAATGAAGTAGTGCAAAAAATGAAATATGCAACATACAACATAAAAAGTGCCCACAATAATTAACCCACAAGGTGTCGGTCACAGCCGAAAATGCACCTTTTACAATTCGCCAAATTGCTTTTTTCAAAAAATTACTCACTTTCCCCCTTTGATTTTTTGAAAAAATATCCCCCCTCTAAAAAAAATTCCTTTAACAAAGCATTTTTAATAATTATTATATATTTAAAATTAAAATAAATAATTTTAATTTATATAGTTTTAAAACTTATGAAAAAATAAATTAAAAATTAAATTTTAATTTATAAAGTTTAAAAACTAAAAAAAAAATTAAAATTAAAAATTTTAATTAAAAAATAATAATTAAAAAATAATAATTAAAAAATAACTTTGAAAAATAAAAAATTTATACCTTAGGGGGAGTCGGCGGGATTTGAACCCCCGACCTGCAGGCTCCCTGAGCCTTACCGCACAGCTCACTGCCAAGTGAGCTAGCGGGCTGATCCGAAAGGATCACTGGAGCCCTCCTTTTTGAACACCTGGTTCCTCCTCCTCTGCAAATCACCGCTTGTTCCGGTTCCAACGTCGCGGTCCTTCCGAGCGTCACCCGCATTTCCAGTTGCATGCTCCACGGGGGGGGTGGGGGGGAGGGGGGTTGCGTGTCTGGATGCTCCGGCGCATTCAACCGGGGGGGAGGGACTTCGTTTTTTTTTTAATTTCCCCGTTCCGCGGGGGGGTCGAGGCTGCTGCGCGGTAGACTCCCGTGCCATTTAAATTCCCCGGATGCGCCCAGCCCGTTCAACAGGGGGGGCCGGACTTCCCTGAACGCGTTCAATTCCCCATCCTTTTTTTTTTCTCGCGTTCAATTCCCAACACGCCCAGCACGTTTCTTTTTTTTTTATCATGTTCAATTCCCAACGCGCCCAGCCCATTTCAACGGGGGGGGGCGCTTCCCCCTCCGCGTCGCGACGCAAATGCATCTGCACATGCGTGGGCGGCTACACCCCTGTGTCCTCCCTGGGGTGCGGGCATCCTTCTCGACGTAGGGCGCAGATAGATGTCGTGCGTCCCTCCTAGACGTCACGGAATAATGTCTGTGCATGTCCAGACATCATGAAAAAATGTCTGTGCGCGTCCCTCCTAGACACAGACAGCGTGCGGACGTCTAGGGCAATCACGCCTCGAAAAAAAAATCGCTGCAAGCCTCCTCAGCTTTAATCACGCGGCAAAAAAAAAATTCGCACTGCGTTGCTGAATAACGTCGTCCGCCTCCAGCCTCTCCCTTCACGCCACTGGCTCTGATGCCATGAAAGAAAATATGCGAACTAGAAAACGTATTATTGAGCAATGTTTAAATACATTTTACAATGTCGTGAATAGCACACCTGCTGAACGGCTCAACCAGAACTGTTACGAAGTTGTAACAGTCATCTAAATATTGAAATAGACAAAGTACGCTAACAGGGTGGAGATTCGAACCTGGGACCTCCCTTGGAGGATTGCCCTCTCCTCTCGAACTCACTTACAACACCTAGGTGTTCTGATATTATGTTTGAAATTAGAAAGAGTTGATCTAATTTCTAGTTTAGTTTATAATACCATTGGGGCCATATGTGTTTTCAGACTAGTAAATATTATTTTTCCTTAACAAAAAATTAAGTGTGGTGTTCAATACCCTATTGGATACACAAATTTTATAGAAATTGGAAAAAATGTTAACACTGAGGAATATCTAGTTAGGTTCCCATTCATTTCTAAGTACTTAGATAATGTTAAGTTTGATAATTTGCCTATGAAAAAATCCAAGTTTAGTCTAGCTTCAAGAAAACCTACATGTCAAATTGGTATAGTTGATTTGATGATAAATTCACTAATACCTAGGATACTTCCTATTGCCATACCTAGTAGGCCAAGCACCAATAGCAATACCAAATGGGATGTTCAAACTATGACCCTGAAGAGAAACTACTTGCAAATACCGAACAAAATGAGTAAATCAAATATTTCTTGCCACTTAAGGAGGGCTAAGTCCTTTGCCACTTAGAGAGGGCTAAGTCTCTTATGATACGCAATTGGATAATAATTGATGATATATGATTAAATAAAACAACCTACATCTATAAATAAGAAAAAATCAATAAATTAATGACAATTGGAAATATAGTTGACTAGTTATATTGGTGATGTAACATGGCTCCCCTCCTTGAAAAGCTTTGTCCTCAAAGCTACAAATAACTCAAAAATACTTTTTGTTTCCCATGTAGCATCTTCTACTGGTAGGTCTTGCCATTTGATTAGAAATTCTTTAATGAGGTGAGATCAAAGATGATGTGATCTAATTTGCAATATTTCTTCTGGTTGAAGAGTTATACATTCTTCTTCATCTAGTAATGGGAGCTCTATTTTGAGGTGCACTTTATGGCCAATCACTTTTGAGATAGGAAACATGAAAAACTGGATGTATACGGGAGGAAGTTGGAAGCTACAATTGATATGCTACTTCACCTATGCAACAAACTATCTTGTAGGGCCCATAGAATCTAGGGGCCAACTTCTTATTGGTCTTGATCTTCAAAGACAACTGCTTATAATATTGCAACTGCAAGAAAACCATATCGCCTATATTGAATTATCATTCTGAATGATGTAAGTCCTATTGTTGCTTCATATTATTTTGATCCTGGATCAAGTTATCTTTAAGAATGTTAAGCATTAAGAAGTCTTAGAGATTTGACTTTTTCACCCTTATTGCGTTGGCATACTTCGCATTCGATAACAAATGTCTTGACATTATATTTTAATCCTTTCAAATAAAAGGATTGCTTCACCCACTAATATATTTCCAAGAATCTTGAGTACCCTACTTATGGAGAAGGATGTGATTCTTCAAGGATCATGGATTTAATAGTGGAACTTTACATAATGTAAATGTGATCTTTCTTTCATAACACCTTGTCAATATATGAAAAATAAGGATGCTTTGACAATCCTTTATTCATATCTTGAATAATTTGAGTATTTTCAGTGTCAACCAACCATTCTTCTTGGAGTTGAGAAACCCATTGAGAACAAGGACCCAAAATGGCGTTGATGGAAACTTCATCTTCATATTTACGAGATAATGCATTTGCTACTACATTTTCTTTGTCCTTATTATACTCAATGATGAAATCATATCTCAATAACTTTATCATCCACTTATTTTGTTCTGGATAGGAGAAACGTTGTTATAGAAAGTTCTTAAGACCACTATGATCCATTTTTATGATGAAGTGACTGTTGAGTAAGTAATACCACCATTTCTCGATGACATGTATAATAGCCAACATTTCTTTCTCATATGTGGACCTTCCCAAATTTTTACCTAAAATTTGCTTGCTTTCAAATGCCAATGGATGACCATATTGCATTAATACTGCTCCAATACATGTACCCGAAGCATCACATTCAATAATGAATGGTTTGTGAAAATCTAGAGTTGCCAAAACCATAGTACACATAGTTTTCTTGAGTGCCATGAATGCTTTAGTAGCAATATAAGACTAGTGAAAAACATCCTTTTTGTGATGTTGGTGAGAGGAGCTACAATTTTACCATAATTACGAATAAAATTCTGATAATAACTTGTAAGGCCTAAAAAATCATGAATTTTTTTTATAGTTTTGGGTAAAGACCAATATTGAATGGCTTTAATTTTGTTAGGATCCACTTTAACGCCTTCATGAGAAATGATATGACCCAAATATTCGACCTTTTGAACACCAAAGAAACACTTGGAGTGCTTGACAAAAATTTTATCCTTATGTAATACATGAAGAACTTTTTCCACATGCGTTAAATGATCCTTTCAATATTTGCTATATATCAATATATCATCAAAGAAAACCAAGACAAACTTGTGAATAAATGGACGAGAAACATGATTCATGAGACTTTAGAAAGTGGAAGGGGCATTGTTGATACCAAAAGTTATGACTAAGAACTCATAATGTGTTGGAAATTTTGAGTAATTGTGTTGTCATTGATGTCAAGAATCAGTGTCAGTGATCAGTGTAGGATTTGGCAAAAGGAGGTTTAAAATATTCATATTTTAAGCCCAAGAGATTTGGTTTAAGAGCTTCACATGATTGGTCAAAAGGAAGGTTAAATACCCTGAAGGAAAGGGATAGCTAGGCCTAAAGGAAATAATATTATAATATTTATTATTATAAGATTAAAGAAGGTCAAATAAGGTCTAAGGGTGCAAGAGAAAAATGCCTAGGCCCAAAGGAAATAATATTTTAATATTTATTATTATAATATTAAAGGTCTAAAGAAATAAAAAGCCTAAGGTCATTTATAAATTATTTATAATATTTATATTATAAATTAATTTATAAAATAATATTATTTAACCCTAAGTTAGGGTTGGGCACAAATTTATTTAATAATTCTTCCTCCCCACCGACGTTCGAAGGTGATTGGCATATGGTATAAATACCATAAGACTTGCCAACTAAAAGCAAGTCTCTAATTTATTGCATGTGTGAAAGGGCAAAGGTTTTTTTATTGTAAAATTCATGAGCATAGGACAAGAGGATAATATTTTTTTAAGGCAGCCAAAAATCATGACAGATAAGTTAACCAAGGCTTAAAGCCTTCTCACCAACCGACTAATTGGGCTAGTGGCAAGTGGTTGGTGTGCAAGGCACAGGGAGAGCGGAGGTTATGTGTTCGAGTCTTGACTATGTAGGGGCAAAGCTTTTTATTTTTTTGGTTTTGGTGCTAGTCAATTTGAACATAGCGCATGAGGTGCTTTTCCCTCCCAAGTAAGCGCCTAGCTCATGTGGCAGTTAGACCACAGGTAGGGCACTAATGACAACATGACCAGGGATTGAATTCCATCGAGGAGCACGCAAAGGTACTTAAATTTTTTTTTATTGTTTATGTTGAGCACGTGGTCTAAGGTCTAAGGTTGCATAGTGAGTGCCTAGGGAGATATAAGGGTTAAGGTAAATTTTATTTTTACCTTAGATAAAGGTGATTAAGGTAAAATTTATTTTTACCTTAGGTAAAAGTGGTGAATGTTTTAAAATTGATTTGAAAGTGTTAAAAGGTGAATTGCATTATTTCTGGAGTGTGATGTTAATTATTTTTGAAATGCATTTTTGAGTAGGGAGATATAAGGGAGTTATTTTGATTATTTTATGCATTAAAATTCTGAAGTGAATTATTTTGAAAGTGAGTTAATTGAACCTTTTCTAGTTATATTTTAAAAATATTGGAGATTATAAGGTGTACTTGAGACTTGTTATTTTTGTATGGTGAAATAAATATTGAGGAGAATTTTGAGTGGAGATTTTGAGATAGATTGTTGCTACCTAACCTTAAAATTGGTAAAGAAGGTTTGATTGTGATTGAGACAGGTTTTGAAGACATATCTCCATCAAAACAAAAGGTATGGGCACATCTTCCTTATGAGTGAAATATTATGATACAAAGTTGGAGTGAAAAGGATTATTTGATAAGCATTGTTGGAAATATTTGAGTGATTTTTCATGTGCATGATTTTTGGATGTTGAAAGACCATGAGTATCATTGTTATGTGAGATTGTGAACTATCTTGAATTAGTATTTGTGAAATATCATGAGTATCATTGTTATGTGAGATTGTGAACTATCTTGAACTAGGGTTTGTGAAAGATCATGAGTATCATTGTTATGTGAAATTGATAATAATCTTGAGATAGGGTTTGTGAAATAACATGAGTATCATTGTTATGTGATATTAGAATTATCTTGAGTCAAGGTTTTGATTTTCATAGTGTGAGTTATTGAGAGTATAGTGAAACACTTGGTTAAGGTTTGTAAGCAAGTTGTGTTTCATTGAGTGAATGGTTGAGTGAAGTTGATTAAGAATTATTGATTGAAAGTATTGGAGTGTTAGTTCAAGATTTGTGAAACAAATTATTCTTTATTTCTAAATTGATTTGAAAGAAGAGTTTGAAAGTGATAGAGTGATTTGTGAATGTGAAACATATTGAGTCTCTTACCATTCTCCATATGTTTCTATGATTAAACAAGATTCTGAGTGAAACTTGTTTATGTGATTGAAGAGGTTTTCTGAATGAGTTTAAGTTGAGTTTTGTATACAAGTATTATAGTTATTTAAGTAAGCTTTTATGAAAGCTTGTGAGTATATTTGAGTAAGTCCTATAGGGGACTTAAGGATAGAATTGAGTAAGCTTTTGTGAAATCTTAAGAATAGATTTATGTAAGCTTTTGTGAAATCTTACAAGCAGATTTGGACAAGTTCTAGGAAGAACTTGTTGAGCAGATTTGAGATAAATCTAGGGAATATTTGTTGAGCATATTGAACAAGTTCTATGGAAAACTTGTTGAGAAAATTTGAGGTAAGTCTAGGGAAGAATTTTTGAGCAGATTGGATAAGTTCTAGGGAGAACTTATTGAGAATATTTGAGGTAAGTCTTTGATAAGACTTGAGAGCAGATTGAGCAAGTTCTTGAGAGGACTTGTGGATAAATTTGAGGTAAGTCTTTGAGAAGACTTGAGAAAATAATTGATTGATTGATTTTTTCAAGCTTTGTGATAAGGCTTGAGGTAGATCTAAGCAGAGTTGATTTGTGATTGGATCAAGCTTTGTGTTAAGGCTTGAGGATAGATTTGAGGATAGAGTATGGTGCATATTTGAGGATAGATTTGTGCCATAGCAAAGATATATTTTGGTGTAAATTTGAGGGCAGATTTGTGCCAGACCAGAGATAGACTTGTGAGTAGAATTGTGATAGACCGAAGGATAGTGTTTAGTACAAATTTGAAACAAAGATTGAGCAGAGCTGAGAGTAAGCTTTGGAGGTGATAAAGCAAAGGATAGTAGTCTCTAGTGGATATATATCCATTATCTAGGGAAGTGATTATAGAGGCCTTCTAAGTGATGACAAAGATATTCTATGAAAAGAGATCCACAAGCCAGTGTAGTGGAGGCAGTAGTCTTCTAGAGATCACCCGCCAGAGCAAAGGAGAAGGAGTTCTCCTATGGATAGAGATCCATGAATCAGCAAAGGGGAAAGAGTTCTCCTATGGATAGATATTCATAAACTTTATTAGGGTATTGGTGTCTCCTTTGGACAGAGGTCCATAAACATTATAATAGGGAAGGATTTCCAAAAGATTTGTTGAGAAAATTTTTGTAAAATATTTTCTGTGTAGTAGCCCACATTGGGTGAACCACGTTAAATTGGTGTCTCTATTGTGTGTGATGATTTGTGCATTGCTTTGATTATTGCTATTGATATTTCTATTGATATATTGGATAATATTGTTTGGGAAATAAAAGTAAAAAGTGGTCTTATACTATTCACCCCCCTCTCAGTATAAGCTTGTGTTCATCATAATGACCTTCATGTGTACAAAAAATAGTTTTGAGAATGTCCTCATCTCTTACTCGAATTTGATGAAAACCTAAACATAAATCCAATTTTGTGAAATATTTAGTACCATGCAATTCATCTAATAAATCATCTATGATAGGTATAGGGAACTTATCCTTGATCATGATTTTATTGAGGGGATAAAAATCATGACACATGCACCAATAATTATCCTTGCAACGAGCCAAAAATACTGGTGATGAATAAGAACTAGTGCTATGATGGATGATACCATGTTCTAATAATTCTTGGATAATATTTTTAATTTCTATTTTTTTAGGTTGAGGGTATTGATAAGGATGCACATTAGCAGGGAGACTACCAGGAACAAGATGTATGGCATGGTCATGAGACCACTTGGGAGGTAGCCCTTTTGGTTCACTGAAGACTTCATCATAGTTAGTCACAATATCTTGAAGATATTTTGAGGGAATTACAGGGGTATCCAATGCTTGAACTTCCATGCAATTGATTTGAGCTAAGAATCCATAACCTCCTTTCTTGAATATCTTTTCCATGTAGTGTGAACTCACCATCTTATATGGTGGAAATTGAATTCCTTGGATATGAATAGTCTTCCCATTATCTTTCCATTTAACATATAATTTTTTAAAATTAAAACTAACAGCTTCTAGCTTTTCTAACCATTCGACACCCAGAAAAACATATAAACTTCCCAAGTTCATAACAAAGAGATTTCATTACCAAGTGTGATTTCCCATTTGTATTGAAATTGGATATGTTTTGCCAACACATTGAGTGTTTCCTCCATTTGCAATTAAAACTTAAACTTATCTTGATTGGTAGTATTAATTAACAAGTTCAATGCTTTAGTCGTCTTGATGTCAATAAAGTTATGTGTACTACCTAAATCAATCAACACATTAATACGTTTGTACCTAATAAATCTTGGTACCTTAATTGTATGATGATTTGTTATCCCCATAAGAGCATGTACTAAAATAGACATAGTGTCATCTTCTGGGGTTGCTTCACTATTATCTACTGAGATTTATTTTGTATATGCAGGTGACTCTTACTGAGTGATATCTTATGCTACTTCTTCATCCTTGCTTTTATATTCTATTTAAAAGGTTTGATGTGGTACACATGCTTGATATTTTGGATGATAATTACAACACTTAAAGCAAAAATATCTTGACGATTGTTTATTTTTGAAAAAATAGTTGTTGTGATACTAAGGATGAGCATTAGAGTCTCACCGAGAAGATATCCAATTTTAAAACTTTTGTTCAGCAATCTTAGTAATCCTCATGGTAGCATCAAAAGTGCAGGGATCATGTAGGTCCACTTCGAGTTGAATATTTTCCATCAAACCATGATGAAAGGTAGAAACCACTATAGAATTTTTTACATATTCCATGTATGTAAGAAGACTTGTGAATTCTGATATATAATGTAATTAGTTTGTTTGAGATCCAATATGTGAATGATGTAAGAAGAAGAAACACCTTCATCAAATCTCTTGAGTAAAAGATATTTAAATTTTGGCCATAAGATGGGACGTTTATGTTGATTTTGCTACCAAGTAAACTACTGGTAAGCTTTTATACCCAATTTAGAAGAGGTGTAAGAAACTTTTTCGACTTCAAGAGCATGATATAAGTGGAGAATACCGTCCATTTTAGCTAACCAACCACGTGAATCCCCACCCTCAAATATGGGCATATCGGTACGTGGAATGGTAACACCTAGAGGCCATTTCAAAAATTGAGCAACTTCACCCATATTTGAGTCGAGATCATTGTGACCTAGGGGAGGATCCTAATCCATAGTATCATTTTGTCAATGGCACTTAGTTGGATAAGGAGGAGGTTCAAGGTTTTGATTTTGTACTAGTTGTTGGATAACTTTTGATATTTTATTCTTATTATTAGTCATTTTAGATAGACAATCTTGTAATTCTTAGGAGCAAAAATAAGGGATTATAACTTCATCATGTTGGAGATTCTTTCGGGATGAGTTGGAAGGAGCCATGGAGTTAATAGTAGGGTGGTTGAGGTTAAAATTGTTAATGCGTAAAGGAGAATTATGTTGCATACATTTATTTCATAGAGGTCTTCTTGATGAATTTAATGATCCTTCATTTGGATTAGTTGCACTATGTAATATTTTGTTTGGTCCTCTATTCCACCTGTCATTCATGCACTTGATTTACCTCCTAAAAAATATGTTTTGATAATTTATTAATTTTTGCAAAAATACTTTGTTAGCTGATACAAAAAAAAATTGTTGTATGTTTTGCTTCCACTATGAAATTCAATTTGAATAATCTTCATTCAACGACTCTTCAACGAATATTTTTTTAACTTCAAATAGCAGCTAATAGCTAATTTCACTATGGTTTTGTTTCTATGTCAGTGGATTGTTAATGACTATTCTGAGACAAGAAGACACACTCCTTTGACACGATGTGGAAGACAAGATGATGCACTACCTTGACACGATGTAGAAGATAAGACGACACAAACAAGACTCCCTTGACATGGTGTGGAAGACAAGATGACTTTGACTACAAGACTCTCCAATGTCTAGAAGACTGCGATGGCTAATTTTTACCATGATGACTCAACACAAGGGATAGGAACGTGATGAAAGGACCATATACAAATATAATGATGCTATCACTTGACGAATATGATGCTAAGAACACACACATAGTGAAATTTGACGAGCAAGACTATGATATCACAGATGACACAATTATGGATAGGATAAAGACACATGGAAATACCGAAGATAACATGTAGACACAACGAAGACTCTAATAGCACACACAGGAGGTTTACGAAGCTACATGACCAAAGTCATAATTTTGGTAGTGCACTAAATAGAATTTATATTGCTTAAAGATAACCACACACCTCGTGTGGGATATAAACTTTGCGCAATAAAAAAATTAGGGATATAATTAATTTGCGAGACTTTGTGTAAATTAATTAATTAACACTGACTTTATAAAAATTTAGGGTGGAACTTGCATATGCGCGATGTGATTGGGCACAAGATTACACATTTATTTTGGAAGTCCGAACGTAAGTTTTCCTTGTTGTATTGAACACCTTTTATGTAATCAGAGCCTCTTATTCCCTGTGCTTACTAATCCTAAGTGATTGCTCCTAATTTGGAATACACTGACATGAATCTTTGATGTTGATCGCAATGATTTATATCAACCGAAGAAGGAAATTCCAATCAACTTAATTGTGGTAAATTTAAATGACTTTCCAACATAAAATAATTGATATAATCTGAATAGCTCTTGCGATATTAACAGTGTGTCATCGATTGATGAAAAATTAGGGTTTGTGAACTTTAGTTTTTGTGAGCAACCTAGTATTTGAACCATCCATTATATTCAAGAATATTTTTGTAGCTTATATATCACTTGTGCAATATTTTACTCATTGTCGCCTCAAATTTGTAATTGCTTAATAGAAAACACCTGGGTAGGAACGCGATGATGGAATTTGTCGTTTCATGACTGAATAGGAGTAGTGACAATGATCTCTATTCTTTGTTCTACTATGATGATCATAGATCTGTGATAGATCAATGGCACCAGTTTTCTCTATGGTGATTATCTAAATTTTAAACTTCTACAATCTGCATGGCTGATGATGAATGAATTTCTTTATAGCAACTAAGGACCCTAGTTACCTTCTATTACAATCTGGTTATTCTGGAGATGATTCTCTACTGGTAATAGTACTCTTACTAAAAAACAATTAGCACAAAATTACAGGAAAGTGCTCTGATACCACTTGAAGAGAAACTACTTGCAAATATTGAATGAAATAAGTAAATCAAATATTTCTTACCACTTAAGGAGGGCTAAGTCTTTCACCACTTAGAGAGGGCTAAGTCTTTCACCACTTAGAGAGGGCTAAGTCTCTTGCGATACACAATTGGATAATAATTTATGATAGATGATTAAATGTAAAACAACCTACATCTATAAATAAGAATAAATCAATAAATTAATGATAATTGGAAATATAGTCGACTAGCTATATTGGTGATGTAACAGACCCTACCTTAGGATAAGTATAGTCTTGTAATTAGGACAACTAATCATAATCCTCAAATTTAGGTACAACCTCAATTTAAAATGATGGAAAATAATAAGCCGACTATGGATTCATCAAATTCCATTAAATGGCAACATTCGGGCAAAGTCTTCCATAAGGGAGACAAATGGCCACCCAAAAAGGTATTCTAAACTACATTATCAAATGATCAACCATAATATACCAGAGTAGACTTATCATGTCTACTTGAACACTCTACCATATTTTTCAATGATCAATCAAAATAGGTTAGACAAATGAATTATATGAACAATAGGACATCGTGAGTAGAGGCACACATAGATTCAATGAATGGCAAGTTAGATGCATTAGTAGCTAGATTAAAACTCATAAATGATAATTTATAAATATTAGTAGATTATCAAAACAAGCATCAAGAGGAAAACATAAAGTACAGAGAGATGCAAAGAAGTTGCAATTTAACCTTCCTCCTCCAACAAAGCCATGGTCTCTTTTACTAGAAGGGTTCAACCCTTTTGCTAAACAAAAACATAACAAGAAGGAAAAATATAAGTTCCAATCCAATAAAAATATTTAGAACATGATTTAAGAAAGGAATGGCTACCCAAGAGCTTAATTTAATGTCTATGACTTTAAAATGGGTAGTAGTTTTAAACATATATGGTGATCCTAATACACTTGAATCTATTAATATTTGGATCAATATTATATTTTATTATCATAATTGCATTATTGGAACAACACTCCAATAGTTGAAATTGCTACAAGAAATATAGCAGGAAATATCTTTCATTAATGGTTATAAACTAAGGTTAAAACTTAGATTTTGCATTGAATAGATCGGATTGCGGGAGCAGGAGTAGGAGCTGGAGCTGGAGCAGGAGTGGACGCAGGGATGGGGACAGGTTTAGTGCATGGTGCAGGTTCCCAATCAGGATCGGGCTCAGGGTTGGGATCAGACATGTCAGGACCCGATCTCGGGCCAATAGGACCCTCTACGGGCCCAGAGGATGGCTCTGTGCTTGATCCGATTGGAAACCAGGGTAGGGTCAGCATCTTGGGCCCTAGCCCCCAGGCCAGCCTCGATGTGATCATAGGACTAGGGAAAAATCCCCCTGATCCTGGGCTGGGCTTTGTCCTGGGTGGGCCCAAACCCTCCTATCAGCAGATCTTGGCGGGCACCATGGCCCCTTCCTAGGCCCTGGGGGCTAGGTATTTCCCTCGAAGGCACCCACATTTCTATCCAGGAGGAGGTCTACTCCTCCTTGGTAGCTGGTTCCTCTGCCTCCCTGGTAGGGAAATTCCTGGGAGGGCATCCCGACATGGAAACCATCCGTAGATGGGTGGCTACCAAATGGAAGGTTTTCGAGCACATCTAGCTGGTTGCTCTGACCAAGGGCTTCTTCATTATCAAACTAAACAACAGTGAGGACACCAAAAATATCCTTTCGGGTAGGCCCTGGTTTTTGGGGCACAAAAGCCTCTTCCTTAGGAAGTATGGAGCTGACTTCCACCCCAGCACCCAAAGCATCAACTTAGCCCCGGTCTAAGTTCGTCTCCCAGACCTTCCCTTCCACCTGTGGCACGAAGACGTCCTTAGACTCATTACTCAGTCAGTCGAGGACCTGGTGGCCTTTGACCCCACTCCTAGGGCAGGATCTCGAATGGTGCATGTCAGATTTTGCATCAACACCAATCTCAAATCCATTCTCCCCTCCTCGATGACCATCTCTTCTAGGTCTTTCTTTTGGAGCCAGCCCTTGATCTACAAAAACAAACCTACTTTTTTCCCCACCTGTAGCACTCAGGGTCACCTCTCCCACCAATGCCTGATTTTTAGAAAGGATGAAGGCCCTTCCCCTAAACCCCCTTCTCAATCAGACCGGGCCCTATCTCGAGGGCCCCCTCGCGATGGCCCCAGATTCTAGGCCTGGACCACCAAGGGGGCCCCCCCTCCTACCCCAAAGGACTCTCATGTGGACCTCAGTTTGGAGGGCGGTCTTCCCCAGGTTTCCCCTCCCACTACTCCCTCCCTTGGGTCATCTTTTGGGGCCCCGATCCCAGGTTCTCCCTCCCTACCCACTTTGAATCCCTCCCCGTAGGCCCCTGCTTGCGCCCCCTCCAGGCAAGCGAGCCGTCTAGGCCCCCTTCCCCACTGGATCCCTCTATTGGGGCCCCCTTCTCCCCCCCCACTCTTGCTCTCCCTCCCTTAACCCCCTCTCGGCCATCTCGGTGATCCCTGCTGGGCTTCCTCTCTTGGAGTGCGGATCTGAGAGGTCTAATGAAGAGATTGAAGCTAGTTCTTTGTTCGAGCCCGATGAAGTCAGCCCTAAGATGAACCAGAGTAGGACTTTTGCCATAGACTTTGGTAGCAAACTCAAAAGAGGGTGACCCACCCTGGGCAATCAACGAACAAGGATCACTAAATATGACATAGCTAATGGCTCCCAAGCAACTCTCTCTAACGTTGGGGTAAGCTTCTCTAAGATGGATGCAATCCAACCCAAACCCCCTGCTCAAACTGGGAAGGGGGGCAAGCGACCCCTCAAGGGTGTCAAAGGAAGCTCATCACCTGGAATATCAGGGGCCTCAATGGGGCCCCCAAGAAAAGGATCTTCGACTAACTCCGCAAGGATCACTGCCCATCCTTCCTCCTCCTTTAGGAGACCAAAATAAATGACGTTGCTGCCCGATGTGTAGCCCAAGCTACCTGGCGCAATTGCAAGTCCATGTCTACCCCTACGGCTAGCTCAACCGGGGGTTTTTTGTGCATGTGGGACCTCTAGTATTTTGAGGGAAGACTCATATCTTTGTCCCCCATAATCATCAACATTCTGGTCCATTACGTGAAGTCAAGACGCTCATGGATTCTGTCCAATGTCTACGCTCCTAACAGTCCCATCGAGAAAGCGTCCTTATGGAAGGAAATTAGCTCGATGAGAGAAGCCTTTGCCCCCCTACCCTGGATCTTGTTCGGGGACTTCAATAGCCCTATGTTCCTCTCTGATAAAAGTGGGGGCTCAACGGTTTAGGGTAAGAGCATGGAGGACTTTGGAGCCTTTACCGCCTTCAATGAGCTCATGGACATTAGCCTGAAAGGAGCCAGGTTCACTTGGTCCAATAAAATAGCAGGAGCAAATCATATACAGGTCAGACTAGATAGAGTTTTATTGTCCAAGGAAGCCCTGCCCATGTTTGTCGACACCACCCTGTTTGCCCTCCCAAAAATTGGGTTTGATCACAGCCCCCTCCTCCTCAAAACCGATCATAGGCCCTCCCCCAAGAGGCCTTTCTATTTCGAGTCCATGTGGCTGCATCACCCTAACTTCCAGTCCTAGGTAGGCTACTGGTGGGCTCCCCCAGTCCCTGGACATCCCATTGAACAAGTCTTCCACAATCTGAGATGCCTTAAATAACAACTCAAGGTATGGAACAAGGAGGTGTTCGGCAATATCTTCGAGAACAAAGCGATACTCAAAGAAAAACTTGAAGACCTCGAGTCCAGATTTCAAGCAAGCTCCCAAGACCCAGGGCTTAGGGAAGAGGAACGCCTTGCTCTCAGCGAGTATCAAAACATTCTGGACAGAGAAGAAACCTTTTGAATATATAAGTCAAGAGCCCTATGGCTCCAAGATGGTGATGCAAACACTAAGTTCTTCCACGTGTCGAATCTCAAGAACAAGGGTTCCAATAGAATTGTTGAGTTTGTGGGTAGCGATGGCAGAATCATCAAGGAAGAAGAGGACATCTGGGCTAAAGCCACTCAATTCTTCTAGGATCTCCTGGGTGACAGCCCCCCATGTCCCCAAAAGTGGCTGATTC
Source organism: Wollemia nobilis (assembly GCA_028583015.1). NCBI lineage: Eukaryota > Viridiplantae > Streptophyta > Pinopsida > Araucariales > Araucariaceae > Wollemia > Wollemia nobilis. The sequence continues at coordinate 6,776,439 of JAQPPZ010016983.1, read as the reverse complement.
CCTTCTATAGCATATTCCATCTTCTGTCTCGGCCATGGAAAATCAGATGCTTGTGTAGCCCCTGTCTGACTCCGAAATCCATGCTACCACTTTTTCCATGAAGGTTGAGGTAGCCCTAGGCCCGGACGGATTCCCCCCTCATTTTTTCCAATCATTCTAGGACATCGTCGGGCCAAAAGTGTGTGCTACCACCCGAGACCTACAGACTGCCAGATCCATCCCCAGAGGTATCAACTCCACCTTCATAGCCCTGATCCCCAAGACCCAGGTAGCTCGATCCCTCTCGGATTTCCACCCCATCAGCTTGTGCAATGTCCTATACAAAATCCTGACTAAATCCATGGCATCCGGACTCAAGGATATCCTTCCCTTGATTATTGCCCCCTGTTAAGGCAGTTCAATCAAATGCAGATTGATCACTGATTGTGTCATTATCATGCATGAGGCCATTCACTCGTTTGTCCTATCCAAAAAGGCCTCCTTTCTACTCAAGTTGGATATGAACAAGGCCTTTGATAGAGTTGACTGGGATTTCCTGTCCAAGGTCCTCCTTAAGTTTGAGTTCCACCCTTCCTGGGTCAGGATCATCAGCAACTGTGTGTTTTCCCCATGGTTCTCTATCCTCGTCAATGGGTCCCCTATCGGGTTCTTCCCCAGTTCCAGAGGCCTTCGCCAAGGTGACCCCCTATCCCTGATCCTCTTCATCATCCTGTCTGAGGCCTTGGGGCATACCATCTCGGGTGTTGTGACCCATGATCTCATTTTAGGCATCAGGCCTGCATCGGGTCTACCCCCTGTGTCCCACCAGCAGTTCGTGGATGACACCATCCTCGCCACCTCTGCTTCAATCCCCTAAGCCAAAACTCTCAAACATATTTTGACCCTGTACAAGGAGGCGACTGGCCAAAAAATCAACCTCCAGAAAAGCATGATTTTATTTATCCATACCCCCTTGGCTAGGCAGATCAAAATCGGGTAGATTTTGGGCTGCACCCCTGGTTCCCTCCCCTCCTCGTATCTCGGGCTTCCCCTGTTCATAGGTGCATCCTCTAAGGCCCTATGGGGTGAGGTGATTGAGAAAATTTAGAGAAAGCTAGCCCCCTGGAAATGTCACCTCCTCTCACAGGCTAGCAGAGCCACCCTCTTGGTGGCAGTCTTGCAAAGCATTTCGATATATTTCATGTCGGTCTTTAGAATCTCGGCCTCCATTGCAGCTCACATTGAACAAATTTAGAAACACTTTCTCTGGTCGGGCAGCAAAGATAAGAAGAGGATTCCCCTGGTCTCCTAGCCCCTAGTCTGTCACCCCAAAGGTGAGGGAGGGATCGGGCTCAGGGAGGTGGTCCTCATGAACAAGGCTCTCTTGGCCAAGCACGCCTGGAAGGTGCTCACCAACACCCCTGATGAGTGGGTTAGCATCATGGGTAGAAAATACTACCATAGCCACCCCTTTCTCAGTGAATCTCAGCCCCAAGATGGATCATCCTTTTGGAAGTCCCTGATCTCCACCAAAGACATAATTTGAAAATGGACCAGATGGATCCTCGAGGACGGAGCCAAGATCAACTTCTGGGATGACATATGGATTCATGATGAGGCCCTGACTACCGATAGAGAGCTTCTCATTCTCAAACCAGGGCTGGCAAATAAAGGACCCAGAGTTATGGCCTATCTTTCTCATAACCAGGGGCATGCTACCTGGAAACCCATCCTGGATCCCAAGCACCCGCTTCAAGCTACCAGGCTCTAATGCCTCCACAAGGTGACTGTCATTCCATCCTTCGGAGGAAACGACAGATGTGTCTGGCATGGTATTCCCAATGGAGTCTTTTCTGTCAAATATTCCTACAATCTCCAAAGAGTCCTGTTAGTCAAAAAGTGACTAACTACAGAAAAATAATTGATGCACCTTTTTGCATATTTTCCAAGAAGACCAAAGTGGCCCATATGCTAAAGATCAAAGAAAAATCAAAACACCGCAAGGAGGAAAAAGTGTCACGATATCGCGACATGTTGCATTTTCGTGGTCCAAAGCAAAGAGAAAGAGCAAGGAGGAAAAAGTGTCGCGATATCGCGACATGTTGCATTTTCGCGGCTAAGAGCAACAAAAGGGAGCAAGAGGCAAAAGTGTCACGATATCGTGACATGTTTCATTTTCGCGGCTAAGAGCAACAAAAAGGAGCAAGGAGGAAAAAGTGTCGCGATATCGCGACATGTTGTATTTTCGCGGCTAAAGAGAAGAAAAAGGAGCAAGAAGGAAAAAGTGTCGCGATATCGCGACATGTTGTATTTTCACGGCAAAAGAGAAGAGAAAGCACAAGGAGGCAAAAGTGTCACGATATCACGACATGTCGCATTTTCATGGCTGGAAGCGGCAGTAAAGCAAAGCAAGAGAAAAATGTCGTGATTTCGTGACATGTCTCATTTTCGTGGCTGGAAGCGAAAAAAAGCAAAGCAAGGAAAGAATGTCACGATTTCGTGACATGTCTCATTTTCATGGCTGGAAGCGGTAGAAGAGCAAAGCAAGAGACGAATGTCGCGATTTCGTGACATGTCTCATTTTGTGGAAGAGAAAAGCAAAGCAAGGAAAGAATGTCATGATTTCGTGACATGTCTCATTTTTGCGGCTGGAAGCGGTAGAAGAGCAAAGCAAGAGACGAATGTCACGATTTCGTGACATGTCTCATTTTCACGGCTGGAAGCGACAGAAGAGCAAAGCAAGAGACGAATGTCACGATTTTGTGACATGTCTCATTTTCACGATGGAAGCGAAAAAAGAGCAAAGTAAGAGACGAATGTCACGATTTCGTGACATGTCTCATTTTCATGGCTGGAAGCGACAGAAGAGCAAAACAAGAGACGAATGTCATGATTTCGTGACATGTCTCATTTTTACGGTTGGAGGCGACAAAAGAGCAAAGCAAGGAAAGAATGTCACGATTTCGCGACACGCCAGCTGTAAAGGAATAGAGTATATTTTTGGCAACTGGGGACATGCACTGACATCAGGTGCTATTTTCTGAAGAATGGTCTATTGATTATAACCTGGCAGGTCCGCTAGATGATTGCAGAATAACAGGCTCATCTAAGTTAGCCAGAAGGAAATCTATCCAATCTACGGGAAATCCATTGTATATTATTAGAAACTGTAGACAATTACTTGTAATTGATTGAAGAAATTAAATGTACGTGGTAGAAGATACTCTTTTTAGGGTATAAATAGGAGTGAGTCGACCATGAAAACGGTCGGCTCTTGGACGTTTACAAGCTTGATGTACATGTACTGGATTACAAGCAATAAAAGATTTCTTCCTCTGGCTTTCGAAACTTCTGTGTGCAAGTGTATGTATCTTGGTGTTTTAACTTTTATTCACTCTAAGTTTTATAATGTATCTATTCTGAAATCTGGACTGTGCACGTATAAATCTTGTTTCTAGAGTTGAACATTAAAATATAGTTACATGCTTTTAGACGAATATCTAGAAGGCGCACTCAGGAATTCATGTTTTCTATAAAAGGATATAAAGAAAACTCTAAAAGTTGTAATCTGCATCGTCAATGTTTGTTGTTGTCCAATCTGTACCATGAGAAAAGTTTCTAGCTTAGGCTATATTTCCCTTATCTCTTGTTCCCCTTTTCTCTAAAAAACTCAAAGGAACCAACCTTCTCTGGAGACTAGACAGATGATCTCAAGCAAGATCTGTCTATTCAATGTTGGCAAAGTCTAAGGCGCAACACTATTAACCGAAGGCAGATTTTGTTCCAACAGTTTTTGGCATGCCCGGTGGGACCAGCAATCCCATAGTATTGTATAAGTTTTGGTGTTTTACCTTAAGAGCCTTTTTGTTTAAAAATCTCAAGAAAAACCACCTGGCGACTCCGTTGCAATTTAGACCATAAAAGAAAGACCTTGTCTAGAAACCTTCTGGTTATATAGCCATATGATAACCAGATCTCGAGCTAGAAACTCTGAAGAACCTATCGAGTTCTTTGAACTACATCTCGAAAGCCTAAAAGCACACCCTATGCTAGCCGCACGATCAAATCTTCCCGGCACCATTAGCACCTCTTTAACACCCATTGTAGGAGCATCTGCAAGCAATCCCATAGCGGTTGTAACTCCTTTAGCAATCATGGCAGCCGCCCCTACCCCAACGCATCTTGTATGGAATCAAACTGGCCCTTTGAACTTGGGAACACATCACCAAATTCCACAAGCTGCATTAAAAGCCTTACCGACCTTTGATGAAATAGGCAAAATAGTAGATGAGCACTGTTTAGATGTATCAATGCTAGCATCTATTTATAACATCACTCAGGAAGATGTAATGGTCAGATTGTTGATTATATCTTTGAAAGGAAAGATGCTCTATTGGTACAGAGCGCTTCCCACTGGATCCATTACTTCTTGGGCAATACTGGTCGGCCGTCTGGTCGATGAATTTAATATACATGCAGATCCTTTCACATTGTTGAATCAATTCACTGTCATTGAGAGGCATCCACAAGAAGAAATCCAAGATTTCAACATCAGATTTACCAAAACTCGGGATAGAGTACCTCAAGGCCTAAAGCCCATGGAAGAACAAGCTATATGCTATTACTTAAGGGCTTTTGATTCAGATCTCAGTATGATAATAAGGCAATCCCGTGTAACCACTTTTCCTGGAATCTATGTAGAGGCAGCAAAGGGCGAAGCTGATCTCATCGCTACAAAAAGATATCCATCAAAGAGTCTATTGCCAATTGTACCGAGCTTTCCCAAGCGTCAATCTCTAAACTACCTGTACTCCCATCAACGCAGGCCCTCCCAGCTATAGCTGCACCTCCTACATTCCGTGCATTACCAGCCACACCCCTTGCATCAGCTCCCCCCAATGATCAATACACAACCATAATTGATACAATGAAGACGTTGTCAAATGAAATGGCATCCATGAAAAAGAGAGAGGCAAAAAGGAATATTCAAGCAAGAAGATTTCCACAGATACAAAAGGAAGGTGCTTCGACAAGTGGAAGGGTACAAGAGAGAAAAAATGTGGTGTATGCAAATGAGACCGGAGATAATGGAGAACCCGCTAATTCTGATTACTGGTGTACCACTTGCAATGATCCTCATGGAGAAGATTCATGCATGATTCATCAACACCATGTGCAAGCAGTTATTAATGAAAGAGCCAAGGAAACCGGCAAGGGACAAGTGAATATAATCAGAGAAGTCCACCATAATTTGGCAATGCCATCCGTGGAACAAGTCTCAGTCCTGACAAGGTCGGGAAAAAAGTCGTTACAAACTGACCCTAAGGAATTCCAACCACAAGGTTTTCCTCCTGCCCCCAGGGCAACTCCACAGAAAAACCAGTCGAATGAGAAAGGACGTTCTGACCCTCCTCAGACTTCTACGGCTACACCGAGAAAAGAATTTCCTCCTAGAAAAGGGAGCGAGGCTCAAGAGCAAGCGAAGGAAAGACTCAGATTTCCTTCATTGACAAAAAGGCAAAGAACAGAAGCTACGCAGGTCTATAGAGACAGATACGACGCATCTACTAGTGGAAGGGAAAAGAGTACTGAGGTATCCCCAGCTGCAACCCTTTCGTTCAACATTGCAGAAGAAATGAAGAGGACTCCTTCCAAGATAAGCATGTATGATGCACTGCAAATTCTTGGTCAGGTTGACCTCCTCCAAGAATCTTTAAATTTAAAGAATAATACCTCTTCCTCAAATGTTATACAGGCAAATGTTGTGTCAACCTCTGGAAAAAATAGACCGCCCCCATTCTATCTATCCTTGCAAATGGAGGGGTGGATAGTTCACAATTGCATGATTGATTCAGGGGCCGCAACTACGGTGATGCCGAAAGCCGTATGTGACATAATGGGGATGGAATATACTCGAAGTCATCCTGGTGTGTTGCAATTAGATGGTACTCCAGTAAAAACTATCGGGGTGATCAAAGATATCCCTATTCAACTCCACAGAATGCCAGAAGCAGTCGTCATACAAGAAGTAGTTGTTGTAGACTTAGAACCATATTTCGGTATGTGTTTATCCAGAGAGTTCACAGCCAAACTGGGAGGTTATCTATCACTAGATTATTCGCATTTGGAGGTACCTTTCAAAGGTAAAAGAGTCAAGATCTACAATGAAAAACCATCTACTTTTCATGTAGAAAGACTAGAAGAAACAACTACCGTCAACATGATGTCCGAGGAATTGGAGAATATCGATTTAATGGAAGAAACCCTGGAGGAACTCCAATCTGAAGATCAGTTTTCAATGAAAGACTTCAATGCTATGATAGAGACAGAAATGGGAAGCTATTCCATTGAGAAACCAAAAAAGCTCCCTATTGTTGTCCCTAAAATAGATGATTCAGCCAACCAGTTATGGAAATTGTACTTTGATGGCTCAAGGTGCAAAAATGGAGCAAGAGCTGGAATCGTCCTGATTTCACCCACTGGAAAAGAAAAAGTCTTTTCATATAGGTTGACATGGAGTTGCACCAATAACGCAGCTGAATACGAAGCCTTGTGTTTGGGACTCAAGAAAGCTGAAAAACTGGGTGCAAAACAGCTGTTGATCTATGGAGATTCAGAACTGATTGTTAAACAGGTTACTGGTAAATACATTTGTAAGCAGCATTACCTAAGGGCTTACAAAAACAAAGTGTTAGATCTATTGGAAAATTTTGAAGCACTAAACATGAAATCCATTTCCAGAGAGAAGAACACACATGCAGAACTGTTAGCATCAGTAGGATCAAATTTTTGCCCAGATCAGCAATGTTATTCGAGAAGTCTAAAATAGTTAGACTTATATACGGGCCTTCTGTGCCCGACAAGGACATTTTTTGGCAGGTATTTGAAAATGACGAGCAGATCCTAGATTTTTTGATTCATGAGATGAATTGCTCTACAGAAAGAGCGTTACAAGAAGAGGACGAAGAGAGCCTTATTCAACTGAGAAATAATCATATCCCCAGGGGACTGATCACCCTGGAGAGCCTTTTCGACAATAGCGACAGAGTTGTAGGTCGAAGGATCAAGGTAGATGAACGTCGGTATAAGGAAATAGAACTAGAACCGAGCAAAATGATCAAAGTGGGGACCGATTGTACAGTGGTAGAACTAGAACAAATTAAACAGTTATGTAGAGAATATCCAGATATAATAGCCTGGACTTATAGTGATCTGAAAGTATACAAGAAAGAGGTCATTCAGCATACCATCGAACTAGAGGAAGGAGCTAAACCTTTTAGGCAGAGGCAGAGGCCCGTGAATCCCAAGATTGAAGCCTTAATGAAACAAGAGTTGTTAAAACTCCTACAGGCTAAGATAATATACCCAATCAAGCACTCTACCTGGGTGGCAAATTTAGTTCCAGTCCGCAAGAAAAATGGAGAAATACGACTATGCGTCGATTTCAGAAATTTGAACAGAGCCTCTTTAAAGGATCACTATCCTTTACCCCAAATTGACCCAATCCTTCATACTGTGGCGGGAGCAGAAAGGTTTTCTCTGTTAGATGGCTTTTCTGGTTATAATCAAGTTTGGGTGAGAAATGAAGATCAATACAAGACTGCGTTCACCACTAAGTGGGGAACATTTGCATACCAAAGGATGCCCTTTGGATTATCTAACGCAGGAGCAACTTTCCAGAGAGCCATGGACGTAGCTTTTGGGGAGCTTGCGAACAAAATTATTGTCGTCTATTTAGATGACATGACTATTTTTTCTCACGACAAAAAGGACCATGCCACTCATCTGCAGCAAGTATTTGAGAAATGTAGAGAATTTGGGATATCACTAAATCCTAATAAATCCATTTTTGTTGTGGAAGAAGGAATACTCCTTGGGCATGTTATTTCTAAAGTTGGGCTGTCAATTGATCCTGATAGAGTAAAGGCGCTTCTTGAGTTGTCGCTCCCAGTTAACAAGAAAGGTTTGCAGTCTTTCTTTGGGCAAATAAATTTTGTCAAAAAATTCATTGCGGATTTTGCCCAAACAGTTAAGCCAATGACTGAATTATTGAAAAAGGACGCTCCTTTCAAATGGACAGAGCCAAGGAAAGAAGCTTTCCAAAAAATTCTAGAAGCCATCGCTCAAGCTCCTGTGCTAGTCAACCCTGACTATTCCCGAGGTTTCATACTATATGTCGTCGGAGAGCAAAATAGTTATGCTGCAGTTCTCACTCAGAAAGGAGCAGATGATGAAGAGAGACCCATAGCCTTTCTGAGTTCCACCATGCACAAACATGAGGAAAGGTACAGCTTCATAGAAAAACAAGTATACGCAATTATGAAATCCTTGAATAAGCTAAAACACTTCTTATCCCAGAGTCGGACGATGGTGTATGTTATTCATCCCGATGTAAGGAACTTCATAATTCAAGGAGAATTGGGTGAAAAAAGAGCTGGATGGGTGACTCGCATCCAAGAGTATGATGTAGAAATACATCCTACTAAAATAGTCAAAGGGAGAGCTTTGTGCCAGGAATTGGCCAAGCAAGCTGCAAGTGGATATGGGGAGAGCCACCCCGTCATGGCAAACACAGAGCAACACCAAGACAGAGTGAGTTCGGGTTGGATCGATGACTTTGTGAGGTATTTTCAGACTGGGTCATGCCCTGAAGATATGAACGCTTCCGAGAGAAGGAGATTCAGAACCCAAGCATTGAAATATACCCTTCGAACAGAGGGGTTGTACAGGATTAACATCGATGGTGTATTGTTAAAATGCGTTCCCGATAATGAAAAGCAGAAAGTGTTAGATGAATTTCATGGGGGTTTTTGAGGGGGACATTATGCGAGGCCGAACTACAGCTTTGAAGATCCTTAGAGCTGGATGTTATTGGCCTTCCATCTTCCTAGATGCGTACAGAGTGACCCGAGAGGTGTGAACAGTGTCAGAGGTATGTGGGAAGAAATAGGAATGCACCCATGCCCTTAAAGCCTATTCAAGTCGAGGAACCATTCCAGCAGTGGGGGTTGGATTTCATAGGGATAATAGAGCCAAACTCATCATCAGGCCACAAATACATTCTCACTGCAACGGACTATTTCACCAAGTGGGCAAAAGCAGTGCCTACGAAGAAAGCTGATTCAGAAGTGGTGATAGAATTCATCGAAAGTCTAATCACAAGGTTTGGCATACCAGATTCTTTGATTATAGACAATGGATCCCCTTTCACTAGTGCAAATATGATCGAATTCGTCAGTAGATATGGAATTTACCTGAAGACTTCCTCTAATTATTACCCACAAGGTAATGGATTAGTTGAGTCTACTAATAAGAATCTTCTGAGAATTCTGAAAAGAACATTAGAGGACAATAAGAAGAACTGGCACTCACTCCTGAATCAAGCCTTGTGGGCCGACAGAATCTCAATAAAAAAATCAATCAATACTTCGCCATATGCTTTGGTTTATGGCAAAGAAGTTGTTCTGCCGATTCATATGGAAATACCCGTGTTGAGAATGCTAAACCAAGTCAACGAAGATGAAGGCCATCCAATGGACGCCCAACTGATGCAACTTCTGCAGCTTGAAGAATCTAGGGAACAGGCCTACGATCATCATCAAAAGCATATGGTAAAAATAGCCGGGTGGTTCGATAAGAAAACCACTTTCAAGAAATTTAAAACAGGTGACCTGGTATTAAAATGGAATGTCAAGAAAGCAAAGCCAGGACATCATGACAAGTTTGATGCATTCTGGGAGGGGCCATTCAAAATTGTTTCAGAAAAGCAATTCAATGCCTTCCAGTTAAAATATCAAGATGGATGGGTTCTACCCATCACGGTGAACGCTTTTCACCTAAAATTGTATTTCCAGTAAAACTACAGATCACCATTATATGTACAGTATATTATAAGTTTGAAGTTTTGTAAATATTTCCCTTTTTTACGGCCTAATATTTCCAGAAGACAATAAGAAGGATTGACGCTCACTCCTGGGAGGAAGTTTCCCTGTTAGAATCCTTCCAAGCGAAGGAAATGGTCATTCTTCTGCTCCCGAAGTGTTCCAGCCACCTAAGAAATCCCAGCAGCCAGAGCTGGGACCAGCTCCCAGAATTGAATTTTTGTGTTCTTCAGACAAAGGTTAAATACCTAAGCGGTAAAAGAAAGGTTCTGATAAGGTGAAGATCACTTGTTCTCCAAAGTGCATTATTTTTCTTTTGTTTTTCTGCTCGAAAATTTACTTTTCGCAACTGTGCTGGTGACTCCGTTTCCCAATGGATAAAGGCCTGGTCTCTATTTTTGCGAGCAAAAATTCCCCCGAAAGGCACCAAGAATGTTAGTCAAAAAGTGACTAACTACAGAAAAATAGCTGATGCACCTTTTTGCATATTTTCCAAGAAGACCAAAGTGGCCCATATGCTAAAGATCAAAGAAAAAGCAAAACACCGCAAGGAGGAAAAAGTGTCGCGATATCGCGACATGTTGCATTTTCGCGGTTCAAAGCGAAGAGAAAGAGCAATGAGGAAAAAGTGTCGCGATATCGCGACATGTTGCATTTTCATGGCTAAGAGCAACAAAAGGGAGCAAGAGGCAAAAGTGTCGCGATATCGCGACATGTTTCATTTTCGTGGCTAAGAGCAACAAAAAGGAGCAAGGAGGAAAAAGTGTCGCGATATCGCGACATGTTGCATTTTCGCGGCTAAAGAGAAGAGAAAGAGCAAGAAGGAAAAAGTGTCGCGATATCGTGACATGTTGTATTTTCATGGCTAAAGAGAAGAGAAAGCACAAGGAGGAAAAAGTGTCGCGATATCGCGACATGTTGCATTTTTGTGGCTAGAAGCTGCAATAGAGCAAAGCAAGAGACGAATGTCACGATTTCGTGACATGTCTCATTTTTGCGGCTAGAAGTGGCAAAAAACCAAAGCAAGGAAAGAATGTCACGATTTCGCGACATGTCTCATTTTCGTGGTGGAAGCGAAAAAAGAGCAAAGCAAGGAAAGAATGTCGTGATTTCGTGACATGTCTCATTTTCATGGTTGGAAGCGACAGAAGAGCAAAGCAAGAGACGAATGTCATGATTTCGTGACATGTCTCATTTTTGCGGTGGAAGCGACAGAAGAGCAAAGCAAGGAAAGAATGTCACGATTTCGTGACATGTCTCATTTTTGCGGTGGAAGCGGAAAAGAGCAAAGTAAGAGACGAATGTCACGATTTCGTGACATGTCTCATTTTCATGGCTAGAAGCGATAGAAGAGCAAAACAAGAGACGAATGTCACGATTTCGTGACATGTCTCATTTTCGTGGTTGGAGGCGACAAAAGAGCAAAGCAAGGAAAGAATGTCATGATTTCGCGACACGCCAGCTGTAAAGGAATAGAGTATATTTTTGGCAACTGGGGACATGCACTGACATCAGGTGCTATTTTCTGAAGAATGGTCTATTGATTATAACCTGGCAGGTCCGCTAGATGATTGCAGAATAACAGGCTCATCTAAGTTAGCCAGAAGGAAATCTATCCAATCTATGGGAAATCCGTTGTATATTATTAGAAACTGTAGACAATTACTTGTAATTGATTGAAGAAATTAAATGTACGTGGTAGAAGATACTCTTTTTAGGGTATAAATAGGAGTGAGTCGACCATGAAAATGGTCGGCTCTTGGACGTTTACAAGCTTGATGTACATGTACTAGATTACAAGCAATAAAAGATTTCTTCCTCTGGCTTCCGAAAACTTCTTGTGCAAGTGTATGTATCCTGGTGTTTTAACTTTTATTCACTCTAAGTTTTATAATGTATCTGTTCTGAAATCTGGACTGTGCACGTATAAATCTTGTTTCTAGAGTTGAACATTAAAAGATAGTTACATGCTTTTAGACGAATATCTAGAAGGCGCACTCAGGAATTCGTGTTTTCTATAAAAGGATATAAAGAAAACTCTGAAAGTTGTAATCTGCATCGTCAATGTTTGTTGTTGTCCAATCTGTACCGTGAGAAAAGTTTCTAGCTTAGGCTATATTTCCCTTATCTCTTGTTCCCCTTTTCTCTAAAAAACTCAAAGGAACCAGCCTTCTCTGGAGACTAGACAGATGATCTCAAGCAAGATCTGTCTATTCAATGTTGGCAAAGTCTAAGGCGCAACACTATTAACCGAAGGCAGATTTTGTTCCAACAAGTCCCCGACAAGGCCCCCTTTCCAACCTGGAAGGTGTGGACCAAGAAGTTGATCCCCAAAATCAGCCACTTCATTTGGGTAGTCATCCAAAACAAGATTCTGACGATCGATAATATGATCAAGAGGGGCTTTCAGATCCCAAATAGATGCTTCCTTTGCTGTGCTTCCTGGGAATCCACCAATCACCTCTTTATCAACTGTCCCTTTTCATCTAAAGTCTTGGGCCTCATCCTTTCCCAATTCTCTATCCAGTGGGTGGCCCCCAAATCCATATCTGACCTCCTGTCATAGTGGCCCAACCCCTTTGCCCATCCCTTCATCTGCTTCCTCTGGAGTTCCTACCTTCCCCATATGCTTTGGCAACTCTGGCTAGAGTGCAACAGCAGAGCCTTCTCCTCCCCGTCTCATTCCCCCCTATGGATAGCAACCAAGGCAGTGACCTTTGCCCTTGATAATTCCTGCTCCATCCCCCTAATCTATTTACCCTGGCGGTTGGGCGAGGCTACCCTTCTTTCCTCCCTCGAAATTCAGCTTTCCCCCTGCCCCCTCCCATCGATCTTTGACAAGGTGGACTGCCCCCTCGAATGGATCAAGATCAACTTTGACGGTGCTTCTAAATGCAATCTCGAGCCCTCTAGGGTGGGCGAGGTCATCCAAGACTGCCATGGGGCCCTAATCATGGTGTTTGTTGCTCCGCTCAGCTTCTAGACTAACAACTTCACCAAAGCAGTAGCTCTGCTAAGCGGGCTGACCGCCCTCAGGGAGTCTCCCTCAAAAGTCATCATTGAGGGTGATTCCCAAGTTATTATCAAAGTTGCCCATAGCCCAAGAAATTGCTTCTGGTGCATCCACAACTTCATCCGAGAAGCCCTCTCCGTCCTCCAGGGATTCCTCGATCATGCCTTTTGACATGTGTACAAGGAAGGCAATAGGGCGGCCGATTTCATGGTAAACAAAGTCATCTCAGCTGACGCCTTCACCACCAAGACTATGAACTTTCCTAAAGCTCTAGTCCATATTACTATGCAAGATCAGTCCAGCAATGTTAAGGACCCTGGTGTCTAGCTTGTCCCAAGTCGGGGCCCCAACATTCCACTAGTGTAGTTTCCAAAGGACAGGGGACTTCCTCCCCTGTGGCACCACATTGTCTGTTCCAGGCCCATCTCTTGCTCATGAGTTGGTCTCCTAGATCCCCCTCATAGTGCCAAGTGTGCTCGGCCACGTTAGAAGATCGGCTCTTCTTAGCTTGGACCTGCGTTGCTCCGTTGGCACTTTTGGAAGTTCCAAGACAGTCTCCATGTCGGCCCTCTCTAATTTTTTTGCCTCGATCACTTTGTTGATGGATCCCCATGCCATGTTAGTCTACCCATGGCTTTATCCCGTGATGTACCCTCAAGGCGCTCCCCCGCTCAGTTTGTGCCACCTGGCGTGCTGGCAGTGGCCCCTCCCCCTTGCCCCGCATGGCAACCTACAGTCGCGCCCCCTCAGCCCCTCCCCCCTCATGTTGCACCCAATCTTGAGTGCTCATTCTCGATGTTGATGGCTTCCCCCCTCTGCGGCCCTCTACATGGTTTTAAATATTTCGCGCACTGAGTCTTCCTGCAGTCTTGTCTATTTCCCCCGTCCCCAGGTCCCGTGTCTCTGGTCAAATATCCCCTGTCTCCCCTATCCTTGGGCTGTCAGCTCGATCCTCATGGCTGCTAAAAATGTCTTCACCGAGCCTTCCATGCTCATTTTGAGCGAGTCAGCCAGAATTTTCTCCAACGCCAAAAAATTCACTCCTTTCTTCAACAAATTTACAGGAGCTGACAACGAAATCACCCAAAGCTTTCTGGACTCGTGGAATGACGGTGAGGTCACGGTAAAGGGCCTTCATTTCAAAGTGAACAAAGAATTCTTGACAGATGTTACAGGCCTTCACCATGAGGAAAAGGGGCGAGTAGTCAGGCGAGATAAGAATAATTGGGAGGAGGAGTTGTCTCGTTTCCTGGAGCAGCAGTGGGATAAGGCAAACTTGTTCTGCTCCAACCTCCCAGCCCCCTTTGATGAGGCCATCATCTCGATAATGCATTACATTACCTGCGATGACCCAGACCAGAGGCTTTTCAGCTTCCACTTGAGCTACTTCAACCACCTTTAGGGGCCACGATGGTCAGCACCCCCCGATTCCTACTGTATTCCCTGGGTCTTTCCATTGACCGTGCCCACAAAAGCCATTCTCGGCCCTCCCACCAAGGCCTCATGGCCGTTCTGTATAGGCATGCCCTTGCCAATCAGTCGTAGCTCCATCGCATCCCTCCCCTGTCTTCTGTCCCCCTTGAAATGGCTAACTCTCCCGCTGCCTCCCCTACTGCTTCCATTTCTAAGGAAACCCCCTCTCCCGAAGGCTCACCTTCCCTGAAGCATCATAGACCCACTTGGAAGTGCAGGACTCTGGCCCAGGGCCCAGGCGAGGCCCTGAATCTTGGGGGCACTCGCAAAGGCTCCTTCCCTGGCAATAACAGGGCTACGGGCAGCGCCAAAAGGACCAAATAGGAGGCCCTAGAGCTTGCCAATGTTAGTTTTGATTTCGGTAGCAGGATGCAAAATCTGGCTATCAGAGCCCTTCTCGACATGGCAATTGGATACTTGACTGCGGCTGCCCAAGCGGCCTTCTCCGCTGCTAATGCCCCGGTCGAGCTCCAGCGCAAGCTGGGAGATGGCCCCGATAGGGAGTACATTTGGCCGGCTAGGGGCCCCATCCTTGCCAGGACCGGCCACAGGGTCCACTGGTACACTGGCATCCAGCTTCTGCATTATTGACGGTGGTGTTTTCTAGTTTTTGGTGGCTTTTAACCATGTTTTGATGTTGTGTGTCCTAGTCAGTTTTTGTAGGCACCAAGGCCCCGGGCCTCGGATCACTGCCTTTGGGCGCAACCCCGATTTTTATTCATTTTTTCAGCCTCGGCTTCTGATGTAACTAAGGTTTTGGGATCCTGTTCTAAAAAACCTGCTGTAAATATACCGTTACTTATCAAAAAAAAAATATCTTCCATTAGTGGACAAAATTTTCTTATGAAGCAAAATATCAAGTATATGAAGTATGACTCCAAGAATTAAAAACTATTTTAATGATATTTTTGCCCAAATATTATTAGCAAATATAAAGAATATCAATTACTAATTTACATATAGAAAATAGAAAAAATGTATCAACTTAATCTACATAGAGAAATTATGGTTAAAATCCAATTTTTATCATCGATACCTAAAATCATTAGTCAATTGGTATTGGATGAATACTCTATATTTTATGGATTTAATTGAAATGGTCAATCATGAAATCAAAAGAATATGTTTTCTTCACAAGGATCAACAAAAATTCCTAATATTTTTAAACAAGGAATGTTCAGGTGTTGAAGGTGTCCATAGGTTTGGTTTCCAGTCCTCTAAACCTAGAAAGAAGTATAGATTCAAGAAATCACAAAAAGTAAGAAAAAAATGTAAATAGATCAACAAAGGATGTTTGTTGTTATTCGTATAAAAATAAGGTGCATTATGCCTCAAATTGCCCTACAAAAGCACCAAAGCATGTTAGAGCTTTATTCATGGATGAACAAATCAATCTTTTGAGGATTTTGAACAGATAATAAGGGATAATCTCCTTGTGTATGTTCTTGAAGAAGAAAGGCAAGAGATGTTTTTAAATAATGAACAAACACACTTTTATGAATATGGTGAAGAATTAGATTTGAATGAACTTGATAAGAAAAACAATATGTTTATGTTTAACTTTGGTTTCCATGTGGCTCACAATATCATGTGCCTCCTTTTGAAGATTATTCTGATAATGAGATTTTGGTATCGAAAGGAGAATTAGTAAATCATTATGTAGATTATCATTGGAATAATAATAAAGAAAAATAATTTGTAGAAGATTCATGGGATGACATGGTAGAAACAAATATTGATGAAGAAGAAATTGATTATTCAGATATTGAAAATAAACCAATGATTTTAAAAAAGTTAAATATGATCATGTCAAGGATACATTTGCCCTTAATCCTTTTAGGAAGTAATTCAATAATTTTGAAGCTACAAAATATAATCTAATCACCAAATTTACCCTAGCTTTAAAAAAGGTTTAGGTTCACAAAAATAAATTTGTTACTTCTTAGTCAATTATCTCGATACCAGTTTAGGTTGCAAAAGATGAAAATGAAAATTTTGTAAAAAATATAGCTTTTGTGGATACTGGTTCAAATATCAACTTTGCACATCAAAAGGTAGTTGATAAATGATTAAATTCAACCAAAGAATACTAGGTGGCTACCATGAATGGTAGACAAGGTCTAAAGTATTTTGCCATTAGAATTCTAGTACAAGTTGGTAACAAAGTCCTAATCATAAATTTTGTTCAAATCAATAATTATGGTTATAATATAGGTTTGGGAAGTCCATTTATGGATTTCATGGGACCTTACACAATTGGCCATCAATGTATGGTATTGAATGTTGAAAATAAAAAAAATAGTAGTTTCACGAATTTCTTTTGTATTTCATGCTCAAAAGATAAAAACATAGTGAATTGATTTGAGCATCTCATAAACAATCAAGCATGAAGCAAAATTGTCCCAATTAAAAAGACATAATTCATTCTTGTCCCATATTTCATCTTTCCAATGTCAAGCTACACTTTCTCGATTAAAATTTGCAAAAGAAGATATGGTAAAATGTTGTTAGAGGATCCACTTGAAAATAGTATGTGAAGAAAAATAAAATAAGAAGACGGAATGATGACCTCGACAGCTCTAGTGACAACAGGAAGGATTTCCCAATCCCATGCTAGGGATTTTGTACTAGAGCAAGGTGAGATTCCCCCTTCGAATGATTCTACCAAGGAAAATGATTCGAAGGACCTAGAGCCTGATCGACCCTGGGAAAACTACAAGGGTTTTGTTCCTCCCCTCCCCACCAACAATCCCCAATTGAGAAATGTAGCTCCTCAAAGCTACCTAGAGAAGGTTACAGGTATCCCAAACCCTAGCTCTTCTGGGATTGAGAACCATCCCCCTTTGATCCCCTCGGGTGAAAATTTCATCATCCCTGATTCAGTAATGGCAAAAAAATTGTCTATCGAATCCCTTTCCCTTGTAGGGAAATTTGTTGGGGGAAGACCTGACATGGAGTCTATAAGAAGATGGGTTGCATTCAAATGGTGAACAACAGGGAGTTTCCAACTAGTGGCCCTATCCAGGGGTTTTTTCCTAATTCAGTTGAATAACCAGAATGACTATGCCCGCATTCTCACAGGAGGGCCATGGTTTTATGGTAGGAAGAGTTTGTTCCTTCGAAAATGGGGGAATATTTCAACCCTAAAACTCAAAATATCAACTTTGCACCCATCTGGGTTCACCTCCCAGATCTTCCCATCTAGTTTTATCATGAAGACATTCTATAGGGATTGAGAAATACATTGGGGATCTTGTTGCCATTGACCCTGCAATGAATACCCGAACCCGCATGGCTCATGCCAGAATTTGTGTCAATGCCAACTTGGATTCCTAGCTACCAACCCACATAAACCTCATCTATGGATCCTACCACTGGTGCCAAGCAATAGAGTATGAGAACAAGCCGATATTCTGCATAGAATGTCAATCCCAAGGGCATCTAAAATCCCAATGTCCATCTCTCAAACCCCAAAAAGAGGTGACCAACTCCAAGCATCCCCCTCCTCAAAAATAAAGCACCCATATGGGAATACACAATGAGAGATCCAAAGCCCCCTTCGACAACAAGTGGGAAAAATAATTCAAAGGGAAACAAATCGCCAACCAGGAGCCGCTTCTTAGCCATCCTTCTTCAGATTTGGATAAGGTATGCTCCATGTTTGCTTTTCCTAATAGGTTTGGACCTTTATCTAACTCCAATGATGAAGTCCTTTTTCCAGAATCTGCCCCTCCTCCCCCCTCACTTCCCCTTCCCCCTCCTCACTCCCCATCCAGATCTGGACCATCCCTTCCCACCTCGGATGGGTCCCCCTCCCCTACCAAATCCATTGAAAGAAGTTGTGAGTCCTTCCCATCGCAAATTTGATCCACCCCTTCCCCCTATATGGGCCCCTTTCCCCAACCAAATCCATTTTTGAATCCCTGAAAGAAGCTGTGAGTCCCAACCACCGCAAAGCGGACCACAGTCCTATCATTACCAAAAGTTTCAAAAAATCCCCTATTGACACAGGGAGTGAGAAGAAAAGGGGCAGGCCTACCTTATCTGAGCAAAACAAAAAAGACACCGAAAATCAAGTTGCCAATGGAGTGCAAACAACCTTGTTCCCAGATTTGTTCAGCCAGATCAGGGATGAAACAAAAAATCCCAAACCTCCCCCCAACAGGGCAAAGGAGGCAAGAAATCCACCAAAGTATCTAGATGAAGATCCTATCCTGGAATATTAGAGGTCTCAATAGTTTGGCCAAACAAATATTAGCTCGAACTGTTAGGAAAGACCATAAACCCACTATTTTCATTTTGCAAGAAACGAAAGTTGATGCTTCTAGAATTAATAACATTACCAATTCAGTGTGGAAGAATTGTCAATGGGCTTCCTCCCCTACTGAAGGCTCTTCTGGAGGCCTTCTGTGCCTCTGGGATCCAAAAAAATTTGAAGGCAGGGTAATTTCATCCTCCGAAAGAACTCTAAACCTGGTTTTCTTCTACAAAGAAAATCAGTTCACCTGGGTTTTATCCAACATTTATGCTCCCAATAACCCTCTTGAAAGATGCTTTCTCTGGAGATCCCTCTCCCACATGAAGGATGCATTCTCCAACCTCCCCTGGATGCTAGCAGGTGACTTCAATTCCCCCCTCTTTCCCTCTGATAAAAGGGGTGGCAGTTCCATTCCCTCCAAAAGCATACAAGATTTCCAGGACTTTGTTACTGAGAATGAGCTGATGGATGTTCAGATTAAAGGATGTCAATTCACATGGAGCAACAAAAGAGTAGGTTCCAAGCACATACAAGTTAAATTGGATAGAATATTCCTATCCCAATAGGCTATTCCCATATTTGGAGACACCTCTCTCATCTCTCTTCCCAGAATTGGCTCTGACCATTACCCCCTTCTTCTGGAAGCTAACAGGGCTCCATCCTTCAAAACCCCATTCAGATTTGAGAACATGTGGATCCAACACGCTGATCTGAGGTAGAGGATATTTGAATGGTGGCAGCACCCTTACCCTAGGTCTGCTATTTCCCAAGTTTCCCAAAAACTAAAGGCTATCAAGGAAAACCTCAAAATCTGGAACAAGGAGGTGTTCGGAAATATTTTCAAAAACAAAGAACAGATCTTAAGCAAGCTCAAAACCATTGAACAACAAATCCAGCATGACCAATGGACTCCTCAGTTGAGAGAAGAAGAAAGGCAACTTCTATCAGAATACCACAACATTCTGGCCAAGGAGGAGACCTATTGGAGATAAAAATCCCGAGCCCTCTGGCTAAAATATGGTGATGCTAACACGAGGTTCTTCCATGCTTCCACTCTACGGAATCGAAGCACAAGAAAAATCAAAGAGCTCATTCTGACTGATGGCACATGCTCAAGAGACATCTTCAAAATTAGAGATGAAGCCTCATCCTACTTCAGCAACTTGATGGGAGCCATACCCCCCGAACATCTTGAAGCCCAAGAGGTCCTCCTATAGAACATTCCCCCTCTGGTTACTCTTAAAATGAATTCCTCCCTTATCCAACCCCTAAGCAAAAAATAAATCAAGCTCACTTTGTTCTCCATGCAAGCTGACAAAGCCCCTGGGCCAGATGGGTTTCCCCCCCATTTCTTTCAAACTTTTTGGGATATCCTAGAGGAAGACATTTGCAAAGCCATCATGGAACTCCAATGAACCAAGATCATTCCCAGAGGGATGAACTCTACTTTCATTGCCTTGGTCCCCAAAACCCCTCAATGCAAATCCATGGCGGACTTCAGACCAATCAGCTTATGCAACATCATCTACAAGATTTTAACCAAATATTTAGCTATGAGGCTCAAGAAAATCCTTCCCATGATCATAGATCCCTGTCAAGGAAGTTCAATGGAAGGTAGATCCATTACTGACAGCATCATCTCTCTTCACGAAACTCTTCACTCAACATCGTGCAACAAAAAAGTGGCCATGTTTCTGAAGTTGGACATCAACAAAGCTTTTGATAGGGTTAACCGAGATTTTCTTTTAAAAGTCCTCTCCAGGTTTGGGTTTCATAAGGAATGGATCGACCTCATCAAGGGCTGCATTTCCTCCCCTTGGTTCTCTGTTCTAGTTAATGGATCAACAACAGGTTATTTCCCCAGCTCCAGAGGCATCAGACAGGGAGATCCCCTATCCCCCTTCCTTTTCATCATTCTTGTTGAATCCCTAGGAAGAGCCTTCAAATCTGCCTGTGCCTCAGGGAGTGTTTTTGGTATCAAGGCTTCATCTAATTCCCCACCTCTGTCTCACCAATAGTTTTTAGATGATACTATCATCGCTACCCTGGCCTCTGTTGTTCAAGCTAAGTCCATTAAGTCTATCCTTGATACCTATGAGTTAGCAATCGGTCAAGAAATTAACTATCTGAAAAGCAAATGCTACTTTCTCAACACCCCTATTAATAGACAATGCAAGATTACTCGTATCCTTCAGTGCTGCATTGTTGATCTCCCCACCTCTTACTTGGGTCTTCCCCTATTCATCAAAAACCCGAAAGAGTCCATGTGGGACAATGTCATAGAAAGAATCGGGCGGAAACTTGCAAGATGGAAAGGGTCTCTTATGTCTCAGGTGGCCAAAGCAATTCTCACTATAGCAATTCCCCAAAGCATCCGAGTCTACTTCATGTCGATGTTCAAAGCTCCTGTTGTTGTGCATGCCAAGATTGAACAGATTCAAAAGAACTTCCTATGGTCGGGCCCAGAGGATAAGAAGAAATTTCACCTAGTCAGCTAGGACAGAGTTTGCCACCCAAAATCCCAAGGATGCCTCGAGCTTAGAAGAATCACCAACATGAACCTCACCCTCCTTGCCAAGCAGGCATGGAAAATCTTCATCAACTACAAAGCAGAGTGGGTTTCCATCATTCAAGACAAATATCTCCAGAACCTTTCCCTGCTGGAGGACAACATTCCCACCAATGGGTCTGCTTTTTGGCGGGCTATCATTCAGGCTAAATCCCTCATCATCAAAGGCACTCGATGGCAGCTAGGCAATGGTTCAAATATCAATTTTTGGGATAATGTATGGATAAAAGACAAACCTCTCTCGAAAGTCCCTGAGGTCTCCATCCTTAGACCTATTCTAGATAGAAGGTGGGGCAGCCAAGTGGTGAACTTCATTGACAATCAACGCAGATGGAAAGCCATTCCCACTACCAATGAAAGTGACCAAGTTGTTAGAGCTAGGAATATCTTGTCCCACTTACTCAAAACCACCATCATCCCAACCATAGCTACCCCTAACTACCCTATCTGGAAAGGAAATGATAGTGGGGATTTCTCCATCAAATCAACTTACTCCCTCCTGCTCAATTCCTAGGTCTCCACTATTCCCTTCAGGTTGGTGTGGGTCAAGCACCTCATTCCCAAGGTTGGCTTCTTTTCTTGGACTGCTATTCAAAACAAAGCCCTTACTATCGATAATCTTATGAAAAGGGGCATCCCTATCCTGAACAGATGCCACCTGTGTCTATCCAATTGGGAATCCATCAATCACCTATTCTTAGATTGTGATTTTACCAAGGAAGGGCTGAGTCACATTCTGACTACCTTTCAGATTCAATGGGCTCCTCCCAATTCCCTCTTGGACCTCTTTGTCCAATGGCCAAACCCGTTCAGCCATCCCAAAGTCTCTTTCCTGTGGAAGGTTTACCTCCATCATTTTCTATGGCAAATTTGGTTAGAAAGAAACCACAGAATCTTCTCCATCTTGTCTAATGACCCTGTGTCCACAACTACCAAAGCCATCACCTATGCTGCTAAAAATTCCCATTTACTTTCTTGTCCCAATCCTCCCAGTTGTAGCTTTGAAGTTGAGATTCTCCGATTCTTGAATATTCCCATCCCTTCTAATGTGACCCCTCCCCTACCCCATCCCAAAAAGAAGGCTCATTGGAGACCACCCCCGAAAGGATGGCTGAAGCTAAACTTTGATGGTGCATCCAAAGGGAATCCAGGTTTAGCAGGAGCGGGCGGGGTTGTCAGGAACCACAAAGGTGAAGTTGTCATAGCTTTTTCCGAGAACCTGGATCACCAAACGAATAATGTGGCTGAAGCTTGGGTATTATGGTGAAGTATGCATCTCATCAGGGATTCCAAAATCAATCTCCAAATCGAAGGGGACTCCCTCAATATCATTGGGTACATTAACAGTGATAAAAGTCCACCATGGAATATTCGCTCCCTGATCCAGGAAACCAGGATCCTCATTGGTCAGCAAAATCAGGTCATGGCTGCTCACGTGTACCGCGAAGCCAATAGGCTTGCTGACGATCTCATAAATCTAGGAATCACCCAACCGACCATCTCCATTTGGCGCAATTTGATCCCGCAAAGTGTTCTTCACATAGCATCAACGGATTGGCCGAGATAGACCAGGTGCCTTTAATTCTCTCTTCATTACCCCATGGTTTTCCTAATTATTGTTTTGTAGGTCTCATGGTGCAAAATTCCCTAGGCAATTTTTTTGATCCATGCACCCCATCACCCTTGTGTGATTGGCCACCCACCTAGGTCGTTTAATCATGATTTTCGAACTTGGTTTCACTTTTCAAACTGCATCAGAGTTCAAGGTATTTTGCGTAGTCCCGACCATGATTACACCAAAGCCACCTCACCTAAATTTTTGCCTAGCCTCGTTGTCCCTAAGTGCCACTGGTGTTATATCTCCACCCGTGTGGATATCCGTTCGAGGCCCTCCACCAATCCCCAGTCCCATTTCCATCATATCCTCCTCCCCACCTGCTATCACCCCTGGGTTACCGGCATGAGTAATGTCTCGCATAACGCTTATTTAAGTTGGAGGTGGTCTACCATGTAGTCCTACGTTCTTCATTTCCACCACCCTAGCCCCCTGTCTAGCCTCCCTACTACCATCCTTAGGCCCCCTGTTTCCACCGCCATGGCCTTTATCGAGCCTAGAAGCCTTCAACTCGACACCCTTTCAGCCTCCTTCCTGCAATCAGAAGCTTATTCCTTTCCTATCCAAATTCAAGGGTGCCAAGGCAGACATTACCATTGATTTTGTTAAATCTTGGTCGAATGGCCATGTTTCTGTGCATAACATTCGCTTCAAGGTAACAGTAGAGCTAATCGTAGAAGTGTTTGGCCTTCCTCTAACGGGGTGCTTGGTCTAGCGAGACAAGCATAATTGGGACCAGGAGCTCGATGGGTTCCCCAATTACCAAGAGTTTAAGTGGATCGAAGTCACCCTCGATCGTGAATCCCTCCCCTCACCATGGCCTATTGTCATTATCCCTCTACTCTAGTACCTCACCTGCAATGACCCTTCCAAGCCTTTATCCAGCTTTCATCTTGCCTTGGTGAATCACTTGCGGGGGTTCAAGCCTATGAATATCCCATATTTCCTCCATCGTTCCATCCAGCTCTCTATTCTCAGCGCCCGTAAAAAGAATTCGACTCCCACCCATCAAGGGTTGTTTGCAGTCATCTTCCACCATGTCATCGCCTCCACCCCATCACCCATTTTGGCCACCCCCTCCATTCCAACCCTCCCCATCCCTTGTCCACTCACAGTCCTTCCCACTCCCTATCCAGTGAGCCTCTGGTTAGCGATGAACCCCAAGAATTCCAAACTCCTAAAATCTTCAAGAGGGGGAAAAAAAAAAAAAAAGAGGGAAAGAAAAAAAAAAAAAGAGAGAAGAATAAAAACTTTGGGGAAAAAAAGGGGATTTGAACCGATGTTGCAATTTCCAATAGAATTTCGAGAATGTTCCTCAAAAGCTTCATTTCGGCTTTCGACAGCGCTAGTGCAGCCTTGAAGTAGTCCCTCCAGTAGAACACAATCAACACCAAGGAGGACTCCCTAGAAACCGAGCTTCACTAATCATCCAAATCTAGTCTCTGGGTTCACATTTTTTTATGCTACTATTTTGGGGTTTTTTGTTTGTTTTATTTTTTGATTCTAGAATTTCTAATAGACATTGCTATTTCTTCTTTGTATTTTCTAAGTCTGTTAATTTTCCTTTCCTAAGATGGCCCCTACGTGGGTTTTGGTTAGTTTTCTGTCGAAATGTAGTCTTCGTGGTCATTTACCCCTGCGTGGGCAGTTTTGCTATTGTAACTGGTTCTATCATCCCCTACGTGGGAAATTTTGGTCCTATCATCCCCTGCATGGGAAATTTGGTTTTGTTTATAGTTGTCTTCCCTAGTATGGGATACTTCAATAGTATTTTTCCTATATCTATCAAAGTTTCTTGTATATCTGGGATTGGGACCCAACCAAAACCCGTATAATAGAACCATCCAATTACCAAAAAAAAAAAAAAGGATGTGAATTCCCCTTAAGCATAAATACCTATTTGTGCACCAATTGTTGATCAAAGGTGAGAAAATAGTTCTTAGTAAAGAAGATGATTTAGAGTAATAAAACATATTGATGAATTATACAAAAAATGATTAATTAGGCCATTCTCCTCAACTTATGCTTGTTCATACTTTATTGTTCAAAAGCATTCAAAAATAAAAACGAAAAAAACTAGAATGGTGGTTAATTACATGCCCTTAAATGTTGTAACCCAATTAATCAATTGGTCCTTACCAGATAAGGCTCAACTTATCTACAGGTGTGCTAGAGGGAAAATCTTTTCAAAATTTGACTGCATATCTAGTTATCATCAAATAAAGATAAAGGCTTTAGATATTCATAAAAAAATATTTAATTCGCCAGTTGGTTTGTTTGAATGGTTGGTAATGCCTTTTGGTCTAAAAAATACTCTTGTCCAATTCCAAAAGTGTATGGACCAAATTTTTCATTCTTATTATGATTTTGTAGCCAACTACATAGATAAATTTTTGGTATATTTAGATTCATTACAAGAATATATGGAACATTTGAAAATGTCCAAAAAGTTTTTATAGAGCATTGCATAGGATTATCAGCAAACTCCAAAAAAATTGTTTTTGTAGTAAATGAGGTAGACTTTTTGGGGGTCACTCCAAAAAATAGTCAAATCATCATGCAACTACATGTAATGAAAAGAATTGTAAGTATCCTAATGAATTAGAATTTTTTGAAAAAATTCTAAGGTTTTTGGGATGTATTAATTATGTCCACCAATTTATTGCAAATGTAGTAGCAAAAATAAAACCTATAAAAAGTGTTATGGTTATAAAACCTTTCCAATGGATATCACAAACCATAGAGGTAATTTTAAAACTAAAGTAGGATTGTTCTCAATTACCACCATTGGATCCATGTTATTTAGGGCCATATATTCTGCAAATCAATGCATCATCAAAATATTGGGTTATAGTACTTTTGGTTAAGAGATATAATAGTAAAAGAAATCAATGTATAAGAGTGAGTTGTTCCAAAAACATGAATTGAATTATTGGTCTGCTGAAAAAGAAATTTTGGCAATCATCAAAGGAATAGAAAATTTTAAAATTCTATACTACCAGAAGATTTCTTAGTTTACATTGACAGTAAGAATTTCAAATGGTTTATGGTAAAAAATATTCCCAACTTTGTAGAGTAAGATATACTTGGTGGTAGACCTTATTATCCTAATTTCAATTTTTTGTGGAATATATACCAGGAAAAGAAAATTCTCGACTAGGCACTCTTATAAGGGAAATGACACATATTAACATGTTTTCTCAACAAAACTAATGGTCCACTTATCCTTTAATTTTTGCTAATGATTGTTTTAATTTTTGTAGAAGAATTCAAAGTTTCTTTCCTTCCCAATCAAAAATTACACCACATTACTATCCTATATTCAACTTCATGTTAAATTTTGTAGGAAAAATCAATGTGCTAGTTATAGATTTTAGGTGGACAACTGAGGTGGCGCACATGGTATTGTATGTGCTTGTGTAGACACCTAAAATGTGTTATGTCAAGGTGACTACTCATATGGGACATGCTAGAAGACCATATGAAATATCTTGGACAGATTCCAAGATGAAGCAATGGTTCTAACCACTCAATTTAGGCATTTTAGCCTAGTTAGTGTTGGTCATGGTTGACACCCACGGTTAACAGGTCTGACCACACCTCAGAGCTGCGGTTAGCCTTAAAAATCAGTTTTATCTCAACCAAACCAAAATCAGCTACAACAGCCAAGTTGTTCAAGTTTTAAATGGGTTTAGGTGCAAAATCCTCTAGAAATTTTCCTCTAACTACTCCAACTACAGTTTCTTGATCTTGGCTTCTCCATGAAGCTAAGACAAGGCCTTCCCATGTGCTATAAAATACTCCTCCAAATTAGGAATAAGTTTGGAAGAATCTTGATTTGAAGAGCAACAAATCCCTGTCAAATTGCATACTCACTTGTATCCATTGATAGGAATACTTTTGCTACCTAATTGAAGATCACATGGCACTTGGAACCAAGAAGGCTATGGAGGTCTAGGAGGAATCAAGAAATAAGGAATAAGTTTGGAAGAATCTTGATTTGAAGAGCAACAAATCCCTGTCAAATTGCATACTCACTTGTATCCATTGATAGGAATACTTTTGCTACCTAATTGAAGATCACATGGCACTTGGAACCAAGAAGGCTATGGAGGTCTAGGAGGAATCAAGAAACTCAATTGAGCTCATTCCATCACCAATCTGAGCAATTCAACCATAAAATCTATCAGAGGACATTGTGGCAACCCTTGGTCATCAATTCATCAAGGGGAATTGGAGATCTAAGACCAACATTTGAGAGCAACTACATTTTTAGCTCAATCGCGGTTGTGAGTCGCGGCTAATAGTGCTAGGTACGTTGCAGACCTGCGGTCAGGTTTCATTTTCTTTTTCCCTTGGTTTTAGTAGCAGTTTATCTTTTATTTGCAGTAGCTTGTATGCATTTGATCTAGATTTATTTCATTAGAGACAATTGTGTGGTAGAAGTAGGAATTTAAGACTTTTTTCCTTCATTTCTTGTCATTAGGTAGCTAGATTAGTTGTGGCTATTTCTTATGTTTTCATGCTTCCAATTGTTTTAATAGGACATCAGTTGGATTGATTTATGTTTCATTTATATTTCTTAATGGTCAATTATCATATTTAATGTAGATTGCCATGCCTTATGCATTTTCTTGATTTCAAGCTTTCATGACATGTTCTATGTAAGATTCCTCTAAAAGCCTCATTAAGAGAGGTCTCCTTTGCTTGTAATTATTTCTTGTTGTTTCTTGAATGTATGATTAGCAAGGTCTTGCCATTCAAAGCAACAAATACCTCTAATCATGGAGAATAAGGCCACATTTACCTTGGAGCAGTTCGTATCAACCTACGAAGCCTATAGATTACACCTACCCTTGCATGGGGATTTTCTATAATTGTAATAATTATATCACATTGGGTATCCATAAGAGGGATGGATTTGTAATCGAGTTTCATTTGAAATTTAATTAAAGGAGCCTTTCTTTGTGGTTATTTGTAAATTTGTTCATTCTTTTATGCTTTATGTGATCTTTTAGTTATTCTTAGTTTAGGTGTATGCATCCTAGATTGCTACAGAAGGCGATCATGGTGGTAAACCTGTATCTTATGCCATAGAATACTAACTTACTATGTTTTGTTATGACATGCCTTAGCCATGACTAACAGCCATGGTTAACAGTTGTCGTCATGCCACAGAGCTGCAAAAAGTAGTTACAGCCACGCCTGACAGATGCGGTCAGCAAAGAACATAGCATACAGTAGGCATCCAAAACTTCATTAGACTTGGATCTGACGTAGGCTTCATTGTACTATGTTTTTTTGTTTGTTTGTGTTTTTATTTTCTAGAATGCAGAAATGTTAGATTAATTAGAAAACTTAATGAAAGGCATAAATGGAAAAATCCTAGTTCATTTTTAGTTTTCTACTAGTTGCTGCTAGGAATAGCAGATCTTTGATTGTAGTCCGCCCTAGTCTCTAGTGGTCTATGCCATTATATATTTTGATTTTGCATGTATGAGGTCCAATCAATGGCTATTTTCTTCATAGATAATTGCATTCTCTAAAAAATCATCTAGCATAGTTGTGCATTCTCTTAAAATCAAACGTTCTTTTGAAAATCATGTAGGTAAAATCATGTGAATGTTGTTTTATGCATTTTATTTTCATGCAAAGTAAAAAGAACCACACACACCATGACACATTGTAAATACTAGTGAGTTAGAATTCACATCCAACCACTAGTAGGGTTCACCAATAGTGGTAGTGATTTTTATCCATTGGCTCAACTCCCTCGATCTTTTTTGTTACTAGACCAATACCATATCCAAGATGCCATCATAGCCCATGGAAAATTTACACGTATCTCTCTTCAAATAGGTATATTACTGACTGCAGGTGAATAGGGTGAGGACCGAGAGGACATGTGCTCCCTGATCATGTGTGGACTTCATTACCACACATTATATGTGGGATTACACAACCTGGAGTTCATTGTCAGGTTGTCGAGCTACAAGTATACAGGTGAAAACCATTAAACAATTGAGTATATCATCAACTTATTGAAAACACAATGAGAGCTACTTTTTGATACAACAAACTTGAAAAATAATCACATAGTTTAGGGCTCACAAACAAAAATGTAAAATTGATAATCATCATTGTTAACTTTTTTTGTCTTAAAATTTACATATGATATAATATAATATCATGGTGTGAACATGGAGAGGTTGATCTAGGCATAGACCCAAGATCGAGGTCGAAGCTCCATCCAATGCATAGCAAGATGCACAGAATCTTCAACCATAGAATCCTCCTTAACATCATTTAGTGAGTATTAGAGGGGATAATTCTACGTGTGGGGATCTTGTTGAGAATACCCTAATTAGAGGAGCCACTAGACACTCCTCAAGACACATATTAGAGCATGGGATTTCCCAACATGGGGGTCCCAAACATTGTAGCATTTACCACAATCGCACTCCACGTGCATCCATGAGATATTCTAAAGAGTATATCATAGAGGGATATAGATTGGTACCCCTTCGACCTATAGCTAAGAGAGGCTCAAGGTCCCCACCATATGAGTATAGATAGGCTCAATATCTGCCCATTCAGGGGTAAATAGAGAGGGCCACTTCTGAGCGTAGGCCCATGCAAACTCCTAACAAAAGTGAACCTTATAGGATCATCATAGATATATCTAAAGTGGGAGCGAATAGTACGCCACCTCATGATACATGACATAGTATACAGTTATATGGTCTGGATAGAGTCTTGGGATAGCTAGGTTATAAAACTTTGTCTGTGTCTTTTCGTTCTACGAGTGTGTGTACCAAAAGTACAATTAGGACCATCAGAGAACCTAGAGAATGCTTGAAGTATTCTCATGATATGCATACCCCTACATCCCATGCAGGAACAAATTATAGGTGACAACTGGATGTGAATGCCATCTACATAGACAAGGGTAAGAGCATAGAAAATTAGTCTATTGGGGGACACACCCACAAAACTGCTCGAATAGAGCACACACATTAGAGACCTCATATGACTGATCACATAGATAGATCTCACAATATTATGTCAGAGCAAATATGTTAGATCCTTGAAGACCAATTGGAATATGTTTGTGTAGAGTGGAAATGCCTCAAAAATGAGGATACTCAGAGGCAAAGGTTCATAAGATAACAATTATATGAATAGCGCATGCATGAGCAACCCATCCTTGATCAAAAGGAGCATGTTGAGAGGGAGTACCGATTGGCCAGTGCTGGTTTACCTTCTTATAGTGACTACAGGGAGAGCATTGATAGGCAAGCTACTTTGTAGCCCGAGTTGCAACTTGAGCATATATACACCCATGCTCGCCATATAGCCCAACACAAAGATCGATGTCCCACATACAAACATAGTGGGCATAGGTGGTATGAAGAAGTGGGAGATAAACTAGATCAATAATATCTCAAGATCTTCCAAGTCGAAGTGGATGATGAGCCTAGTCCTCCACCTTGACCGAAGAGGAATCTGCCTCCAAAGGTGCCTTAAAGGCAATCTAGAGAAGAGGAGTTCCTATCTTCGTAGGCCTATAAGGACTTGGTAGAAAAGGTTAAAGCTATCAAGAAGTAAGGAATGACTTATCAAAATCCAACCTTAAACAATATTCATAATGAACCTTTATGCCCATCAGTGCCTATTCTGGCCTATCTTGAGCATTTTGAGATGCCTAGGCTGGAAAATTTTAAAGGAGAGGATGATACAAGGAGCACGTTACGGGTTTTCTAGACATGTGCTTTTATATCGAGAGCAATGATGCTTTGCTCCTATGAACCTTAATTACAACCCTCTCAAGCCCAACTCGGGAGTGGTTTAATTAACTCAAAAGGTACAATATCACTAGCTTCGAGCAACTGGTCGATGCATTTC
Source organism: Wollemia nobilis (assembly GCA_028583015.1). Classification (NCBI taxonomy): domain Eukaryota; kingdom Viridiplantae; phylum Streptophyta; class Pinopsida; order Araucariales; family Araucariaceae; genus Wollemia; species Wollemia nobilis. The sequence goes on along the minus strand of JAQPPZ010016983.1, from coordinate 6,745,746 downwards.
TTGAATGCTTCTCCTTTGACGTCAAGAAAAAGGTGAACTTATCAGATTTGATTGATTTAATGTAACATGATGATGATCTAGTTATGGATTATGGGAAACAATGGAGAAATATGATGGTGAAGTTGCCATTCTCCATCCCTGCTTTTGAATTAACCCAAATATTTACAAAAATTTGCGTAAAGCACGTTTTGTTATTATTATAGTTGCAGCAATATCAAACCTTTGAGGAGGCTTTGGCACAAGACAAAATGATAGAGGATATCAAATTACAAGAGGGTAACTTGAAACTTAGAATAAATAAGGAATGGAACAAGAAGATCATTGAGAAACAACAGGCCAAGTTGGCCCACATTAATTAGGTGGTTCTAAACCTTCAAAAAGGGGATAAGGGGCAGCAGCAAAAAAATTATCAATCCCAACCTCCTCTTGCGTAGTATGATAAGTGCAACAACAATCAAAAGTTTAAGGACAAATAAAGATGCCCTCCTCACATATTAACTCAATTATCGAAATCATTGACATCAATTTTCCATCAATTGTGTGAGGCAAAGGCAATAAACTTACCAAAAATTAAATTAGTGAAGCCTAATCAACCCAAGCCTAAGAGATATAAGGATGATCAATATTGAATATTTCATTGAATGAAAGGTCATGACATAGAGGTATGTTGGTCTTTCAAAAATTTAGTGCAAAATATGATCGAAAGAGGTACAATTCTTTTGGACAACCTACAAACGCCTAACAATCAAAATATGGGGATTTAAAAAACTTCTCTACCCAACCATGAGGTACCAAGGAACAATATTGGCCAAGTCAATCAAGTACGCATCGAACCACCAACCCATGGGTTCATTAGAATGGTCAACGTTATCACAAGACATGCGAGGTATGAAATACCAAATCAACCTCCATTTCCTATTAAGGTCCAATCTACGCCACCTCCAAGGCTAGTCCAAAATATTCTAGGCCCACCAACTAGATTGGTGGTGACAATCAGGAGTAGGTTGATTCAAAACCTACAAACGACTCCAACGAAGTTGTCAATTTATGAGCTGATCTAGTAGTCTTCCAAGAATAGGGAGATGCTTATGGATATTCTAATGTCCATAGAAGTGCAGTCCCAGGATCCTGAAGCATTCACACACTTTGTGGGACATGTGCAATAGTGTCAAGAACCAATTATACAATTTTATGATCATGAAATCAAGATGGTTTCCACTATCATAGTGGACTCGCCGCTCCATATTATTGCATGTGTAAATCACATACCTTTCAAGTGGGTTTTGATTGATACATGATCATCAATCAATATAATCATAACCAAGGCACTGGCATTCCTAAAGTTACCAAAGACACATATCATACCTTCTACCTTCATGTTGAGAGCTTTTAACGATGCATTATGCTCAACTATCGTCATGATAGTCTTACCTATTCAGGTGGTACTGAATACCATCTCAGTGATATATCATGTGATTGAAGGTGTTATGCAGTACAATATACTTCTAGGTAGGCCTTGAATAAGAGAAATGCATTGTTTCCCTTCCATTCTCCATCAATGTATTAAATACGTGCATGAGGGACAACTTCACATGGTACCTTCAGATGAAGAACCATTCAAATAGTAGATTTGTCAAGGAACTTCGTGCTCCCCTCAATGCACCTAGACATATAGCCAATATCATTGATCAAGAAGCCAAGAGGTAAAATGAAAGAAGTGTGTACCAAACCTAAAATATCTGCATATCAACGATCGAAGCACACGACAGCTGCATCTACTAGGCCATCTGCATCCATAATGCATCAGGAAGATAAGAATATGAAGGTAAATATGGGCAAAAAAGAGATAAAATAAGCACCCAAACTAGTTGTCATCGAGGTCCCTACTTCCATGGAAGTAAAGTATGCTCAAGGATAATTCAAAGAGGCACCTCAGTCTACTTCACCTGCATCTTTAGTAGGGTCATCTATACCACTGATGACCATTCATTTGGTTAATCTTGGATTAGGGGAGTATATTGTGTAGAATGTGACATTTACATCGATCATCGAGACTGCACAGGATATGGACTGACCACAAGCCCATCACCTTCCCGAAGGGACAGTGGTACCACTGGGGGTACCTCCTAATAAAATCAATTTCATATATGAAGGGCTCGACTAGTTGGTATCTTACAATACCATAGATTAGGATGATGATGAACCTTTCACTATGAATGTTCATTATCTCTCTAATCTGAAATACATCATACAATATTTCGAGCATTACCATTGGTATGATTACAGTATTGGATTATTCGATTAGGGGCATAAGAGGCCTTATGAACCATAGTATTAGTTACTGAATTATAGGTTTGAGTTAGGATATTATATCAAAGGATATTATGGACTCCTCATGATATATTTAGATCACATGTACCTCAGTCTGTGGGTGAAATTGACTTCAATCCTTATCACCCCAATCCCTTTGTATTTTGAAGGGATAATCGGTTAGTGTCTTACGTCATTATAGAACCTCCCGAGATATATCACGAAGACAACTTGGTGGAGACCAGTCTAGAGCACATACCAAGAGATAACTTGGATCAACAAATTCATGGGGTAACCGATGACACAGGACTGTAGGTTCATAACCTTAGTATAGTAGAAGAGTCTGAGTCAAAGGATCATTCTGATGAGGATACAGTAGAGTCCATCTTTGAGAAAGGTATAACGAGTTGCATGTATGAGAGTGATGATGATAATGAGTCCTCAAACAATGATAAATTTGAGGATGAGACTAAGGTGGCCTACCTAGGCCCTCTAAATTTATATCATTTGTTACCCTTGGAGACAGTTGTCTAGGATGAGCAATCCTCCATTGACGATAGTGGTTATCAAGAGTGGGCTTACATGGGGCCTCATCTTCCTAATCTCCTAGTTCTAGTAGGTAGTGGTGAGGGTTTTTATTATGACAGTGATGACAAATATGAAATAGAGAGAGCTTATTTGGGGCTTCTCTACTTGCATCATCGTAATGAGATATCAATCTCCACCCTTGCCTTAGAGGAAGACCACCTAATTTGGATAGGATTTATCATATGGTCTTTTATGATCCACCAAGATACATAGAGCTCCCAGAGCCTAGTGATACTGTGTTCGAGTCTATCCATAGACCGAATCCAGAGATCCCCATACCCCTAAACCACATCTTGGGGATGAAAGTTATATAAATTTAGAGTCACATGCACGTGGTCCTGGAGACATGATCCATTCTATTAATATGATCTCCATTGATTTGACCACTCCACTTCATAATCCAGCTAACCCCTCCAAACCATTGTGTCTTGATGTAGATGCTATTGATTGGGATCGTGCTGACTCACCACTAGATCTTGAAGATTTCATCCCCAATGAAGAAATGTTGCAACCTTTTCATTTTGCACTAGGCTGTGCACATGATATTTATCATGTTGAGGATGCTTCCAACATGGAACCCATAAAACTAGAAGATGACATCCACTTGATCCCTACGCCTCATCAGCTTGAGGAGGGATCCCACATGTCATTATAGGAAACCTTTGAAGTGGATATCAGTAGTGATCCCATAAATTCTAAGAAGATTAAATTTAGAGAAATTTTATCTCATTATGAGCGTTCCAACCTCATACCTCTACTGAAATAGAGACTTGATCTCTTTGCTTGGAATTTTAAGGACATGTCGGGTGTAGATCCAAAATTGGTTACTCATAACCCTTCACTAGATCTCTCAAAAAATCTAGTTAAGCAAAAACTCAGGAAGATGCATCCAACAGTAGCCTTAATGGTTAAGGATGAATTGCAAAAGCTATTAGATGTAGAGTTTTTCATTTCTATAGACTATCCAGAATGGGTATCAAATATGGTACCTGTAGGAAAACCTAATGGAAGGATCTGTATCTGTACAAATTTCAGAGACCTCAATAGGGTAACACCAAAGGATTCATTTATGTTGCCAAACATAGATGCTCTCATAGATGCAACTACGGGTCATAAAATTATCTCCTTAATGGATGGTTTTTTTGGTTACAACCAAATTCAGATTAAGCTCAAAGACTAGCATAAAATCATTTTCATAATGCCATGGAGGAAATTTTGTTATAAGGTTATGCCATTCGGCTTTAAGAATTCTGGTGCTACATATCAGTGGGCTATGACATACATATTTCATGACTACATGCACAAGATCTTGGAATATTACATCGATGACTTGTTGGCAAAGTCATTGCTACGTTCAGAGCATGTAGAGGTCTTGAGAAAGGTCTTCGATCGCTTGATAGAGCATAATGTCAGGTTGAATCCTAAGAAGTGTGTATTTGGTGTGACTTCAAGAAAGCTCTTAGGATTCATCATTTCAAAATGAGGGATTTAAGTAGACCCAACGAAGATCAATGCCATTTTAGAGATGTGTTCTCCCACAAAAATTAAGGAATTAAGGAGCCTACAGTGCAAATTAGTTTTCATAAAGCAATTTATCACACAATTATTAGACAAATATCAACCCATGAATTGACTACTACACAAGGGGGTCCCATTCAATTGGGATAAGGACTGCCAAGTAGCTTTTACTGAGATTAAGCACTACTTGGTGATGCTACCAATACTAGCTCGACCAAGACCAGACGTATCGCTCTTGCTATATATCGACAACCAACTTTGCATTGGGAACCATGTTAGCCCAAAAGAATGTGCAATATAAAGAGCAAGCCATATATTACGTTAGTCGAACCTTGGTGAGTTACAAGCTAGGATATGCCTACGTGAAAAAACTGTGTTTATCAGTAGTTTTTGCAACAAATAAATTATAATATTATATGTTAATTCATGCAATGTATGTCATATCAAAACAAAATCCTTTGTAGTATATGATGAACAAGACATATCATAATACACATACTGTAAATCGGATCATGCTATTGATAGAATTTGACTTGGAATTCATTAGCCAAAAGTACATCAAGGGATAGGTTATAGATGATCAACTGGTGGAGGCACCACTATGAAATAGGAGGCCTCTCACCATTGAGCTTCTTTATGATGCAATCTTCGAATTATCAAAAGCACTCAAACCTAAAGAACCAAATAACAAATTTGATATGATCTTGTTCTTTGACGATTCAAAGTGTGAGCAAGGGGGTGGTGTAGGAATAGTGTTGTTCATGCTAGAAGGTGCTTCCATTCCCTTGTCATTTAAGTTGGACTTTCCTTGCACTAACAATAACGTTGAATACGAAGCCCTCATCTTGGGCCTCCAAATAGCTGTCACCATGAAGATCAAAATATTAAATATCTTTGGCAATTTACTTCTCATTATCAACCAAGTGAAGAGACTTTTTCAATGTAGGTGTTCGGTCCTAAAGGCCTACAAAGATCTTGTTGACACTTATATAGCTCAATTGGAGTGGTATGACATCAAGGCAATCCCTCGTTCATAAAATAGATTCACAAACACTATGGCATATTTAGGATCTTTAATTCCTCAAAAAAAATTTGTTGACTTTACTACCATCCATGTAAAAATAATGTCACACTCTACTGTGCAGTGTGAGGCTCTAGATAAAAAAGATTCAATCAACATGATTCATAAAGAACTAAACCATGAATGGTTCTACAGAGCCAGAGACTTTCTCAATAGGGCATCCTGGGGGTCATTGATATCGCAAGGTTCTATGGGGAATGGTACTACCATTCACCATAAGGTTGTTTCTCAGTCTGCAATTGTGAATGTTAAACCATAGGGGGAACATGTTGTCTTATCCATTGAGGTTGAGGTCTATAAAAATTGGATGTCACAAATACATGACTTCCTAAAACTTGGTGTAATATCTCAGGGATTGTCGCATATTGCAAAACATACATTTGAGAAGAAAGCAAAAAAGTATGTCTTTTTCCAAGATATTTTGTATCTTCGAAGTTATGATAGAGTTCTTCTTCATTTTCTTGAGCCCTAAGAATCATCTTAGGCAATTTTGCAAGCTCTCAATGGTACATGCGGTGGCCATTTCAATGGTATGGCTATCATCAAGCACATCCTTCACATGGGCTATTATTGGCCTACTATGGAGAAGGATTGCAATGTGTATGTTAGGAAATGCATTAAATTTCAATATCATGCTAATCTTACGCACTTACCATCACAGGCCTTATAACCCATTCAACCGGCTTGGCCATTTGCTCAGTGGGGTTTGGATCTAATTGATAAGATCTCTCCTCCATCATCAAGCTGATATACATTCATTATTACGACTATTGAGTACTTTACTAAGTGGATGGAAGTAATCTTATTAACAATGACAACTGGAGTGTGTATTACGGAGTTCATACTCACCAATATCATAAGTCATTTTGGGATACCATCCAAAATAATTTTGGATAATGGAACGTCATTCAAAAATAAAATTGTGAGGGTTTTGACATCCAAGGTACAAGATCAAACATAGTTTTGTGACTTCATATTATCCATAGGCAAACGGGTAATTTGAGGCTTCAAACAATATAATGATATCCATATTAAAAAATATGGTACAAGAGCACCATAAATATTGGCACATCCAAATACCCCTTGCATTATGGCCTTACAAGACTAGAATTCATACACCCACTAGGGCAACTCCATTTTCACTAGTATATGGTGCTAAGGCCATTATACCCCTAGAGTTGGAGATTCCAATGCTACACGTTGCATTAAAAGAGTTCATTTATGATGACACTGCATGGCAAACTCACCTAGATCAATTGAAGTTACTCGATGAACATCACGTGAATGCTCTTGAGCATCTCCACGTTTATCAGGAGCACTTAAAATAAGCTTACAATAACAAAGTCCATTTGAGATACTTTGAGGTTGGTTATTTTGTGCTAAAAGAGAACCAACAGAACTCAAATCTATCGCTAGAGCTACGAGATAAATTTATAGCTAATTGGTTAGGTCCTTATATAATATTTGAGAAGGTTGGGCCTGGAACATATCGCTTAACGGAGTTGAAGAGCATGAACCTCTCAACATACTTCATATTAAAGTGTTCCACACATAATAATTCAAAAACCTAAAAATGTGGAAAATTTCAAAATTCATAAAAATGCACAAAAAGCTCCAAAGGCATCATAAGCCCTTTGGTCAATTCACAAAAAGCTCCAAAGGTATCATAAGCCCTTTGGTCAATTCACAAAAGGCCCCAAAGGCATCTGTAAGCCCTTTGGTCACCCCATTAAAAGGCTCCAAAGGCATCTATAAGCCCTTTGGTCACCCCATTAAAAGGCTCCAAAGGCATCTATAAGCCCTTTTGTCATCTCATAAAAGGCTCCAAAGGAATCTAAATTATCATCATCATACATCACCTTTGTGAGTAATTGTGTTTTTCAACACAACCCCACCTATTCTTATGAAGAAAATAATAAGGTTTTCTAGTCATTCAACCATATTTAGTGGTCTTCTCAAAATTTTGAAGAAAGCTTGCTTTGCTTTTGAAGATAAGGTCTAGTTTTGATAGCACTTAGCATATCAGAATCCCATCACTAATCAATAAATTAAACAAATCCTAATTAAGACAAGGGAAAGTTGAAAGTTGCGAAGAAGTATTAGGTATCCTAAGGTGAAAAAGTGTATATTGCTCATCCCCCTATGTAAACGGTTCGAAAATGCTAAAAATTGGCAAAAGGATAAGTTTACCCCCTACCCAAATAAATACCTTGCTTACAAATGAAGGAGCAAAATACCAGAATGAAATTCCAAAATGAAATCCCAAAATCAAGTCAAATCAAGATCAAATTCAAAATAAAATAAAATCAATATCAAATCCCTTGCTACAAAAAGAAAAAAAAAAGTATATACAAAATAAACAGTGATTTTTGTCACTATATATGAGCAAGTATCCCAATAAATTGAAGAAAATAAGGGGTCAAACTTGAATCCCTGGAGTTCTCAGCATTGGTGAACCGTGAGGTGATCCTTACGCACGACAATATGTCTGTCACATTAGTATTTCGCTTTTGTATAGACCAATGTTTGAATGTGGAAGAGCTAGCTTTAGGTGTCCTATACTTCCTAGTAGTCTAAGTCCAACTGAAATCCAAACCTAGGATTGGGTGAGCATGGGGTGATCCTCATTACAGCAATGGGCTGAATGAATCTCGTCTGGCAATGAGGTAAGCCTTGTGTCTCATCAAAAATATTCATTTGCACACACAGGGATAATGAATAGTTGGGTTTGTCCTAACAAAAAAATTTTATTTTAGAAGTCTAGTATAGTCAATATACATCTTTTGATAAGTCAACTAGGGTGTTTAAGTTTCATGGTAAACCTCAAAAATTCCCAAATAGCAACAACCAATTTTCAATGCAATTATCAAATATCAATTTCTTTTATGAGATTTTGTCTATTAGAATTATTCATAATATAGGTTCTTAGATACCGGATGGATGTAAGAAATGATATTTAAATGACCACTGACTATGTTACGCATATTCTTTTAATTTACAAAAGCTTGTGAATAGAAACAATACATCATTGCATCTCACATATGGGTATCCAATTAATTAACTCTTATAATAAAATATAACAATTACAGTTCATGATTTTTATATATTTTGTGGTGTCGTCCATTAGATTTTTAAACTCATATTGCATTCATACATTGTGCTTTAAGTGATTAAAGCATACATGACCAATTACAGAAAATCATCATCATGAAAATTATGCAGTATATACATGGCATGAATCATGTCATAAAATCATAAATTAAATGCATACAAGTACAAGTAAATTTAAACATGCATTTAACAGTAAACAGTGCATCCATATGCATACATCATATCAATCCATCTACATATATAGATCTCAATATCTAGTTATAAATCCATCGTCTAGCTAGTGCATGTCATCTACACATCACATCATATAGCATCAAATAAACATAACACATCAGCATTGCATCCATATGCATCTCATAAACATAAAATAAATAAAATTTGCACATATAATGAGTCTCAAATGTCATATCATATATAATATGCGTCCAAAAAGAGTACATTGACATATGTAAAAAATGCTCGCAAGCTACAACTGTGTAGGTCCTCGATCTTATACTAAAAAATGGTACAATAATATCTATCACAGATCTGTACTAGCTAGCATTTGCACCTCTAGTCTGTGAGGCTCTACCATCATCTTTGTCCTCCTTGTGAGTCCACTTGGAGGTGGCACCTGAGGTCCTCTAGTATCTGTGCATCTTATGACTAGAGTAAGTTGAAGACTACCCTGTATTCGTAGTCTAATTCTTCAGATATCCTAAAGCTATGGACCTCTCCAAAACCTCACCCCTAAGTAGCTCAATCTCCCCCGCTAAGGTGGATATGTAAGCAGCATATGAGGATCGCTCGCTGATGTGTTGTTGCACCAGAGCCTGTAGTCTTTTGATCTCTACCATCGGGTCTGCCAATACTAGTCCTTGTACTGCAGGAACTGTTGTAACTACCAGAGCAGCTGGAGTCGCTAGAGTGGCCTATGGAGATGAGGGTTCTACCCTCGTAGTCCTGAGATATTCATGCTCTATTGTCATAGCATCTAGCTGAGACTTTAGGAGGATGCACTACCCTATAATCCTCTGGATCTCTATCTCCACCATGGTAATCTATGCTTGGAGAGTTGTCTTGTCCTCTATATAGTTGCACTACTAATTCTACCCTGATGTGAACTATGACTTTAGGTCACTAATTCATACTTGTCAGGTAGTTATGGAGGTCCCTAGCAGTGATAGATGGTGGGGAGCCCTGGGATGTCCTACCTAATACCAAATTGTCTAGTGATATGAGAGGAAGTAGAAGAACTTATGTACCTTTAACTTGCGTCTGAGGATCGTAGGTACTCATCTACCTCTATCCATAGAGGGCAGTCTAGGTATGGTCACCACTTAACCTAATTCATTTGCAATCATGTGAGTTGCTCAATGTAGTAGCTCAAGTCCCCTACATGAGACCTACTCCTAAAGCCCTCTTGATTGTGAGGTCAACACGATGTATAGCACTGATGTGCCTCCTTATTGTCTATGATCTCCAAAGGCAATCCTATAGAGCACTCAATCTTGATGTCTTGCCACCCCAAAATCTAAAGAAGCAAGCTACAACCGATACCCACTCTGCTCCTTTGAGTGATTTGATACAACTCATTATAGAGTTGCGCTAACAAGGCACTCCCCCAAGACAGGATTAGGGGTTGCTGAATGGTGCTCTCTAAGACATCTCACGTCCAGGGAAACCTCACTTTAGAAGTATCAAGGAGCATGATTTGCATAAAAAGTGCATAAAAATGATCGCTCGTCGAGAGAAGACCTGCTCAGTGTACTAGTGCTCAATGTGGACCTCTTTGTGGTTCGAATGTTGCTATACCACATCACTATGATGGTCGAATATTTGATCAAAAACTATCTTCTTCACCTCGGTCGACAAAGATGTGATGGCCTCACCATCTAGAGGGAGTCAGAAGATACGATACACATCCTCTAATGTCACTGTCATCTCACTGTCCCAGCATCGGACCAAAGTTGTCATATAGGCCTGATCGGCCCTAATAATGGGGAGGTGCAAGACGTAGTCGAAGCCCATGGCACCGAACCAGTCTCGCTGTACCTATGTCAGAGCATTGCACAGGTTATGAATGATCTCCTATTCCCTTGCCCTCGTAGTTCGAGTCTAGTCAAAAGTAGAATAATAAGGTAAAAATGATTAAAAATCAACCAAAAACATCAAATTACAACTTAAAAACGTCCAACAAAATCACAAAATCTTTAAAAACATATAAACATAAAAATATGCACTCAAAATTTTTAAAAACAAAAATGGAAAAGCACTTCAAAAAGTCAAAAAAAATAATTAATTCCTTTCAAAAGTTAAAAAAATTGAAATTTTTTAAAATTTATTCTAAAGTTGTTGAACCGCGGTTCAGACCCGCGGTCGAGATGGTAGGCAAATTTGATGACCGTTGGGATTTGATTCCCATCGTGGCTGACAACCGTGACCCCCAATTTACGAATTGGGGACTGTGCCTACCAGTCGTGGATAAGGGAGATGACATTTTTGGGGTCATTTCCCATCTCGAGACACCCAAAAATAAATAAAAGAAACAAAAAAAAAAGTAAACCCTCACCTTTAATCTAACCTAGGCTAAACCTATCTAGGGTGAGGTTCATTACCGATAATTTAATGATGTTAATTTAACCCATTACTTAATGAGGTTCAATTTTATCTGATAATTACAAAATGAGGGTTTGTGTGCTTCTACCTTAGTAGCACCAGTGCCTCTAGGTTGGTCTGCCATCGGTACGGGTGGTAGAGAGGTCAATTTTACAGTAGTGTTCCATGTCAAATTTGGTAACTCACCTCTTAGAGCTCTTAGGTTTGCAAAGCTGTTAATTGGAAATAATGACATCAAAAATGACAAATTTTTCTTAAATATTTTCCATTTTGCTCTTGACTGCGGCTAACAGCCGCAGGCATAGAATTAGGGTTTTTCGATCACGTGTTGAAGTTGTGGTTAAGGAAATTTTAAAATTTAGCTATGTCTGACAAGCGCGGCTAGCAACCTGTAATAAATACTATAAAATCCCACTGTGAGGAGTTTTAAAAAGCTAAATTAAAAATATCTGGTGGACCAGAATTATCAAAAATATTTAAAATTAACAAAAAAATCAAATAATAAAAAATCCAAATGCACCTCGTATCTAGTTATTTACCTTATACACTTGGCATTTGTAGCAACTGGCACTCCATGCAATCCGAAAAGATGAGTCAATTACCATAAGGATATTTGGGGTAAATTCATTATTGCTGAATTAATATGCTTCATTTCAATCCCAAAGAAGGCCTTGGAGGTTGGACCACCCCACAGGAACCATGCAATCATGTCAATTCTCCTATAATATTTTTAGTAGATCATCGACAATATGATTCAACACATGCCTAATTGGAATTGTTATAATTTCAATTCCCTAGGAAGACCTTTATGGCTAGACCACTCCACGGGATAGAAATATACAATTACTAATAACAGTTGTAATCATAACTGATTAGGCCTAGCCAAATATCAAATACTAAACTTTAAATTAGTTCAGATCAATCATAGTGGTCAAGCGACTCGTTGCTTTATTAATTGTCATTACCCTCATTGACTTATCACTTGAGGGGGTAGTCATAATATCATAATCATAATCAAAATCAACAGAATATCCCTTGATTGTAGATCCCTTGATATTGTCAAAATTGTGTTCGTCTTATGAATCATTGCCAACGACTATCATAAGCTTACCCTTTGTTGGGGCAAAAATCAAGTATGATAGTTAAGTTAGTAGCTCTCCTCCTTTCGGATCTATATGGCATAGAAGCCTATAGTAGCGCTGAAGCTACTCGATCATCGTTGGAGCTTGCCAAAGCTTTGTAAATTTAAGCCTTCCATCTAGTTGGAAGCAATTATTCTAGGATGCATGTCCTTTTGCTGGACCTTAGACATCTAATGTTGATCAGAATAATTATCATCATGAAACCTACGACATTGTTTTAGGAGGTCAACTTTTTCTCAGTGTTGTTTGATCTCACAACATATCTCAAAAGGGGCATCTGTAGACACCTAACACGCGTCATGTCGAGACGACTACTTAAATGGGACATGCTATAAGACCATATAAAAGATCTTGGACAGATTCCAAGATGAAGCAGTGGTTCTAACCACTCAATTTAGACATTTTGGTCTAGTCAATGTTGGTCGCGGTTGACACCCGCGGTTAACAGGTATGATCGCACCTCAAATTTGTGGTTAGACTTCAAATGAGTTTGATCTCAATTGACCCAAAATCAGTTACAATGGCCAAGTTGTTTGAGTTTCAAATGGGTTTAGGTGCGAAAGCCTCTAGAACTTTCCCTCCAATTGCTCCAGCTGTAGTTTCTTGATATTGGCTTCTCCATGAAGCTAAGACAAGGCCTTCCCATGTGCTATAAAACCCCCCTCCAAATTAGGAATAAGTCTAGAAGAATTTTGAGTTGAAGAGCAGCGAAGCCCTGTCAAATTACATACTCACTTGTATCCATTAATAGGAATACTTTTACTACCTAATTGGATATCACATGGCACTTGGAACCAAGAAGGCTATGGAGGGCTAGGAGGAATCAAGAAAGTTAATTGAGCCCATTCCATCACCAATATGAGAAATTCAATCGCCAAATCTATCAAAGGACATTGTGGTGACCCTTGATCATCAATTCATCAAGGGGAATTGGAGATCTAGGATCGAAATTTGAGAGCAACTATATTTTTAGCTCAGCCATGACTATCATTTGTGGCTTACAGTACTAGTTGCACCGCAGAACCACGATCAGGTATCATTTCCTTTTTCCCTTGGTTTTAGTAGTAATTTACCTTTTATTTGTAGTATCTTGTATGCATTTGATCTAGATTTGTTTCATTAGAGATAATTGTGTGGTAGAAGTAGGAATTTAAAACTTGTTTCCTTCATTTCTTGTCATTAGGTAGCTAGATTAGTTGTGACTATTTCTTATGTTTTCATGCTTCCAATTTTTTTAATAGGACATCAGATAGATTGATTTATGTTTCCTTTATATTTCTTGATGGCCAATTATCATATTTAGTGTAGATTGCCATGTCTTATGCATTTTCTTGATTTCAAGCTTTCATTACATGTTATATGTAAGATTCCTCTAAAAGACTCATTAAGAGAGACCTCCTTTGCTTTTACTTGTTTCTTGAATGCAGGGTTAACAAGGTCTTGCCATTCAAAGCAAAAAATGCCTCTAATCGTGGAGAAGAATGCCACATTTTCCTTGGAGTAGTTCGTGTCAACCTAGAAAGCCTGTGAATTACACCTACCCTTGCGTGGGGATTTTCTATGATTGTAATAATTGTATCACATTGGGTATCCCTAAGAGGGATGGATTTGTAATCGAGTTTCATTGGAAATTTAATAAAAGGAGTCTTTCTTTGTGGTTATTTGCAAATTTGTTCATTCTTTTATGCTTTATGTGATCTTTCAGTTATTATTAGTTTAGGTGTATGCATCCTAGATATGTACAACTTGATGTTGAAAAACTAGATGATATCATATTTCCACGTAAGGATCTCTATGGAAATTCATTTTTCTTTAAAAACTTTAAGGAAAAATGGTCCAACAAATAATGGCATAAATATCTCTAACAAAATCTCATATGATTTATTTTTATAGAGATAAATCACATGCACTTGTATGTAGATGAAGAAATGGACCAACACCACATGCTCACCAGACACAACAAAGATCAAAAGGACAATCATCTTAGCACACTGACATGTCAGATGCACAAAAGTCTAAGGAAGAAGATGAGACTTTTTAAATCTTAGTACAATGAATAAAGACGTGTCAAAAGTGCCAAAAGTTGGTCACAGGACTATGCTATAATCACATGTTGTTTTGGGAAGAAATTGAAAGAGGGTCTCCACCAAGGAGAGATTAGATTTTTGTACAAAGAATAATTATAGTTAAAGGACTAAGCTAAAATTGCCACAATGTCATGAGGTCTAAAGTTCATAGGACCCTCATGTCCTTCAAAGTATCTTTAGTGTAGTGGATCCTTTTTTGTCAATTTTTAGTCATGTGCTCATATCATAGTGGAACATTATAAGGTTGATAGTGGAATCTTGTTAGTTGAGTGCTTTCTTTTCATTCAGTTCCTAGGATTCCCACTCACTATCTACAAGTTTATATAATATTATTATGAAGGCAAAATGAGGCATCGATTATTTTGCTATTGAAGCCTCTTAAGTAAATTGGGAACTCTCTATATTTCCTCTGTTTTAAAATTAATGAAATTCTATGAGAAATGTTAATTACTTAAGTCCATGTGTTGAGTATTTAGGGAAACAACCTTCCACAAGGCTACTTCATGCTCATATCCAAATAAATTCCACTAATACACTATCATCTACTTTTGAAGGATAGGCTCCCACAATCTTGCATTTTCTAGCTTCAAATATGTGATAGATTTCTATTTGCCTTTGTTGCTTTTAAATTATATATATATATATGAGAGAGATAGAGAGAGAGAACATAATTAACACACACACACACATAAACTATATTTTAATACTTTTGTTCTTGATCTTCTAATTTCCATGGTCTCTCTCTTTCTCTTTATCTAGAAATATTGTTCTCTTTGTAGTATTCTTATTTTAGTTCTTCTACTTTCATTCCATAGAAATAGAGTGTCTAGGTGTCTAATGCATGTTACTCCTCTTGTACCTGTGTATATATGTTATTACCAAAAATTTTATATGAGCCTTGCATCTTGCAATTCATTATACATAAAGCTTCCTCATTTTTTGGAGAGAAAGTATTTGTTGTGTCTTGTTCTACTAGACAACTTTGAATCATATCTCACTTGATGCTATATAATGGTTGAGTGAATTTTCTACACAAACATATTGGGCCTTATGATGTAGATCAATTCGTAATTAAGCAAATTTAATCCTTATTTGTAATATTTTACATGTTATCTTCATTTATTTACAATGTCTATTGCTAAGAGTAGAGACTTAGATATGTTCCATCATCACATATCCACTCATACACTCCCTTGGAATCAGAATAATGCAACATACTAGATATTATGTTTGAGTAACATGAAGAATGTCACCCTTGTAAAGAACTTTTAGAAGTAGAGACCATACCCTAGGATGTCAAAATTATTATCTAATATGCCTTGGAGAAATATAGAAACACCTTGTTTGGGGAGTACTAGGATATCATGATCAACATAGGAGCACTACTCAATACTACAAAACTTGTGCCCTTCTATAGCCATAGCCTATTCAAGTTGTAAACCAACATTGGCATGACTATATTCTTAGTTTAGATCAACGTCAAATAATTGTATGCCTAGCTCCAACAACTAGAAACCTATTTTTCTACAAATTATTTTTCACATGATGATAGTGATAGGAATGTAAAAGAAGCTTGTGATATTATTTAGTTGATACAATAATTGATAAATACAAGAGACAAAGAGATAGAGTTGTTAGAAATGGACTCAATCCACCTTATTATAACAAAATTCATGTCATTATTTCTATTTAACATCAATGTAGAAGTAGGTATGATAATCCAAATAACTAACTAATTATGAACTAGGAATCACACAATAGTTCATTAGATATTCAAAAACTAATGGACTAGGACACAAACTAGAGTCCATGAGTGACATAGACATGAATAGAGACACACTCAATTTTTCAAATTATAAATGTGTAACCATGGATAGAGACAAACACAACTATGCATGGTCTACATGAAATGTAGGTAGAGTTGCACAAGTTATCTATTACAAAAATTACAAATAGGAACAAACACAATTGTCTATAATATTTGTGACTAGGAACACACACTAGTCATAGATAACCAATAAGTCTAATACTTCATCTTGTGAATCAGAAAACACACAACTATTCCCAAGCACCAGTTATATTTTCAATTCGATAAACACATTCTTTCTCACTATCCTTCAGAGGAGGGTTTTAAATTTGTTATCACTTTGATCAGTAACCATTAATGTCTTATATTATGGCAAAGGTATTGGGTAGTAACTTGAAGAAAGCTAACAAATATGGGCTAATAAGTGAACTTAAGGCTAGTAATAAAATATACAACATAACCCATCAATAGTTTATATATTATACGACCCTTTTTGGGAGTGCAAGAATAAACGAGACCAAAACTTTGAATACTTTATTAAATAAATATGAAAGACCATCAAGGCAAAAAGTTAATAGGAAAAAAATCATAATTTACTTCCTAAACACTCCAACTAGAACTAAAGTAGTGATATGTAGGTTACTTCAAATAAAGGTAAAATTTCCAGCAACTTATCTAGGGATGCCCTTATTTGAGGAGAGAATGAGGATAGAATTGTGGAATCCAATTATAAGTAAAGTTCAAAGTAAACTACCTACATGGAAAGGTATATGATTATCTTTAGCAAGAAGAGTGTAGGTAAGTAAATCAGTCTTATAGGCTATTCTAATATATTATATGTCCTTGTATACTATGCCAAAATCAATAGAAAAAAAATTAATGTATATTAGGTAGTCATTTAGGTGAAGTTTACATGATAAAAAGAAATTTTCTTTGATGAAATGGAGTAAGGTAGGTGATGATAAAACTAAAGGAGGTCTCAATTTAAGAGTTCTTACAAATGTAAACTTAATTTTTAGGGAAAAAATAGATTGGATACTATACCAAGAGAGTCAAAGACAATAAGAAAAAAATATTCTAAGTACGTTGAGCTTAATGACCCAATCTTAGTATTTATTGCATTCTCACTATCACATTGTTCTACACTGTGGAATGGTTTTAAAAAAAATAATTGATCTAGTGATTAAAGGTCTAAAATGGATGGTGGGAACTGGAGAAAATTTTTATATTTTGATGGATACTTTGTGTGATAAAAAAACCACTCAATCTAGATCTAATTTTGAAACCATGGATGATATTACTTCAAGATAAACATGGTGATAGGGTTTCAAACATTTTTACAAGGATCAGGAAGAAAGATACGAATGGAAAGAAGAATATTTTTACAAGTATCAAGTTTACATGATAAAAGGAATTTTTCTTTTATCAAATGGAGTAAGTGTGTGATGATAAAACTAGGGGAGGTCTCAATTTAAGAGTTCTTACAGATGCAAACTTAGCTATTAGTGGAAAAATAAATTGGATACTATACAAATAGAGTCAAAGAAAATGGGAAATAACTCTTCTAAGTACGTTGAGCTTAATGACCCAATATTAATATTTATTGCATTCTCATTATCACCTTGTTCTACACTATGGAACAATTTTAAAAAATCATTTGATCTAGTGATTAAAGGTCTAAAATGGGTGGTGGGAACTAGAGAAAAAAATTTTATTTGGATGGATACTTGGTGTGATAAAAAACCACTCAATATAGATCTAATTTTGAAACCATGGATGAGATTACTTCAAGATAAATATGATGATAGGGTTTCAAACATTATGTACAAGGATTAGGAAGGAAGATATAAATTGGAATAATATTGTTTTACAAGTATAGAATACATTGATGGTAGGATGTAATTGAGCAGATGATAACAACATTGATTATTCTAAGGGTAGTCAAGGATAAGTTGATTTGGGAGTTGAATAGCTTAGGAGAATACACAATAAGAAGTAGATATAATGTAAAGCACCAACAAAATAGGAATGCCACTAGAATATGGAGAGATATTTAGGATAACTTTAGCATTCCTAAAGTTAAAATATGTTTGATTAGTAGGTCAGAGACGAATTTTATCTTGGGATAACCTTATGAAAAGGGGTTTTCATGGCCCCTTATAATTTGTTCTATGTAAAATGAGGAATAGAGTATAGACCATCTCTTGACACTCTTCAATGGTTTGAAAACTATGTCAATGGATTCTTAATATGTTTGGTAAATATATGGTGATGAATGACATAACTAAATAATGGTTAAAGCAATGGCAAAGCACTTTTAAAAGTAAGACTTTACATATAATCTTGTGTATTTAAAAAGATACATTACTTTGGACTTTACGGCTGAAAAGGAATAGAAAAAAATTTAAAGGAAAGGAAAGGAATTTAAAGGTAATGAAAAAGAATATTTGTTTAGCCATAGAGGAGGCTAAACCAACCCTATCAACTTACCCAATCCCTAATCTTGAAGCAAAGAGCCTTCATAGATGGAGTCAAGTCAACAAATGGAATAATGATGTTGAGTATAGGAGAAATAAAAAGAAGGCAAATAATATAAAGTGGAAACCGCCATAAGTTGAGTTGGTCAAATTGAATTTTGATGGAGCATTTAAGGAAATCCAGGACCAATAGGAAGAGGAATAATTAGAAATAATAGGGAAGTGATTTTGTTTCATTATGATTTCAATAATGGATTTAAGATAAATAATGAAGCTGAAGCTTGGGAAACTTTAGAAGGATTAAAAATATGGAGATAAATGAAATGAAACATAGTATGGATGGAAGGTGATTCATTAATAATAATAAATGAATTTTTTGAGGAAAGCAAAAGCTCCACTAAATATACAAAAGATAATAGTGGAAATACAAGACCTTGCTATGGAGTTCGAAGAAATTAAGTTTTCACATACGTTAAGGAAAGGAAAAACATGTGCAAACAAAGCTAGCCAATAGAGGGGTTTTAATTGAGGATCGTGAAGTTAAATTATATTTTCCATGGTTAGAGGAAGTAGTAAGTTTAGCTAAAGCTAACAATAAAATGTTCACTATATGAATCAAATAATGATTAAGATTTACTTTAATATTTTCCATTGGTAATATTTATATTTAATAACATTAATGTATTTTCATATGAATATTTATTATAATTCTTGTGGTTGCATTTATGCTTCAGGAAGGAAACTAGCAATCCTGATTTGATAAAGCAAACTATGATAGTGCAAAGTTTTAGAAATATTACTATACTAAGATGCAATGTACATACAATAATAGTGGAGTTTTGGTATTGTAAAGGTTGTTGCAGGAACATGTCAAGAAGAAGGATGTTGAATTTTATAATATTTGTATTAACGTAAAACATTGAAGAAGATCTAGAAAATGAAAATCAATAATTTATACATTTTATAAAAAATGATGTAGATATCTAGCTATAACAATTGAATTGATATGAGAATTGAATATGTTTATAAACTCTCAAGATCTAAAGGAGATAGTTGTGATTTTTCAAGGGTGGGAGACTTGGATACAACCCCTTGTTCTCTAGCAAAAAAAAACATTATTTTCTTGTCCATATTTAACTTATCATATGTTCGTGGCTCATTGAACACAATTCATTACAATATGGTCCCTTTTCTTATATTATAAACATATGAATCTATTATTTGGAATTTAATTTGCCTTTGAAGATTACGAACTAGTTTCCAAGGAATTATAAGTAATGGAAGCATACCCACTTCCATAGTTTGTGATTGTGATTCAACTTTCACCAATGATTTTTAGAAGGAACTATTCAAGTTGTATAGAACCCTACCGAGAATGAGCTTCACATACCATCCACAAACAAATGACTAGTGAAGGCTTACCTATGTTGCTTTTCTTTAGGGTAGTATAATCACTACACAAAATGGATACCATTAGTTGGATAATGGTACAATACCAATCATCATATGATAAGATGACCCTATATGAAGCTCTAAATGACCAACCACCACCATATTTCACATATATATTCTAGACAATTAGTAGTTATTGGGCATCAACTCTACTCTCAACAATTAAGAAACTTTACTTTGATCTCTCAATGACAACTTGGTAATGGCTCAAAAGCTCATGAAGCAACAAATAATCAGTATAGATCATAACAAGATTTTTAAAAAGGACATGGTTTTCTTAGATCATAGCCATACAAATAGACATCCTTGAAGATAAAGGACAATCATAATTTAGCATCAAATTTCTACAAGTCCTATTGAGTATTACAATAAATTGGCACTATTGCATACAAGCTGGAACTTTGGTCATCTTCCAAAATACATCTTATTTCTTATCTATCTTGCTTGAAGAAGGCCTTACATCAACACAATTAAGTTCAATTAATACTTCCTAAATTAGATAAATAAGGCTCAATCATTCTTGAATTGGAGACTATCCTAGACTGACAATCACATTAGCTCCACACCCATACTATTTTAAATATTTTGGTATAAAGACAAGGATTATGCATTGAAGATGCCACCTGGGATTTGCTACATCAACTTCAATTATAGTTTCTTAATATTTAGCTTTGAGGACAAAACTTTTTGAAAGGGGATACAATGTTAGGACCTCACCTCATAATCTTTTTTATTAATTGATACTAATAGTTTAGTTAGTAATTAGTTTGGGCACTTTTTTTTATTATTATACTAGAGGAATCGGTAACTTGTTACAATTTTCTACACCTCTTTGTGGGTTCGAATCTCACTCCTTGTCACCACTATAACCTCCAGTTGCATTGGGTAAACCTTTTACGTAGTTGGTTACACTGACGCAACACACCCACTGATACTATGGGGCCCGAGGGATTGGGACCCTAGTCTTCGTACTCCTACAAAAGTGTTTTGACCGTTGAACCAAGCCCTCAGACCCAATTTAAGCACCTTTTTTTAATGTTAAAGTGATCGTTGATAATTAGGGTTAGGGTTAGATAGCTAGAATAACTATTTTTGGCTAATCCTTAAGCATTAGGGTTAGGGTTAAATTATCATTAAATATTGCATTGATAGAAGGGAAGACTCATCTTTTTTTTTTTGTGGAAAACATCCCAAAAGGGATGCCACTTTCGGGTAAGACCCAAGGAGGCAAGGGTATCCATTCTGCCAAAAATGCTCAGGACTCGGACCTGGCCTACCACCTTTGACATACTCAAGGAGCAAACAAACACACAAAACCAATTTAAAAATAAGTAAATAACAACAAAAATAATAAAATAAAATAAAAAACATGCTCCTTGAGTGTGTCAAAAACAAAAGCACAACCAAACACGCACAATAAGATAAAAGAAACCACAACACAAACCACATAGAAAAACACAAGAACCACATAACAAAACACAAACAAGACAAAAACAACAAAACACTACAAAGACATAACCCAAAAAAAAACATGAAAAATAAACACAACCAAAACCTAAAAAATTAAAATAAAATAAAATAAAAATAAAAATAAAAAACAACCAACAATAGACAATAAACAAAAACAAAAAACATAGAAAACACTCACACATAAAAACACGAATTAACACAAACAAAGAGAAACCCAAGAACAAGAACGAAAAAAAACACAAGAACAATAACAAAAAACATTAAAAAAAAAACACAAAACAACAAAAACACATGAACAACAAAAAACAACACAAAGAACACAAAAACAAAACAAAACAAAAGAACCCACCCACCTTAAAAAACTAAAAAAAAACAAAAAAACAAAAAAAAAAAGAAAAAAAATTGAACATAACAATGACCTATCTAGACCAAGAAGACTAATAAGGCAAGAATCAACAGAGGAAACAAAATAAAGAATAGAATGAGCTAGGGAACTAAAAAAAACTGAATGAACCAAAGAGAAGCAAAAAAAAAAAAAGCAAGAAGAAACTAGGTACCTTCGAACTGGAGCCATCCAAAGAAATGATAGAAAGAAGAGCTTCCCTAATTTGAGAAGCCCACCATATAGGAGGGTGGCCATAACAAGTAAGATCACCTTTGTCCAAAGCCCAATTAGCTAAAGCATCAACACTCTTGTTTTGATCTCTGACCACATGATTGTAATCAACTTTCAAAAATCCCATCTGGATTAATTGAATCTTCTCAATAATTCTTTTTATTCTCCAATCCACCTTATGATTCTTAGAAGGAGTCTTCAAGAGATTAATCATAAGTTGAGAGTCAGACTCAACTAACACCTTTTCCCATCCAACCTTAGTAGCCTCCTGAAGGCCTCTGAGGATACCATACCCCTCGGCAAGGTTATTGGAAAGAATACCCAAATTCTCAGCAAAAGTAAAAACCAGGGAGCCATCTGAAAGTCTACCAATTCCTCCCACACTGGCTTTTCCAGGGTTCCCTCTAGAGGCTCCATCGGTATTGACTTTTCCAAAATCCTTAGGAGGAGGTTGCCAATTTCTAGTCCTATCCATCTTACTAATACTCACATTCCCTTTAAGTTGGTTGCCCTTAGAAGATTTAATCTTCAATATTTGCATCACTTGATCCCATCTTTGGTGGGAGTTTTGGGGGTGATTAAGGAGTTGATGGACTGATTCAACTAAGTTGGCTATGGTCTTTTGCCAAATATAGTGAATATCCTTCCTATCTTGATTAAAAATTTGGTTGTTCCTTTCATTCCAAATATTCCAAAGAAGAATGGTAGAACCCATCCAAACTAACTGCCTAATAAAATGATCAACACCCTCTTGATTAGGCCAATCCCTCCAAAGTTGTTCAAAAGTAAAAAAATTGGACCACTGTAAGCCAAGTAAAGTGGCCATTCTCCTCCATAGCTCAGAGGCTAAAGTACACTCAATAAAAATATGGTTGAGAGTTTCTACATTCTCTTCACACATTTCACATCTAAAAGGGCCATGAAAACCACGCTTCATAAGTTGCTCACCGAGTAAGCACCCTACGATGCAATAAAAGCCAATTAAAGAACCTCACCTTAGGCCAGAGCTTTTGAGCCCACAATCGAGAAAATATGTGAGAAGAATGGTTGGGATTATTATGGCATAAGGTCAAATAACCTTGAGCAACTGAATACTCACCCTTAGTAGTGTTGTTCCATCCAAAACAATCTTTTTCATGGGACCAAGAGAGGGATCTCATATGAAGGATGCCTTGGATATCTTGTCTTTGCCTTTCTGGGATTTGAATAGGCCAGTCCTCAATAGGGATCCAATATCTACCAACCTTTGAATTACCGAGTATGGTACCGACGAGTAATTAGCCACCTTTATCCAATTAGCTCGGTGAAGCTCCTCCATCCAAGGCCTCCAATCGGGAAACTGGGTTATCAAAGGCTTGTGACCATCCCAAGAATCTATCCAAAAATTTGCCTGTTGACCATTATGAATGATCCAAAATAATTTTTTCTTTATCAAATCCTCACCGAGTCTTAAGAACTGCTAAAATGGGAGAACCTTTGGTAGGAAGTTGATAGCGAACAAGGTCTTCGGGACTTTTGTTCTCAGCATATTTAGCACAGAGATTATTGGCCCAAAGAGCATTGGGGTTATGCAACATCCTCCAATATAATTTAGCGGCTAAAGCTTTGTTGTTATTAATAGAAGACCGGAATCCTAACCCCCCTTCACTCTTAGGAAGACATAAAGTATCCCATTTCACCAAGGCCCATTTTCTTTTCTCCTTAGTACCACTCCAAAGGAAACGATGATTGATTTGATCCAATTCTCGAAGAACAACCTTTGGGATATTCAAAATGGAAGAAACATAAATAGGAATAGCTTGAAGGACTGATTTTACCAAGGTGATTCTACCCCCGGAAGAAAGCCACCTGTTGGTCCACTTTCCAATTTTCTTCTTGACTTTGTCCAACAACCAATTCCAATCTTTATTTTTTTGCCTTTGAATATTTATGGGAATACCTAAATAAGTGATTGGAAGGGAGGTCTTCTTATATCTTAATTTATCCAAGACCATGGATTCCTGTCTAGCAGAGCAGTGAAAGAAAATAACTTTAGATTTGTCTTCATTGATCAATTGCCTGATAGCCTTAGAAAAATAGCTAATGATTTGCTTAATATTAGAAGCTTCCTTAATTGTAGCTTTACCTAAAAGAGTAGAGTCATCCACAAATTGAAGATGAGAGATAGGTCTAGCTCCATGAGCAATGGTAACTCCCTCAAGGGTTTTTTTTTTCCCTCTTTTTGGTTATAGTCCTACCCAAGCATTCAACAAGAATGATGAATAAATAAGGGGATAGCGGGTCACCTTGCCTAATACCTCTGGAAGCTAGGAATGACTGAGAAGGCCTGCCATTGATAAGAACTAAGTAGGAAACTGAAGAGATACATCCCATAATCCAATCCATCCAATCCTTAGAGAAACCAAATTGCCTCAAAACTTTGATAAGGAAGTGCCAATCCACTCTGTCATAAGCTTTGGATAAGTCTAACCGAATGAACATGGAAGGAGATTTTTGCATATCCATGGAATGGATGGCTTCCTGAGAAAGAACTATCTCATCTACTATTTGACGTCCTTCCACATAACCCCCTTGCTCTGGGGAAATAATCTTATGCAAAAGAGGCTTCAACCTTTCTGCCATTATTTTAGTAATGATTTTGAGAAGAACATTACATAAAGCAATAGGTCTAAAAGTTGAGATATGATCAACCTCTTGAGCTTTTGGAACAAGAGTAATATAAGTTTTATTGATAACCTTCAAAATTTCTTTGGCTTTCTGGCTTCTTCCACCACCTCTAATAAATCAACATGAAGGATATCCCAGAACTCTTGGTAGAACTCAATGGGAAAACCATCGAGGACTCGGGGTTTTCCCTTTTTGCATTTTAAAAACTACTTGTTGAAGCTCATTGATAGTAACAGGAGCAGTCAAAATAGAGTTCTCCTTCGAAGTGATAAGAGAAGGGATTGCTTGAAGAACATTTTGTTGTGAAGCTGAGTCAAGAGGAGTAGCAAGCAAAAATATTGGAAAAGTAATCAACAACAATAGAGTTCATGCCATCCCAAGTATAAACAACATCTCCAGAATCTGATTTTAAGGAAGAAATAAAGTTGTGAGATCTTCGAGCTAGAAGAGATTTGTGGAAGAAATTTGTGTTTCGATCTCCTTCTTTGAGCCATTGAATTCTAGATTTTTGCTTCCATAAGATTTCTTCTCTTTTTTCCCATTCCTCTAACTGAGTTGTGAGTTTAATTTCATCTGCACTTCTCTTCTCTGTGAGGCCATCTAAATGGATTTTCTTATTCAAATTTTCAAGATGAGCAATAACTTCATGTTTTTTTTATGAACATCCCCAAACTCTTTCCGGTTCCAAGTCTTGATTTTGGATTTAATGTATTGGAGTATTTTGGCAAAACAGAACATCTTAGTCCCATGCCTAGGTTTACCTTCCTTCCACCATTGTTGCACATGAGGTCTGAAGGAAATGTCTCTAAGCCACATTAATTGAAAACGAAAAGGAGAGAAACTCACATTGGTTTTCCACATTTCCACCATGACTGGCCAATGATCCGAACCAACATTATTAAGAGTCTTCACTTTAGGAATGTGACCATGGATTAAGAAATTTTTAGAGAGCAAAAACCTATCCAATCTCTCCATTATACAAGCTAAGCCTTGCCTTCTGTTAGACCAAGTCATAAGGCCATTATCCGGTTGGATATCCACAAGATGGAGGTTTGCAATATATTCGCTCATGAGGTCAGTGCTTTTGTCCAAATTTCTATTTCCCCCCCTTTTCTCATCCAGAGAGAGGATGGTATTGAAATCTCCTCCGATCAAGATCCAAGCTTCAGGAAAATGAGAGATAATATGAGTAATATCCTTCCACTATCTTCTTTTTTCCTCCAAAGAAGTCGGAGCATAAACAGTAATGCAGAGCATAATCTGGTTGGAATGTCTACTTTGAATAGCTATAGCCAACAAACCCCAACTGCCAACCATATGGTGAATAACTACCTCTTTTGGGTCCCAAAGACAAGCAATGCCACCAGAAGTCCCTTGGGAACTGAGGGAAACCACTTTTCTAGTTGGCCAAATTTTACTGGCAATTGAGTCCATATCCTCCATTGACATCTTTGTTTCTTGAAGGAAAACAAGATGTGGATGATTTATCTGAATCATTCTTCTAATTTCATTTTGTTTTGAAAGACTCCCTTTGAGTCCTCTAATATTCCAAGTGATGATCTTCATTAATACCGGGGCTAAAAAATTTGGGAAGGGCATTAATCTTACCTTCCTCTACAAGCTTTTCACCTTCTTTTACCATATGATATTGATTGGTCTTGCGACCTGCTTTTTTATTAGAATCCATCTTCAATTTTTTTTCCCTGTTTCTTGACTTATTCCAATTGAATCTGAGATGGCTTCTAACCTTGAAGAATGCTCGTACACAACCAAAATTTTACTAGATGGTTCAACGGAGTCTATATTGGGACCTGCATTATTTGAAGTTTTGACATTTGAAAGATTGTTTTTCTTGTGTAAATTTTCTCCCTTTTTTTCTGTTGAAAACCTTTGATTTGTTGGTTTGTCTCTGAGTTCTTCCCTTCATATTTAAATTGTGTTTCTAAGATTTTAGTTTCCATTATTTCCTCTTCCTCACTTGGGACATCATTTGTGGAAAGGATTTCAAACATATTAGCGAGATGACTTTGATTGATCCTTCATAACTGGTTTTTTTCGAGTGTTCTTCTTCTTAGGTATTTGGAAACCTGCTTGAGTTTATATCTTCTTTCTTTTGATCAGGAATTTTATTTGGGCAAGCATCGGCCAAATGACCATATTCATGGCAAATTCTACAACGAAAAGGAATGTTCTCATAGTCCACTACTTGCTCCCAAGTGTCTTCCCCAAATTGTAATGTGATATTTTTAGGTAGGGGTTTGTCAAAATCCATTAAAACACAAATCCGAGCATAAATAATATGTTCAAAATTTTGAGTACAATCAGCAGTCATCATAAAAGTTCCTAAAGAGTTTCCAATTGAAGAAAAAATAGTAGGATTCCAAAATTCAATAGGGAGGCCAAAGAGTCTAACCCACATGGGAGCTATAGAAGGCATCTCTTCTTCGACTTTAAATTTAGTATGCCAGGGCTTCATGAAAAGCCCTGCCCTTCCAAAAAACCAAGGACCCCCTTGAAAAGTTTTCTCTCTATCTTCATTATTAGCAAATAAAACAAGAAAATAACCATTTGGATAAATAGATATTTGTAACTCACCTTTAGTTTTCCAGCTTTTTGCAGCCCAGACTTTGAAAGCAGATAGACTCGAACGAAAACCCACGAACCGACAAATTAGTCCTCTTTTTTCCAAATCTTCAATGCCGGTCTGAATGTTACCCATATCAAGCTTAACAATAGGAGTTCCATCAGTTGCTTTAAGACATCCCGACTCCGTTTTCTTGGGATCAATCTTAGGCATTATAAAAGATTTGTTCCCCCCCCCAGCCCTAAACCAATTTACCCCGGGGGTGTGGGGGTGCACCCCACCAGATTCACTTGAGATATGAGCCATTTTTTGATCAACTGCTTGAAACTTGTTTCGTGATCTCTTTAATCCTTGCCCTAGACGCCGTGGAAAGGTATGGTTTTCACTTTTCTTTTGTGCAGCAAATTGGAAGCCGTTGTCACTCAAGTTCACAGTATGATCTGTTGAAAGATAAATTTCTAACCCATCTTGGATCCCCTACAACATTTCTTGCTAAAATATTGAGCATAAACCACAAAAATATTGGCCGCTAGGGCCCGAAGGCCCTAAAAACCAACCTCTGGAGCTGCTTGCACTCAACCCGAGATGAAACCCTCGCATAGCCGCTTGCCAAATATCTCGTTCACACATAGGGATGCGCTAGGATCTGTGTTGCTCCAAATGATATGAAAATTGGTGGAGACGTTCTAGGGTTTTTCAGGCATCTACCCTCAAAATTTTAGCTCAATCCGAGTTCGGATGAGTGAGATATGGCCAAAACGAGTTTGGCATTTTGGGCAGTCCTGCGAAAAACGTCCCTCCCTCTCTTTACCCATTTTTCAACACTTTTGAATATTTGCTTGGTGAGTTGAATTTTTCTAAGAATTAAAGAAAAATTGATGGTCCTGGTTCATCTAGACCTAGTGCTACTATGGTTCTAGATTCATTTACCTTATTGGATAAGTCATAAAATGTTGTGGAAGTGACTATCGATGGAGTATAGAATTTTCAATAGTTCCAAAGGGACAGTTATAATTTGAGATGCAAGAATCCATAACCTACTCATAATAATGATCCTTTTCTAGCAGAGGGTAATGAAAAGTCGAAGACTCATCTTGAATAACTATATTGTGTTGAACTTTTCTTTTAATAGAGTTTTCCCCTTTGAAGTGACTTATGATACAATGTAATATTTTAAAGTTATTAGTAAAGCTTCTTATTTATTGTGTGCATTCACATATTATGTTTTTTGTATTTCATGGATATTGTGTTTTTTATGTTAATTAATTTTTACAACAAAATCCTTATAGCGTTTTGGGACCAAAAGCCCCATTTGGAATGTGTAACTAGGATTGAAGTCTAGTCAAATAAAATATCCATTTTTAGCAGAGGGTTATGATTTTTTTTATTTTTTTATTTTGATTTGGTTAGTGTGAGAAACCCCTACAACCAACGCACAAGGTTGAGCAGGCTCCCCCAACCATGACCCCTCCTAAAATCGAGAGCTATGCTTATCAATAAGGAATTTAACACACAACCACCACACACCCACCCCCTCACACACTTGCCCACGTTACGGTTTGAACCTTGGACCTCTCGAAGAAGAGCCAAAGCCCGAACTGTTGCGTTGTCCCCTTGGGATAAGGGTTATGACTTTTGATCTTCCATGCCCCTCTTTTTTTTTTATTAATAGAAAATCATAAATTGAGTATGTCATTGCATTTTTCACCCACTAACAAGATAGGAGTTTGATATATTTGGGCAAGGTGGACAATTTGTACTCTCATCTAGCCAAAAAGGTTTTGTTTCAAGCCATGCATGTTGTACTCTCATTTGTACTTTAATACTATAATCTACAACATGTTTTTGAAGGTTTTCTTCCTCTAACCCATATAAAACATTGTGTTCTTGTCATTTTGTTGTCTTTATTCTCCTTATGAATGACTACTTTGCTACTTATTAAATTATACTTTTCCTTCATTTTGATCCATTAGGCAAAGTCAATTCTATTGTTTTAATTTTGTATGAAAAATTATATACACAAGTACACCAATTAAAGACTATTACATCATATAATCTTCCAAAAATGTGTCAAATTATTTGAAGTTTGAAATAAGCATACCAACAATAACTAATAACAACACTTCCCATTTTAACTTGACATTCCTTACACTTTATATAGTATAGCTCTCCAAGATGGTAATTGAGAGGTCAAGAAGATATTACAACATTCATCTAAACAAATAAATAAAGGCTACAAATTAACTTATCTATCTATCTATATATTTAATAGTTAGTTACAAGGAAGGTTAAACCTTGAAATAGTATTATCTTAGAGATTTTGATGTTATAAATATACCTTCAAATATATATATATATATTTAATTATTAATTGCAAAGAAGATTAAATTTCGACATAATATTATTTTAAAGATTTATAAACTATAAATATACCTTCAAATCTAACCTTACACAATAATAATAAATTTTACTCATTTATTATTAAACCACCCTGACACCATTAATAATTGACCTAAATCTATTGATACATTTCATCATTTATTATTGAACTAAAATCCCATTCCTATTAATAATTGACCTAAATCTATTGATACATTTCATCATTTATTATTGGACTAAAATCCAATTCCTATTAAAAATTATTTTAAATACGACATTTTTGTTACAATGATATTATCTTATTATAGCCTACAATCACCTTTTTAAGGAAGTATTCAACTAGGTCAAGTATTCTAGGTGTGATGTAATAACAAGGACCATTAACAAAGTTAAGGTCAAAGATTCCAACATACATTCAACTTTTAATTGAAAATCATATAAAATACATTTTATTTTTATTTTATTTTATTTTAATTTTATAAATAAAAAATTAATATATGTATATATTCATTAAAACAATCATAAAAAACATACTAACTAACATTTTACACATCCCTAATATATTTAATTTCAACCATTATTATTTATATATTTTTACATAATTTTTTTATATACATTTACTATAAAGATTGAACCTAAATTACATCACGTCTTCTTAAATACTTAAAAATCCATAATTTTTTACCTAGAATCTTTAAAATTCTTTCTCTGATCTTTGAAAATTTATTCCATCTTAGCCTGTCCACCTCATTTCATTGTTATCAACCTAAATTTTGAAGTATGTGGTAAACCTTACCCATGTGAATAATCCACCCAACATTTACCAACATTTTGCTATAAACAAGCAAGCATTAAAGTTCTGTTACCTTGCCAAAAACATTTACCGTTAGCTGACGTGGAAAACAATTAATGTTCGTTGAAGTGGACAATATATACTGTTCGTTGACGTGGAAAATTTGCAGACCTTCACGACCGTGGATCTCGGAGACTAAATCGGACGGGTCAGGTGGCTCCGAAGGCATTACTTATTCTTTCACAGATCCCGCACAACACAACACATTCAAGGGAGTTAAATCAGGAGCCGAGCTGTTGGAGACGTGCACGTCCTCGCTGAGGTTCGATCTCGGCACCTCTCGATCCCCCATTTCACGGTTTTGGAGCCTTCTGTTGTTATTTTTTTTTAAGCTTTGCGGCGTCATTTGGTAAGAAATTCAGGTGCCCATCAATTACTTTCTGATTTCTTTGGAATTCATTGATTTGGGTTTTTGATTGTGAGGTGGGCTTTTTGGTAGTGTTTGGAAAAGGGTTTTTGGAGCTTGTCGGATTCGATCCCACGACCTTCCGGTGCCATGGCGGAGCAGTTGACTGAGGACCAGATTGCAGAGTTCAAGGAGGCTTTCAGTCTCTTTGACAAGGATGGTGATGGTAAGCATGCCCACATTTTCAGAGTTAATACCCACATGACATATTGTAGTTGAAACGGAAAATAGTTGTGGTCACAATAATTTTTGCAGCTGAAAAAGGAAATAGTTGTGGTTTGGCTGGTGTTGTTTAGATATTTCTGTCCAAGAGTTAATGCCGACATGAAATTTTGCATCTGAAAATGAAATTTTTTGAGTTTCTGTGAATGTCTTTCTGTCGATTGTACAGTAGGAGTTGATATGCACATGAAATTTGTTTTTGGAAAGGGAAAATATTTGTTTTTTTTTTTTAGCTCTTTCAGTCCGAGAGTTAATACCCATATGAAGTTTT
This sequence comes from Wollemia nobilis, assembly GCA_028583015.1. NCBI lineage: Eukaryota > Viridiplantae > Streptophyta > Pinopsida > Araucariales > Araucariaceae > Wollemia > Wollemia nobilis. Next base: position 6,714,107 of record JAQPPZ010016983.1, on the reverse strand, counting down.
GTATTTGGAAAATAAAAATCTTTTTGTTTATGATTTTGTAGTTTTTTGTTCAAATGTTAATGCATGAGTGGAATTTTTTATTTGTTTATGAAAAGGGAAAAGAGGCGTTTTTGTGTAGGTTTCTTCCATCTGAAATGGGAAAACATGATTTTTGTGGATGTTTCTCTAGCTTTTTCTGTCCAACAGGTCTTATGACTATTGAAACTTTTTTATTTTTTATTTGTTTTTGGAAGAGAAAATCTGTGGTTTTGTGTTTGTGTTTCCAGCTGTTTCAGTCCAAGAGTTAAAGCTCACATGACATTTTGCATCCCAAAAGAGAAAAGTTTTGGCCCGAGTTTCATTTTTAGGTGGTTTTCGGTCCAGGAGTTGATGGCCATATGTAATTTACTATTTAGCATCTGAGAAGAAAATTCTGAGTTAAGTCATATCTGAGAGGGAAAAGTGCTTTCGGGGATATTATTATTAATTTATTTGTTTTTGGTTTGGGATTCATCTCCCCCGAAGGATCTGTATTTAAATTCTTTGGCATATGTTTGTTTAGAACCAAGGTTTTACTGTTTGAAATATGTGTTATGATGGGGTTGTATTGTATGGTTTTTGATATACTTAGGCTAAATGGGTGTGTAGTGTTTATCAAGGTGTATTTTCTTGTTTGGTGATTAACTTCAGTATATAATGGGACAGGAAATTGTATTGTATCTTCTATCATAATGGAGTTAATACACTTGCAGATTCTTTTGTGTACAAGGCCTCTTTGCATATTCTATAAAAAAAATGGAAAATTGTGCTTAATTTTAGCATATAATGGGCCATGAAAATGTGTTGTATCTTCTATCACAGTTGAGTTGTACACTTGCACACTCTTTTGTGTATAAAGTGTTTTTGTAGAAATTTACTAACCAAATTTATTCTTGTGCAATTCTCATCTCTTCGTTAAAACATTTTCATGTAGGTTTTTGGAAGGAAAGTTCTATTCTATATTTTTGCACATTGGCCTTCTTTATTGTCCATGATCAAGGATTGTGTATAGTTCCCAAGGCTTTTATAGCGGATTGTACCTGCAAAGGTCAATTCCACTCGAATTTTAGAATTTGTAATAGAGAGGTAGCCTCTCAGGTTAGCGTGGTTATAGAGTCTTGAACATTTGCCAACCCTGTGGGTCAATTGTTATTGACTGCTTGCACTAAGTTCCTCTGCTTTCATTTTTGGAGGTCATTCTTGTTCCTGTCAGCGATAAACAATTGTTAGACACAAAAATTCCATCAAATTCATTTTAAATTCCTTAGTGTATATGAAACAGATTAGTGCATGATTCTGATTTAGAAAATCAGTCGAGGTGCATATTCTAGGCCTATCATGAACTTTTGCCACCCAAGGGAGGATCATTGTTCTCTACAGCCTGCTTTATGTTTGTCTGCTTTCATCATTGGATGGCATTTTTGTTTCTGTGAGGATATTCAAATTTTGCATACCATCATTCAAAATAGTAGAATTTTCATCAAATCAAATTTCAAAATTTTATAATGTAAATGAAACAGAATCAATGCCTTGTTTTGTGACTGCATTTTCAGTTGAATGTTCACCTCATCTTGATTTGTAAAGTGATGTTATTGCAATTTAGTCATCTAGTTATCTAATCATCTGGAAAGATTAGTCCGAGTCACACAATGCTTTACAATATGCACAATTTTAGCCTCCATTTCATCATGGATTGATATTGGTTTTTGATGATTTATTTTGTGCATATAAATAATGTTACTAAAGTGTCTGTACAGTTTACCTGAGTAGTACTCTACATTTTGATTGGCCCTTTTATATCAATGTATGTTATAGTGAGTGTGTAGAACTGTGCACAGTATTATGTGATTTGTGCTTTAAAAGCTATCCACCGGAAATGCTAATTGTTCTCTTTTTTAGGGAAGTAGCCCTGACTAACTTGATACCATAACTGGCCTGTTTTTAGCTGTTTACTAGTGTAGTTTGTTCTCATACCCTTAACTAGAAGTGGTTTAAGATTAGGAACCGTGTTCTTACAAGTAAACATGGTTATGAAATTTGAATAAATTTTCTCGAGAAACTTGAAATTGGCTTCAAGCTTTGGGGCTTTCGTCCAGATCCTATCATAGAAGATTAGTGATACTAGCTATATTGGTGGCACCTTTGATATCATTTAAGGATGTAGAGCACTCAATATTCATAAGTGCCATCAGTGCAACTTCTAAATTTTAAAAGATATGAGAACTTGAAGGAAGTGGGTCAGAAAGAGGACAAAATCACAAAACTTCTTACTAAGTTTGCCAAATCTAGAAGGGGGAGAAATACAGGGGCTGGGGATATTACCTCCTCATAAGTATACCAAAAGATGGTTGAAATTTGAATAAAGGCCTGATCTGGAGTTATGAACCTTATGGATGCATCCAAAATGAGGGATACATTGTTCTTCATGATGAATTGGAGAGAACACTCTAACAGATGGAAACAGTAACTTTGAGGGTGGAGCACATTTCACCACTAATGTGTCCTTGACTTTTTAAGCAACAATACTGGTCTATCGTGGGTTTTGTTTAATTTTTGTGGTGATTATTTTTGGTCCTAGTTTATAATGGTTGTTTCAGTTGTCTCAGGCCCATGATGGTTTTTAGTTCTCTACAAGTAAATACTTCATGTAACTCTTTGCTAGTGATCAGGCTAAATGGTTCTTGTTGGTCTATTAGTTTTGGAAAAGCATTGTTGAGGCTTTAAAGCTCCAATATTTTTTTCTGCATTAACATAAATATTCTTTATAACAACAAGAAATTGAATATCTCCACACACCATAGAAAAAAATGGTTATGGGAGAGAAAAATATTCTACTATAATGACTATGGTTTATGCTTATGTGTAGGCTGCATTACCACCAAGGAATTGGGCACGGTTATGCGCTCTCTGGGGCAGAATCCAACTGAAGCTGAGCTCCAGGATATGATCAATGAAGTTGATGCTGATGGGAATGGGACAATTGATTTTCCGGAGTTCTTGAATCTCATGGCTCGAAAGATGAAGGCAGGTTACTCTATCTGTCTTGTCCTTTATCAGGTCTATGCCAAGGTTTAGGTTTTTAGGTTTTCTTCTTTGGTTATAAATAGTAAGTTTATTTCTCCCAATACTCCGTTCTCTCTCATGGTGTCTGAACTTTTGATGTTCTTTTGTGCAATGTTTCTTTCTGTATGTTCTGTTTACATATATCAGAGTTTGTTCTATTGTTTCATGGGCACCAATTTCTAGCTGGTAACAGTTTTAATTCCCATTGAATTAGATAGTAGTATTTACGATATAGGGAATGTAATGTATTGTTATAGGATACGGACTCTGAAGAAGAATTGAAGGAGGCCTTCAAAGTTTTTGACAAGGACCAAAATGGCTTTATCTCTGCAGCAGAGGTGAATATCATTAATTAATTGTATATTGTTAATGATCATTGTTATATGGTTCATATAATGTAATGAAATTTATGATTAAATGAGTTATTGATTTGGTTGCGCTTGTGCAGCTGCGACATGTGATGACCAACTTGGGAGAGAAACTGACTGATGAAGAAGTGGATGAGATGATCCGTGAGGCTGATGTTGATGGAGATGGCCAAGTTAACTATGAGGAGTTTGTTAGGATGATGCTGGCTAAATGAGATGTATGATAGTTGTATCTAGGAAGGCTGGCCATATTATGCTTAATATGATGTTCGTACAACATATAGCTATCTTTTTTATTTTGGTTTATTTGTAAGGCTTTTTCTTGAAGGGAAAGAACAATAAGAAGAATGAGAGGTTGCCATGTTTGGATGGTGTACTATCAACCTCATTTTGTTAATGCTAGTGTTAAGAGGTAGAGTTAGAAATATGACATGAAGTTTCACATCAGACCAACAATTGGGTTTTACTTGCTCTTACGAATTTCATGCTAAAATTCACAAAATGCAATTGCTTTTAGTCTTGGATTCTCAGATAATGTTTTTGTGATTTTGAGGTGGTGAGGTTGAGGGCTAAAAGAATTCTTGGGCAAAGGATGTGCTTCACCAATTCAGACATAAGAGACAAATTGCAATTCTCAAATTCTGTTTTTGTGATTTTGAGGTGGTGAGGTTGAGGGCTAAAAAACTTCTTGGGCAATAATGTGCTTCACCCATTTAGTGGACATAAGAGATTGCATGTTATCCTTTGGAATGAGAATCAATTTATCTTTTGGAATGAGATTCAGTTGGAGAGCTTAAATTCTTTGACTTTCTTACTATTTCAAGAATTGCATTCCATGTATTCTACTTTTTACATTTTATTTACATTCTCACGTTGGTGTATTTGGTTTTATCCGAGTAGTCTACTTTTAATCAATTTATTTATATTCAGTCTGTAGTGTAAAATGGGTTTTGCTTACATAGCAAATGAAACGTCTAAAAGATTAGCTATTTATGCCAATATTTTAGTTGTCATTGGGGTTGGTTTTTATAGTGATTGAGAAATTGACTTTGGTTGATGGATAATTTCTACTCAAGGTAAGATTTATTCATGAAAGTTGAAAAATGACAACAGATATTGTATTTGTGAAGAATCTGATTCTGAATTTTTGTCCAGTACTCCCTTTGTGGGCCTGTTATTGTTGTCTTTCTACTAAAAGAATCTTTATTTATGTAGGCTGAAAAGGCCATTAGAAAGTATTTTGCCTCGGTATGCATCCTGTTATTGTACTCCTATCCTCAAAATGATCTTTATTCCTGTTATTGTCCTCCTATCCTCAAATTGATCTTTATGATATCTTTCGAAGCCCCAAAATCTATGCAGGATTCTGTTCAAAAGTTTATTTATTTATTTTGACTTCCAACCTTTTATGGAATTTAATTTAATATAGGAGTTCTTGGCTAGTTTGAAGAATTTGCATGGTGTTCACAGTTCTTTGTGGAATAGAATAGTGACACCTAAACTGCACCTCTTCAATTGGAGTAGGTTTGCTTGTTTGACGAATTTTTATACTTTCTCAAGAAAGCGTTAATATGTCTGCCTTGGTGCCCTGTTAATTGCCTTACTGAAAAGCATTTCTTTAATTTGAAAGTAAAGACGCGGATGCATAGTGTTTGTTTGGATGGCGGGGATTATTGGATTATTATTATTATTTTTGAATCCTAAGTGTCTATTTGGATGTCTTGCTATTAGTGGATGATTATTATTATTATTTTTATAATATACATATTTTTAAATTAATTATATAAAAATAAAATAATATTATAATAATTTATATATATGTAACCTATTATTATAATATTATTTTATTTTTATATAATTAATTTAAAACTATATATTATAAAAATATTAAAAAAATAAATTAATTAAACTATTATAATTTAAGAATAAATCTATTTACTTCATCAAAAATGCGAACTATTAATTTTCTAACTTTTGATATAGGCCTACAGTCTTCGACTGAGGGGACTAAGTTGTATGAGACTGTTAAATGGATTCTATTGATATTTAACAAATATCATATTCATCTCATTTCGAACTTAGGTGTATATCTTTTTACATGTGACGGTGTTCATTATGTTGTATGAGTTTTACTAGGATTAAAATCAATCTCGCCGGGTCAATTTCGCGAAGTATTTAAAAAATATATATATAAATTATTATATTATTATTTTATTTTTACATAACTAATTTAAAAACATGTATATTATAAAAATAATAAAAAACAAACTAATTAAACTATTATAATTTAAGAATAAATCTATTTACTTCATCAAAAATGCGAACTATTAATTTTCTAACTTTTGATATAGGCCTACAGTCTTCGACTGAGGGGACTAAGTTGTATGAGACTGTTAAATGGATTCTATTGATATTTAACAAATATCATATTCATCTCATTTCGAACTTAGGTGTATATCTTTTTACATGTGACGGTGTTCATTATGTTGTATGAGTTTTACTAGGATTAAAATCTAATTAATGCATCAATTTCCTTCTTCTCTGGCTCCCTTGTAGGGCCCTTAAGTTTGTGATATTTAGGGCTAATGCATATGCATTAATTTCCTTCGTCTGTGGCTCCCTTATAGGGACCCTATGATTGTGATATCTAGGGTCTTTGATGATGCAAAGCCTATTTTTAGAGGTTTTTTTTAAAAGAAAGTTTAAAGTAATTTTATATTATTTAAAATGAAATTATTTGACATAAAATATAATTTGTCGAAAATGGTAATTATTAAAAAAAACAATTTTTTATGAAAAAATAATTTGTTAAAAATAATAATTTTTTTTATTTTTAGAGTTTTAAGCTTTAAGGTTTTTTTAAAGTTTCTTTTAGGGTTTCAAATTTTAGAGTTATTTTGGAGATATATATTATCTTGGTATTGCATTGTAAAATGAAAGTGAATTCAGGAATAAGAAAATAAATTATTTACTAGTTTATATGTGAATGGAGGGTATTACTGATTATTTTCATTTATTGCAGTTTTTATGTAAATGGAGGGTTTTATATATTATTTTTATTTACTGTAGTTTTTATGTAATTGGAGGTATTTTATTTTGACCTCTTGCAGCTGGATTCATATCATTTGGTATTAGAGCAAGTTAGATCTTGTTGAAAAGAGAAAAGAGAAGAGAAGAAAAGAGAAAATGAGAGGTGAGCAAAGAGGCTAAAAAAAAAAAAAAAATGTCACGCTATGCAGTTGGATCTTGTTGGGAAGAGAAAAGAGAAGAGAAGAAAAAAGAAAATGAGAGGTGAGCAAAGAAGCTCAAAAAAAAAAAATTGTCACTCTGTGCAGTGCTTGCAGAAGGTTTGTAAAACCTTGGAGACAGAAATTGACACTGTGTAAGTGCTTGCAGGAGGCTTTTTTTTATATAAAAGTCTCATAGAAAGAGATTGACACTGTGTAGTGCTTGCAGAAGGTTTGTAAAACCTTGGAGAAAGAAATTAGGACTCTGTGTAAGTGCTTGCAGGAGGCTTTTTTATATAAAACCTTAGAAGGAGGAATTGACACTTTATGTAGTGTTTGCAGAAGGTTTGTAAAACCTTAAAGAAATAAATTGGCACTCTATGTAGTGCTTGCAGGAGGTTTTTTATTAAAAACCTCAAAGGGAAGAATTGACACTTTGTGTAGTGCTTGCAGGAGGTTTGCTATTTTAAAACCTCGAAGGAATAAATTGACACTATGCGTAGTGTTTGCAGGAGGTTTGAGATATAAAACCTCAAAAGAAGATTGGTACTTTGAGGAGTATTTGCAAATATGTGACACTCTATGGAGAGCAATTATGAGTTTGATCAGAGGAACTCACAGGAGCAGAGTTCTTTTCAACCAAAGGAGAATGATGCAGGAGCCTATTTTTAGAGGGTTTTTTTAAAAAGTTTTAAAGTAATTTTATATTACTCAAAATGGAATTATTTGACGCAAAATATAATTTACCGAAAATGGTAATTACTAAAATAAGTATTTTTTTATGAAAAAATAATTTGCCGAAAATAATAAATTTTTTTATTTTTAGGGTTTTCTTTAAGGGCTTCAGGTTTTAGGGTTTCTTTGGGGATATATATTCCCTTGATATTGCATTGTAAAAGGAAAGTGAATCCAAGAATGAAAAAATAAATTATTTACTAGTTTATTTTTATGTACTGTAGTTTTTATGTGAATGGAGGGTTTTACTGATTATTTCCATTTATTGTAGTTTTTATGTAAATGAAGGGTTTTACATATTATTTTCATTTACCGTAGTTTTTATGTAATGGGAGGTATTTTGTTTTGACCTCTTGCAACTGGATTCACATCATTTAAAAATGTTTTTACCTAAAAATAAATGTTTGTCGATAGGTTGCTCAGTTTGGTTGGTAACAGTTGAGTGCAGGCTGCTCTGTTTGGTTGGTAGTAGTTGAGATAGTGCTCAGGTTCGGATTGTTGTTGGTAGCAGCTGAAATAGTGCTCAGGTTTAGATTATTGTTGGTAGCAGCTGAAATAGTGCTCCTGTGTAGAATGTTGTGTTGGAAGGATTACATTAATTGACACATTCTAAATATTTAGATTAGGTTGAGTTTGAATTTATGTATATAAGTATGTGTCAAATTTATAGGAGTGTGCAAGTATCATGCATTTAAGTGTGTGAGGTGTCTAGTTAGGAAGTGAAGTCTTTGAGTAATGTGTATAGTTTAAAAGAATTGAGTTACATGCAATCATAAGATACTTTGACCTTATGTGTGTTTGAGGAGAGGAAAATCCAGGAGTTATGTAATGTGAAAGGTCTCATGTATCTTAATATTTGAGACAACAATGTAAACTAGTGTGTTTGAGGAGAGGAAAAACCAAGAGTTATGTAATGTGAAAGCTCTCATGTATTTGGGTCTGAGGGCTTGGTTCAACAGTCAAAAAGCTTTTGTAGGAGTGCGGAGACCAAGGTTCCAATTCCTCAGACCCCGTAGCACAAGTGGGCGTGTTGCAACAGCATAGTCGACTACGTAAAAGGTTTACCTGATGCAACTGGAGGTTATAGTGGTGACAAGGAGCGAGATTCGAACCCACGAAGAGGCGTAGAAAATTGTAACGAGTTAAATATTCCTCTAGTATAATAATAATATAAAAAGGGTCTCATTTGTCTTAATATTTGAGGCAACAATGTAAACCAGGAATCATGTTCTATTGTGTGTTTGAGGAGAGGAAAAACCAGGAGTCATGTAATATGAAAGGTCTCATGTATCTTAATATTTGAGACAACAATGTTAACCAGTGTGTTTGAGGAGAGGAAAAACCAGGAGTGATGCAACTGGAGGTTATAGTGGTGACAAGGAGCAAGATTCGAACCCACGAAGAGGCGTAAAAAATTGTAACGAGTTACCAATTCCTTTAGTATAATAATAATAAAAAAAAAGGTCTCATGTATCTTAATATTTGAGGCAACAATGTAAACCAGGAGTAATGTTCTACCATGTGTTTGAGGAGAGGAAAAGCCAAGAGTCATGTAATATGAAAGGTCTAATGTATCTAAATATTTGAGACAACAATGTAAACCAATGTGTTTGAGAGGAAAAACCAAAAGTCATGTAATGTGAAAGGTCTCATGTATCTTAATATTTGAGACAACAATGTAATCTGTAACTCGAATAAGATTTGCTTTATGCATTGAGTAAATTTTTGATCAATAAAGATTTATGAGTGATTTTATGATATTGATGTTCATGGATGCATATTGATATTTTAATTTTGATACTAATGATCTATTGTGAAATGATATATTTGTGATCCTGGGAAGTGAATCCTATGAGATTATCCTTTCTATTTACTAATAGTGGTATTAGAGCCATTATGCTACGGACGAAGAAGAGACTTGGTGGTTACCAGGTATTATTCTTGTCTCTAAATTTGGCGGAAGATACTCTGTTAGGAAGTAGAAGCTTGGAAAATTGGAAGAGAAAGGAGTGAAAATATCTTAGAGAACGATTGTTGGAGCTATACCATTTGTTGGAAAATTGTAAGAGGACGATGGTTGATTGGAGAACGAAGATTGATTGGAGGACGAAGTTTGCTAGAAGAGAAGAACGTTCGTTGGAGGAGAATGTTTGATTAAGAATGTTGGAGAATGATGAAGGATGCAAAACTTAGTGTTGTGTTGAAGTTCAAACTACGAATAAGAAAGGAGAGCATAGACATGAAGATATTGAAAACCAAAATTGAGAGCAGAAAGCTAGAACACGGATGAGGAATGTTGAAATTTTTGCTGAAGGTGACACATTAAATACACTTCATTATTGCTTGGTAACACGCTTGGAACTCAACAATATTCGTGTTGTGGAGAATACATTTAACGCTAGAAGAGAATAAGGAGAACAAAAAGGTAAGTGTAGTATTTGAATTATTACACCTAATTTGGATGCATACATTTTTGGAGATTATTAAAGTGAAAAGTGATCTATTTCGAGATTTATAAGAAGGTTAACAAAATTATTTATTTTGGAAATTATAAGAAGTAGATTAATTAATTTAACACGGAGAGATAAGAAGAATTAATTTGAAATTTGAAATGATTGAATGATTGAGAGTTATAAGTGGAATTAATTAATTAATTGAATGATTGAGAATTTGATGAATGATTTGATGATTGGAGGAAATTTGATTGAAAGAAAGACAAATTAATTAAATAAATTGATGATTGAAAGGAGAAATTAACTTGATGAAGGAAATTTAAATTCATGATTGATTGAAGGAAATTCTAAGGGAGAATAATTTTGTTGAAATTGATATATGGAGGGATAAATTAATGAATGATTGAAACTGGGAGATATAAAAAGGATTGATGAAATTAATGCATGATTGAATTAATTGAAGAAGGAAAATTGAATTAATTTGATTTATTGGGAGATATAAGAACAAAGAATTTGATTAATTGAAGAAACTGATTGAAGATTAAAAGGAAAATTGATTTGAAAAATTAAAATTTGAAAGGAAATTCAAGAAAAAGTGAAAGCAATTTGTGTGAATTTGAAACTCATCATGACAACCGAGAAAAAAAATAAGAAAACAAGCATTTAATATGCATCATCAAAAGATAGTCAACATGGGTCAACAAAATTAATGGAATACCTACAATCCATCCAAAGAGAAGCCAAAAGTAGAGTGCTTTTGATACTTAAAGAATGCATAAATGATTGTTTTAAAGGTGCCATAACTTTGATACATTAGTGATTTTCAAGACAAAAGCACCGAGGAAAAATGAAGAATCAAGAAACAAATCATGGATAAAAGTTCTACATTCAAAACCTATAAAAGCCCCATCCAAAATATGGAAAAGCAAACTACAGTAACAAGTGTAAACATTGCAATAGATATGAACACAGAAAATTGTTGGAACCTTTATTATTGTAAAAATTGTGGGAGCAATAATCACTCTCAAAAGAATTTTTGCTATAAGGGAAATAGTGTTCAAGGATGGAAAAGTGTAAAAGGCATATTGATGATGGCATTAGATGAAATTATCAAACAAACCATTTCAAAAGCTACCAAAAAAATAATCTGAATCACAACTGATACAAGGGATAAATCTGATTCAGTACAAGCATCATCAGAGGCAAAGCTAGAGCAAAAAGACCTGAAAAAGATACTGAGAGATTGAAGGCAAAAAACCTTCACACCAAGTATTGTAATATGGGAGGGGTTTGGAGGTATTACATTATTTGGCCCATTGTAAATATTTAGATTAGGGTGTGAGTTTGATTTTATGTATAAAGTATGTGCAAGTTTGTAAGATTGTGCAAGTGTCACATATCTAAGTGTGTAAGGTGTATAGTTTAAAAGTAGGAAGTTACATTCAATCATGAGATACTTTGTCCTTATGCAATATGTGAGACATATTATGTAAGAAAGACATACAAAGAGTCAAGTTATCCTGTGTGTTTGAGGAGAGGGAAAGCCAAGAGTCATGTAATGTGAAAGGTCTCATGTATCTTTATATTTGAGATAAACAATGTAATCTAACTCGAAAAATCTTTGTTTTATGAATTGCTTGACTTTTTTACCAATACAAATTTATGAGTGATTTTATGATATTGATGTTCATAGATGCATATTGATGATTTGATTTTGATATTTGATGATATATTGATGCAGTAACAACATGACCCCTCCAAGAAGATTCAAAACAAACTGATATTCCTTCTTCAATCCATCTGGTGATTATAATTGTACGATCAAGGGATAATCGTTCAATTTAGTAAATCATTCAATTCAAACAACTATACAATACAAGGAATCGTATGCTCCATGCAATCGTATGATAGTTGGGAAAATGTTCAATTCAAGCTGCAATCATACAACCTTGGGGAAACCATACAATTCAATCAGTAATTGAACAACCTTGGGGAAATCATACAATTCAATCAGCAATCATACAACCATGGGGAAACTGTACAATTCAATCAACAATCATACAAACCTGGCAACTTGACTGATGCAGTTCATTGTGCGACTGAATGATTTCAACCCGAACCCTAACTATGTGGTCTTCTTCCATGAATTTGAACAGTTTGTCTCCGCTCAAGACATCCAAGTGGAGTCAAACTTTAATATGTCTACTACGAGGTTAAATGATTATTTCATAATTCATGACATCCAATTTCCTGTCAGAATAAGAGAATATTCTCATAAGTTCCACCAGGATAGACACTTGAGTTTCCACTCCTCCATATGTTAGGATAACTCTTAGTGGTGTCTTCATCAGGTCAGATGAGTTGTTGTAATCCAACGGCTCTCAATGATCAACTCTGCTATTTATATAGAGTTGATCCTTGGAATAAATCAATCAGTTCTATTTTATTTCTTCAAACTCTTGTAATGCTTTGCATATCTACACTTGGGAATTCTAACATGGTACCAGAGCAGGATAGAATATGCTAGCATTCTCTCTTGAAGAAAGTTTTTACGTGTTGGTTCTTTATCTCCTTTTCCTCCTTTTTTAAGGGAAAGAGATTTTTTTTTAGTTGCAATTTTTTTTGGAAAATATTTGCTTATGGTATTTCAGTTTATCTATTTATTTTACCATAGATGCATTTTTTTAATCCAAAAATATTGCTTTCTAATACCTATGATTTTTTTAGAAAACCTACACATATTTTCTTTCTCTCCTTCTAATACGCGCAGTTCATCTAGCCCAAAAAGCCATCTCTGCGTGCTCTAACGGAGACTTAAAATATATAGTGTTTCTTTCATAGGCTTTTTCCCAATCGTCTACATTTATTTTTTTGCTCCAGGCTATTCGCAGTAGACAACATATGTCGTCACTGCCATGGAGTATTACTCAAAACGTTTACTTCGCTGGGATTTTTCTAAAAAATATCCGCTTTTATTTAGTATCTAATTTATCTTCGTTCATTTAGTAGTGTGGTTTCCTAATGTCAAAATAAACTCATTGTCTTAATTAATAGACATAAGTTGATTAAATTCGTGTTCTCTTTAAAGAATCAATTGTTTTTTGGTGCTCCTAAAGGTTCGCCTTTAGGAGACAATATCCACTCTTTCTAACGTTTCGAAGATCTTGTCAAATCCCTTCCTATTTTTCTCCCGTTTAAAGTCTCTGGTGCTCCGAGGAAAATCATAATTTATTTCTTTATATACAATTAGCTTATGCCTCCGTGTTTTATCAAAATTACGGTATTTCAAAAAAATTGATAGCTCTTGCTATATTTTTTTGGCGAAGGTTTCTACATGTTTTGTCTATCCTTGAAACATTCACCTGCTGGTTGGTGCCTTCCTCGATTCAATCTGCATCCATCTTCCAACTCTCTCTGATGCTTTGCTAGCGCCTTCCTCGATCCATCTTCCAATCTACTGACGCTCTGCTCGCAGCTTCATCCATCCGTCTCCCAACTCTCTGATGGCACCTCCTATTGCAGGTATACTTTGGTAATTTTTTAACTTCTTCTCTGGCAAGTAAATGCTACAAATCCACAAAAGAGCAACTTCAAAGTTCCATTATCTTCGTTGATGGTAAACACAATTTTTTTGCTCAGACGTCAAAGCTCCCCTCTCCTCTTTCTGGCATCCCTCTTCATCGTTCGATTGACTACATTCTTGTAATATTTTATTATAATTCTGTCTAAGATTGTAGCCACCCGACCTCTCCTTGGCTCGGGTTTCGAATCATTAATAAAATTTATATTGGGGGGTGTTCGGGTGCATTTTTTAAGCACCGATCACAGTTCGGGGGCGGGGTGGGGGTCTCTTCTTATCTTTGGGTTTTTTGCGTGTGTATCTGCCTTTTTCTTCTTTGCATATAGTCTTAAGGAATTTTTTTAAATTTCTTTAGAATAGTTTGAATGCAAAAAAAATTAATTTTTTTTTTTTAAATTTACTTGAGATTAAAGGTATTTTTAAACTTAAATTAAATTATAGGTTCTCTTCTTAATATTAAAAAAAAAAAAAAAAACTTCTATCATTTTGCTCATACATTAAGGGAAATATATTTTTTTAAGTTGGCTTTTTGTAATATTAAATTTATAAATTTGCTTAAGATTTGAGGTAATTTTAAACTTAAATTTAAATTATAATTTCTCTTGCTATAAAGCAAAACTTCTATCATTTTGCTTATGCATTAAGGGAAATATATTTTTTTAAGTTGTTTTTTGCAAAATTAAATTCACTTGCTTTAACTTTAAAGCATTTATCTAGGCAAAAACTTATTGCATCACATAAAAAGAATTTTTTAATTGCAAAACTCTTTTAAAAATTCTTTATATACTTTAAGTAGATAACTTTAAAAGAAAAGTAACTCCTTCCTAATTTTGAATTTTTTGCTTAAACAAATATTATATCACCAATCACCCATACTGGTCATTCTATATAACTAATAGTTTCCCTCAAGTAAGGGCGAGTTATACAGATTACCATTATAGGCAAGGTTGATATTAGCCTATGTTCCAAGTATCAAATCTTTCAATACTTATAGTTTCCCTCTCGTAAGGGCAGGTATTTGATAAGACAAGATATATAGGCCTGGCATATTTGTATTCCTAATATAAACTTTAATATCAAAAATACTTATAGTTTCCCTCTCGTTAGGGCGGGTATTTTTTGGGTCATTTGGTATTCCTAAGGACTTCACCTTTTGCTCTCTTCCCTCGTCTAATATCATTTTTCTCTAAAATTACTTATAGTTACCCTCTCGTAAGGGCGGGTAATTTTTTGGATATTTGGTATTTACCTGAGGCTTTAGAACATTATTGTCAATTGCCTTCATTTTTTAACAGTTAAAGGGGGGAACTTTGGGTTAACTTCAAAATGAATTCAATTGATCTTCTCACTCCCCATAACTACCATACATGGAAATCCAAAGTTTTAAATCTAATTTCTCAAAAAGGTCTCACTCACCTATTAGAAGAAAAGCAACCTGAGTTTGACAAAGAATATGAAAAGTTTGTTCACAAAGGTAAAATGTATGAAACTATGGGTATTATTAGCTCTAATGTTCATGAAAGTTTGTGGTTTCATATTACAGATTGTAAAACTCCTCATGAAAGTTGGAAAAAACTAAAATCTTTGTTTGGAAAAGTAGATCAATTAAGATCAATGCAGCTAGAAGCAGAACTAACATCTTTGTGTCCTGATGATTTTAGCAGTATTATTGACTTCCTTACCAAATTCAAAGAAGTCTTATCTCAATACAAAGGCAGTGGAAAGACTAAGACTGAAGAAGAGTGCATTTATCTAATTATGTCTAAACTAAATGGTGCTTTTCATATCTTTGCAACCACTTTTCTATCTACAAAATATGCTCTTGGTGCATCCTTTATGAAAGCCGAATGTGGGGTGACGGCATGCCAGATTATGATGCAAATGAAATTGATACAAATGGTGCAGATGCTAAGCCCTACGAATGCGAGAAACAAATGCATGCGAGAAACAAAGCATAAATGAAACTAGATGTAAGAAAAACAAAGCGGGGCCTCTTTTTATTAATGTTGCTATCAATATGGTTACAATACGTCTCCCCCCCATCTAGGGATCGAAGCGTTTGATACAATTCGTTACATCAACGGATGGTACACTTCTAGTGTCCTTCGCATGCCTACATTTGAAATGGGCGGGCCAAATGTTTTCGTTGCTTGCGTCCATGTGTTCGTGTGTTCCTTACTGCACCTCTGGTGTTCCTAGTAGTGAGATCCTATGCTTAGAGAAACAAAAAATAGTTAATAGCATATGCGGATAGAGGGAAAACATGTAATCCCCAGGGCCTCCAGCTAGTGAATACATAAAATAGCAAAACAATGGTCAAAACATGTCATAATGAATTCAAACTTTGACAGAAGCATAGAAACATCATCAGAGAAAAATTGTAAAAAGAATAGTCAGGAAATCATGCATGGATTTCTAATCGCTCCGGGGCGGGACGATTAGGACTGTCATAAAACATGCAAAATCAACCTTGCAAATGTCTAGCCCAGAGGCCTCTATAACTCATGCAAACTTGGGGTTAAGCTAAAAGGGGCATTTTGGGATGACCCAGAAGGTCATATTTGGCATATTATTCCCATATTTTCTTGTATCCGAAAGCGCTCCTTGTATGTTAGTAAACACATAAAATGATAAAAACACAGTCAAATCAAGTCAGAATAACATGAAACTTGAACAACAGCATAAGTAAACCAACTAGAACATAATGCAAAAAGAACAATAGAGAAATTATTCATGGATTTCTAATTGCTCCGGGGTGGGACGATTAGGACTACAGTAGTTTGGGGGGCGCCCGGGGGCAGGACGCCCACCGTTTGGGGTCTGGTTTTGACACCAATCCAATTGGGATGGGTCCAAAACCTCCTAGGGGGTTGTGTCAATGAATTTGGTGTGGGATTGTGGCTGATTGCTTGGGTTTTAGGTCAGGATTACGTTCCTAGTGTTCACTCGATAACCTCTCTCCCAAAAGAGAAATTAGGGATGTAGGAAGCACAAAGGGGGAATGGGGGCACATTTTGGCAGCACTCCATTGCTCCAAATGATCCAGCTCTACCTTCTCATTTTGGGGTGAGGATGCTCACCCTTTTATAGACTTCAAGGGTCTCCTTTGAATGCGCATGCAAGAGCACCACTTGGCTTGCCATGCCTTTCTTGGGGGATAAAAGATTCCTCTCTGATTTAGGGTTGCATGAGGACTCCATGATCATGGCATGCTTGAATGTAGTCCATCTATCTGATTTAAAACCATTCCTTGCAATTGCATGCTCTATAGGCGCAGTTGAGTTGCAGATCTGTCAAGGTTTGACTTTTTGCCAGTCAAACTTGCTACTCGTCCCACCCTGGGACGATTGTTGCTAATCATCCCAAGGTGGGACGAATAGGATTCTAATCATCCCAGGGTGGGACGAGTAGGGAGCAAAGCGCTTAAAAGATGCCAAATTGACCTCTGACCTTCCAAAATTGATTTGCGAGTGGTTAGGACCACTGTTTAACCTCTAGAGGCTGCCCTAGGGGGTATGTATGCCAATTCGGTCAGTGCTTGTAGTCACATAATCGGATTGGTGCTATTTTGGTGTCTACAGATGCCCCTTTTTGGGATGCGCTATGTGTGGCGCAGTGCTAAGCAAAAATAGATGACCAAAGCACTTAATGATTAGGGTTTCTTAGTGACCTAACCAAATTTTGATGCCCCAAGTATGGAAAGGGCACGCATTCTTGAATCCTTGCTTTTGACAAGCTAAGGAGCTTAACTTAAGTGTAACCTTTTTCATGAGGTGAACTTGATCTTGGACATTGTTCGATCATGAATAGGCAAAGGGCACAACCTTTTATCTGAGGAACCTTGTCTTCATGCTTTCAGAATGCCAAGTGTTTGTTCCACTTGTGATTATTACTTGTTTGCTGCCCCAATCAGGGGCGTGATTTTCTTTGTCAATGGTTCTTTGAATGCATGCCATTTCCTTGATCGGATGTGTATTTGTTGACTAGTAACTGAGTGTGACTACCCCCTTAAGCGACAAATCGATGAGGGAATGACCAAAATGAGAAAAGCGACGAGTCACTTGACCCAAGATGATGTTTGTAAGGGTGCCTTCAGTGGTTTTTCATTGAACGTGCATAGTTTCCTAGCAATCAGACCTATTTTTGGTGGGTTTTGACCCTTTTTGTGACGCCAATTGGGGTTGAAATTGTTGAAAATACGTTATCTCGTGGAGTAGTCCGGCTATGGTAGCATTCTTAGGGAGTAGGATAGTGATAATTTATGGTCTCGACGTCGGTTTTTCATGCCAAGAATGTCAGGTGCAAAGGCACCTTTATTCGGCAGAGTTATTACTGTTTTTTGGTGGGTTTTGACCCTTTTTGTGACACTGATTGGGGTTGAAATTGTCGAAAATCCGTCCTCCCGTGGAGCGGTCCGGCTATGGTAGCCTTCTTAGGGAGTAGGATAGTGATAATTTGTGGTCCCAACGTCGGTTTTTCATGCCAAGAATATCAGGTGCAAGGGCACCTTTTTTTGGTAGCTTTATTATTATTTTTTTTGGTGCATTTTTTGGATTTTGTTTTTGTTGCTTTTTTTCTTGCTCTATAATCGTCCCAAGGTGGGATGAATACCAATTTGGTAATCATTGGTACGAGTGCTATCTAGAGCGCTCATCCTAGGGTGGAATGATTACAGGCCTAACAACCTATAAAAGGACCAAAACTAGGTTTTGGGCTCATTTGCAATCTTTTTTTTTTTTGGCGATTTGGAGCAGTGAGGAGGAGTGCGAGTTTGCGTAGCGAAGCGCTGCCAAAATTTTGCGGGCACCATGAGTGCAAGGACTGGATATTCGAGTGGCAAAGCCGAGGCGAGACCGGTAGGTGCTCCTTCTCTCTACTTTATTTGTTTTTCTTTTGTCTAAGTTAAAACTGTAATTATTTTTTTTGTTTTGTTTTTGCATTTTAGACTAAGATTAAAACCCTAGTTAATGTTTTTTTTTTTTTTGTGTTTACGTTTAGACTAAGGTTAAAACCCTAGTGAAATTTTGTTTTTTTTTTGTGTTTGCGTTGTTTATTTGATTTTTTGATTGTTTTTGTTGTACATTTTGTTAATGTTTTTGTTTTGTTGTTTTTTCGTTTAGACTAAGGTTAAAACCCTAGTTAACTTTTTGTGTTTTGTTTTTATTGCATTTTAAACTAAGATTAAAACCCTAGTTAATGTTTTTTTTTGTGTTTACATTTAGACTAAGGTTAAAACCCTAGTGAATTTTTGTTTTTTTTGTGTTATTGTTTTAATTTGTTTTTTTTGTTCACACTTGAAGGTTAAAAACCCTACTATGAATTTGATGTTTTTGTTTGATTTTTTTGTCCACACTTAAGGTTAAAAACCCTAGTATAGTTTTATGTTATATTTGATTTTTTGTTCACACTAAGGTAAACAACCCTAGGATGATTGTTTTTGTTTTATTATTATTTTTTGTTTACACTTGAAGGTTAAAAACCCTACGATGAATTTGATATTTTTGTTTGATTTTTTTTTTGTTCATACTAAGGTTGAAACCCAAGGATGAATTTGTTTTATTGCATTTTTTGTTCTTGAGTGTACAGTTTATTTGATTGATCTATACTGTTGTTGTACAATTTTTTTGTACTTTTGTTTTTCTTGTACTTTGTTTTTCGTCTATACAGTTTATTTGATTGATCGGTACTGTTGTACAATTTTTTTATACTTTTGTTTTTCCTGTACTTTGTTTTTCGTCTATACAGTTTATTTGAATGTTTTTGTTTAAATTAAGGTGTAAACCCTAATTTGTTTTTTTTTATTGTGTTTGTGTTTTGTAGGTTGTTAGGAGTCGGCACCGCCAGCCGAATGTGTTCTTTGATGCCCGGGAGGTGCTGACAATTGTGGATTAGGAGTGGCTTGATGCCCTTAGGCTCAAGTAGGTGACGCGATTGGAGCTTATGGTGGGGGATCGGGCATATCTGACTACCTTGATCAATTTGTGGGATCATCGCACCAACACCTTTCATCTCCCAACAAGGGATATGACAGTTACTTTGGAGGACGTGTATCAGATTCTACGGATTTTGATAGATGGACTGCCCATTCGTACGACTCCCCGTGATCAACAGACGATGATGTTGAAACGGTGCTTTGGGCAGGCGACAAAGATGGGGGTGGATAGGGCTATGGAGAGGGTAGAGGCAAACTACCTGATTGGCAGGATTTTGGTGCGGTGGTGGCTAGAGAAGGGCATTTTAGGGGTGAGGCATGCGTTTCTCATGACCCTCATCTCCAACATGCTGCTTCTTGACTCCTCAGGTGCGAGGTTACCTTGGAACCTGCTTGAGGTGGTGTTCAGACTGGTGGAGTGACCGACAACAGTGCCACTTATTATGAGGTGGGGTCAAAAACTATTGGCATAGCTTTACGACAAGTTGTACAAGGTCCGTTGTCAAAGGTGGAATGGGATCGGGTGTAGCTATCTTTTGTAGTGTTGGGGGTGGCAGCACATATATGTGGAGCAACCGCAGGGGTTGCCTTGGACTACTTAGGGTGAGATGGTGGACAGGGAGATTGGGTATGCTGCTCTATGGCGGATGTCAAAGTAACATGGGTAGAGTCAGCGATGGGCAGGTGCCATAGGGCACTATACTGATGGCTTCTGGCATCTTGCTCTAGGGGAGGTGTGCTAGTGGCCATACCAAGACTGTCCAGCCTAGCCTGAGGTTGAAGAGTGGCTCCGATGAGTGCGTAGGGGGAGATGGTTGATTAGGCAACATGGGACAGAGTAGTACTTCTCGTACGTTTGGGTGACTCGACAGTTTGGGGTACACCAGGGATTGCCTAGTGAGCCCTTGATCTATCGACATCAGTTCGATGAGCTCTAGCCTGGCCGATTATTGATCTGCTAGGCAAGGAGTCTAATGCAGTGATTGATGTTCCCGACATGGACAATGTTGGGGTGACTGCAGAGTATGACCAGTGGTGGACGATACGATGATGGTGGGGTGAGGGGCCTCTAGGAGGTCTGAATGCGACAACAGCAGGCAGTGGGGGTGCGAAGGCACCAATGGAGGGTTGGGGGGCTCCGCTCAATGATGCGGATATGCTGGAGGTAGATGACTTGACTGGGGATGATTTAGGGGTTTCGAAGCAGCAGGATACATAGGACATCCTAGAGTAGTGGGTGCCAGAGCAGCATGCCATCCTAGAGATGCCCATGCCTCAAGCAGTTCCAGGGGATATGGTGGCTAGATTTTGTGCTGAGATAGCACGATTGGAGGATCTACTATGAAGACGAGATGAGGAGCACAGAGTTGAGAGGGATCTCCTATGGGATCAGTTGGCACAACAGGATGATGCATTGGATACGTACCATTGGTGGGATGTGGAGTGGGGTCGGTACCAGGTGGAGTTGGAGGCCAAGATTATCCACCTCAGTGGACAGTTACCTGAGCTCACTGGAGGTGGATCATCATGCTGTACTAGAGGTAGTGAGACTGAGCAGTTTGCATCCTCTCATTACAGGTGGGTGGGTGAGGGTAGCGTTAGTGGGCATGATGTGAGGGCTGGTAGCAGTCGCCCTAAGAGGTCCCATAGGACCCACACCACTGGGGGTAGTTCCAGTCACATCGATCCTGCGTGATCATGGTGGCCGACTCCCTAGGCTTTGGAGATTTAGAGTTTTTGATTTTTTTTTTGTGAGGTCAGAGGACCATTTTATTGTAGCCTGAGGGTATTTTTGACTTAATATATACATGAATCTCTTTTTGGATTATTTACTTGTTATGGTTTATTGCTCTTTTATGCACATTTATTTATGTTGATGTATGCATATGTTATTATGGATGTTTCTGACTATATGGATGTATGCATATGGAATGGATGAAATGATTTGTTGGTATGCAGGTGGTGGCACCATAGACTGTACAGGATTAACTGGCTTTCTGTACTATGTGATTGCTTTATGAAATAACTTTGTATTTGTAATTTTTGTTTTGTTATTTCTGATGGTGATAATGAAATGTACGACAATTGTTTTAAAATGTAGTTAAGGTTTTTCTGAGACTCAGCTGCTTTAACTAACTAATCAAGACTGTACATTATCTTACAAGACTTTTAAACATGGTGCGAATTAGACTTGAGTTTGACCAAGTTATTTCACAGTCCTGTGTGTGCGATTGAGTTCGTTTATGTGGTATTTGTAAGGACACCGCCAGTGCTAGGTAGGCTGTCCACTAAACCTGTATCGAGGATCATATAATTAGATCCACTAACTCCTTTGTTGTATTTAGTAAGACTAATCTATGACGCAATCTAGAATACCATAAGCTAGCTCATCCACATGCAAACATTGGTCTACACACACGTAAAGCTAATGTGATAGACATATCATCATGCGTTTAGGATACCGTCATTGCCAGGTAGGTTGTCCCCCAAACCCGTAATGAGGATCACCTAAATGGTTTGTCAAATGCTGAGAATTCTAGGCATTCAAGCTCAGGCGGCTTTCAGTTGCTCAACTTGTTGGGATACTTGCTCTCATACATAGTAATGAAAATCACTGTTTATTTTTCTTTTTTCTTTTTTTTTTTTGATCAAGGGGTTTGAGTAGTGGTGATAACCACTATTTTTTTTTTTATTGTTGCCTTTTGAGGATTTAGATTTGGAATTTTGATTTCTAAGTTGAGCTTGTGGGTTTTTGGCTTGTGAGTGGCATTGATCCTTTTGGCCTTGGGGATGACTACCCATCCTGGTCAGGGACGTGTAGTACAAATCCTTACGACTTTGGGGCTCATTGTGGTTGGGAATTTTGCTTTAGAATGACATTGATCCTTTTAGGCCTTGGGGATGACTACCCATCCTTCTCAGGGGCATGTAGTAGGAATCCTTATGACTTTGGGGATCAAAGGTGTTTCTATATTTTTGATGGTGGACTTTTGGGTTTTTTTGCTTGTCAATGGCATTGATCCTTTTAGGCCTTGGGGATGACTACCCATCCTTGTCAGGGGCGTATAGTACGAATCCTTATGACTTTGGGGATCAAATGTGTTTGGGTTTTTTGATAGTGGTGAAAACCACTATTTATTATGGGGAATTGGATGGGTACAAGCTTGTCCTTTTGTCAATTCTTAGCATTCTTGAATCATTTGCACAGGGGGATGAGCAGGATAACGTTTTATCTATGGTAACCTAGACTACTTCGTAGGTTTCTCTTGCGTTCACACAACTTGGGAATTTTTATGTGTTTTAAGCTTGGTTGGGATGCTATGTAACAAGGCATGATCCAAGTAAAACTCTACCTTGTAAAAACTGGTCTAAATTTGTACAACATTTGACCAAAAATATAAAGACAGTTGAATGACAAAAAAACCTAAAGACATTAGCAAACAACTGACCATGATATGGCAAAAATGCAAAGGGTGTTAATTTTGATGGATATTTTTACAAAATGGACTGAATTTGGAAAAATGATGGAATTGCTGAGTAATTATAGTCTATGGTGCTTTTGACATGTATGACCAGCAAATATGCAATGTATGTATGCGATGCCTAATGCAGTTTTCATTTCGTTTTTGTGTTTTGATTGTTAAGAATATGCATGCAAGTGAGATGTAATTTTTATGTTATTTTTTATTATCTGTTGTTTTTTGTGTTTTTGAATATTTGTTTTTGACCAAGTGATTGTGGGAACCCTTGGATTTTTTGGCTTGACCAAAGGGATTATGGATACCTTTGGGGCGTTTTAGGTTGACCAAGCGATTGTGGGAATCCTTGGAGCTTTTGGTTTGACCAAAGGGATGATGGATACCTTTGGGGGAGACCAAGCGATGGCGAGAACCCTTGGAGATTTTGGTTTGACCAAAGGAATTTATAGATACCTTTGGGGCATTTTAGGTTGACCAAGCGATTATGGGAATCCTTGGAGCTTTTGGTTTGACCAAAGGGAGGATGGATACCTTTGGGATGTTTTAGGTTGACCAAGCGATTGTGGGAATCCTTGGAGCTTTTGGTTTGACCAAAGGGATGATGGATACCTTTGGGGCATTTTAGGTTGACCAAGCAATTGTGGGAATCCTTGGAGCTTTTGGTTTGACCAAAGATATTATGGATACCTTTGGGGCATTTTAGGTGACCAAGCGGTGGTGAGAACCCTTGGAGATTTTGGTTTAACCAAAGGAATTTATAGATACCTTTGGGGCATTTTAGGTTGACCAAGCGATTATGGGAATCCTTGGAGCTTTTGGTTTGACCAAAGGGATTATGGATACCTTTGGGGCATTTTAGGTTGACCAAGCGATGATAGGAACCCTTGGGGATTTTGGGGTGGGCTATGGCTCTCTAAATGTTGAATGGCGAGCTAGTATGTTCCTTGATTCCTTCAAGAGAGGCGAGCCAGTATGTTCCAAGTCCTATTTTACTATCGATTACATAAGGACCTAACCAATTTGCCATGAACTTGTTCCTTAAATAGGGCGGCAAGTTAGAATTTTGTTGGTTCTCTTTTAAGACCAGGTCACCAACCCAAAAGTCCCTCAGGTGAACTTTCATGTTTTATGCTTTCTTAAGTCGCTCTTGATAGATACGTAAATGCTCAAGAGCATTGATGCGTCATTCATAGAGCAACGTAAGCTGGTCTAACCAAGCCTATCATGCAGTGTCATCATCGATGAACTCTTGCATTGATATGCGTAGGGAGGGTATTTTCAATTCGAGAGGCATGACGACCTTGGAGCCATACACCAAAAAAAATGGAGTTGCCCTAGTGGGTGTTCGAATGCTAGTGCGATAAGCCCACAGGGCAAGTGGTATTTAGATGTGCCAATCCTTATGATTATCTGTGACTGTCTTTTTAAGGATGGTGACTAGAATTTTGTTTGACGCCTTTGCTTGCCCATTTGCCTACGGATAATAGGGTGTTGAAAAACTATGCTGAATTTTGTACTTTGTTGTCAAAGCACGCACATATTTGTTCTTAAATGACGTCCCATTATCCGATATGATCTTGGATGGAATACCAAAATGACATATGATGTTATGTAAAATGAACTTTACAATGCGGGGCCCCATCGTAGAGGTAAGTGGAATTGCTTCCACCCACTTGGTAAAGTACTCTGTGGCCGTTATGATAAACGTGTGACGACCTAACGATGCAGGGGAGATATTTTTGATGAGATCTAAGCCCCACTACAAAAATGACCAAGCCGATTGGATCGACTGCAAGGCCTGAGAAGGTACGTGTGTCAAGTTAGCATGGTGTTGACACTTCATGCACTTTCACACATATGAACAACAATCCCGCACTAAAGATGGCCAATAATAGCCCATGCGAAGAATGCACTTTGTGATGGCCATATCGCTGAAGTGGCCACTACGTGTACCATCGTGCACTTAGGTGATCATCCAAGTGGACTCCTGCTGGTCTAAGCAATGGAGGAGGATCCCTTCCTAGCTCTAATGGTACAAAATTTCTCCTAGCAAGACATGCTTTACCGGTTTCTATTTGAGTGATCTTTTCATGACGTGCTACAATCCAAGTGGGAGGCTACCTAAATTGATATAGTCTCTTATGGGTGCATACCAATCCTGCTGATCAAAAACCTCGATGGTATGAACGACCGATCCCTCCTGAAGTTCATCCCTAGCAAAAGTTGAGCAAGAAAGAACTTTTAGAAATAGCATTGTGTTGCTATTAAGAGGGGT
Source organism: Wollemia nobilis (assembly GCA_028583015.1). Classification (NCBI taxonomy): domain Eukaryota; kingdom Viridiplantae; phylum Streptophyta; class Pinopsida; order Araucariales; family Araucariaceae; genus Wollemia; species Wollemia nobilis. The sequence goes on along the minus strand of JAQPPZ010016983.1, from coordinate 6,688,977 downwards.
TGGAGAGAACAAATAACCCCAGTTGGCGTGATTCAGACTATCATGGATTTGAGAGAACCTATCCAGAGATGGTTCAATATGGATTAGGTGGATTCCTGGCATTATGTCAGAGCTTGCATGCTCCATCGTAGATTACGACAATGTTTTGACTTGAATGGTTGTCATCTCACCAGAAGGGTCTTGCGAGATTAGTGACCCCAAGGAGGCCATAGTGTATATAAAATGATTCAATGATCGAGGGAGTGCCTCGATGTCGTACCATTTAAGCTTTTCCAGGAATTTTTCCACAAGGGCTTTATAGGCCTGCAGAACTGGACATTTGCATTAGAATACCCCTTTCACTTGGTTCACAATTAACAATGAATCACCAAAGATATTCAAGCGTTTGATGTTCATGGTGATGGCTGTCTGAAGGCCTATGAGCAAGGCTTCGTATTCAAAATTGTTATTGGTGCACGAGAAATCAATTTTAAATGATAAAGGCATTAGAGCCCCTTATGATGTGAAAAATACAATTCCCATGCCACCCCCTTGCTCACATTTAGAACCATCAAAGAATAAGTTTATGTCGGCCTATAACTCAGGCTCATAAGAATCTGGTGATTCTAAGACATAGAAGACCCCATCATCGGGTAGCTCTACGGTCAGAGGCTGATCGTCTTCGAGAGGAGCCTCTGCTAGTTGATCGGCGATGACTTGACCTTTGATGGACTTTTTTCCAATGAATTCGATGTCAAACTCCATCAACAACATGATCCATTTCATTGTGTGACTACTATGATAAGTATGACTCATCATGTACCGTAATGGATTCTCCTTAGACACAACATACGTCGTATTGCTCAACATGTAATGGCGTAGCTTTTTGGTGGCAAATACCACTACCAAGCATAGCTTCTCAACATATGCATAGTTAAGTTCGTAATTGACCAAGGTGTGGCTAAGATAGTAATTAGCTTGTTTTTTATGTAATTTATTTTTTTGGGCTAGCATGGCGTCCAATGCCACCTCAATAGCTGAGATGTATAAATAGAACGACACTCCTGGTATAGGTGGTGCCAATACTAGCGGCGAAGCCAAGTACTATTTGATGTCATCGAAGGCTGACTGGCACTCGTCATCCCAATGAAATGCTACCTCCTTGTGTAATAATTTATTCATGGGTCGGCACTTGTCAGATAACTGTGCTATGAAGCGCTTGATCGACGCGACCTTACCCTGCAAGATTCTTAGCTGCCTAATGGTGGTTGGGGGAAGCATCTCAAGGATTGCCTTGAATTTGTTTGGATCTACCTCGATGCCTCATTTTGAGACTATGAAACCCAAGAGTTTTCTAGATGTAATGCCAAATACACACTTCTTGGGGTTTATTCTAACTTTGTGTTCAATGAGGTGATCAAGGATCTTGCGTAGGTCATCGAGATGATTTTGGTGCAAAAGAGATTTAGCCAACAGATCATCCATATAATCTTCCAACGTTTTATGCATGTGATCATGGAAGATGTATGTCATAGCACGTTGGTAGGTGGCACTAGCATTTTTAAGGCCAAATGACATGACCTTATAACAAAATGTCCCCCAAAGTTTCGTGAACACCGTTTTGAGTTGATCATCGGGGTTGGTACGAATCTGGTTGTATCCCGAGAAACCATCCATGAGGGAAAGCATTTCGTGGCCTGCTATAGCATCTACCAATGCGTCAATGCTAGGCAAGGAGAAATTATCCTTGGGACTCGCTTTTTTTAAATCCTAAAAATTAGTGCATATGCGAATCCTCTCGTCTGGCTTCTTAATGGGTACCATGTTAGACAACCATGGGGGTAATCCACACAGATGACAAAATGTGCATCCAAAAACTTTTGTAGCTCATATTTGACCATTAAGGCCACTATTGGGTGCATCTTACGTAGCTTTTGCTTGACTGGATTGACTGTCGAATCAAGCGTTAAATTATGCGTGACTAGCTGCGGGTCTAGCCATGACATGTCTTTGTAGGACCATGCAAAAACCTCCTTATTCTCTTTGATAAGGGCAATGTAATCGGCTTGCTCTTCAAAGGATAGACTTACCCCTAGCTTGATGACTTATAGATTCATTGGATCAGAACCGATGTCTATGTCAATCGTCTCTTCGACTGACATGTGGGATCCGTCCTCCAACTGGTGTGGAGTTGGGATCAAGTGGATATCATTCACTAAATTTAGATCTACGTTGGGAATTTTGGGTTCCTCTTCAACATGGAAGATGTCTTGAGGCTGTCCTGGGGTGAAATAGAACATCCCATCGCAAGGCCAGTACTCTAATGGGGATGGTGGTGAGTCAACATGATCCCAGTCTATGGCATCTAGGTCTAGATACAATGGTCATATTGGATCAGCTTGGTTGTGGATGGGGGCGGTTAAATCAATGGATATCATGTTGATGGAATGAATTTGGTCTCCATTACCGCGCGGGTGTTGACTCGGAAATTTTTGGTGATCCTTGTGCTTCGGATCTGGCTCTGTGGGTACTGGCACAAAAGGATCGGCCCTATGCATGGATAGAAGTATAGGGTCTACCCTTGGCACTGGTGGCCCTATAGGGTCTCTAGGTGGGAATTACTCTCTGTATACTTGCAGTGGTGGATGAAGCATGTGGTTTAACTATACTTGATTTAAATACCACCTGTGCCTTGGTCCCATATTCAACTATTCGAACATACCCTTGATGTCTATGGGGTATTCTTGTGTTAGGATCCTCAATCCTAACATTATTAGTTAGTATTATTAATCATTTAATTATTATATTATTAACTTATAAAGTGAACCATCACAACCCTTCATAACGTGAACCATCACATCTCTTCATACGTGAACCATCATGTCTCTTCACCAACGTAACTTTAGGGTAGATATATATATTAGGTTGGCCATCCATATCAAATCATCCATGAATAATAAGAATAAGAATCATAGATTCCAAGGAGGGAGCCCCCTATAGTGGCAAAGCGATTACAAGGGAGCCCCCTATGAGTGGCCTATGATTACATTTACATTAATTTGTTAATAATTTTATAGTAAGACCTTGGGGTCTTACCATTTGGTATCAGAGCCATGTGGGACCCAATCATGTGGGAATTGCTCAAATATCTTCATCAAATCACTTCTGTGCGTGAGTATCAAACTTGGTTTGAGGATATCACCAAACACAACACAAGATTGGATGAATCAATTCTCATCAATGGCTTCATTAGGGGATTAAAAGAGGAAATTAGAATGGAGGTGACAAGGTTCAATCCCTATACCATGATGCAGACCTATGGATTGGCAAAATTAGCTGAAGATAAAATCAATGCACAACAATTAGGGAAACCACTTATGGAAAAATATTTGACCACTTACATCACTCCCAAAACTATGCATAATGGAAGGGAACAAAGCACTTACGCAACCCCCAAATATAACCGAAATTTATAAATTAAACATCTTAGCTTTGAGGAGATGAAGGAACGACGAGCAAAAGGACTCTGTGATAATTGTGATGAAAAATTTGGACCCCACCATAAATGTGCTACACTAACATTGTATTTATTGAAAGAAGTTGATCCCTGTCTCTCCATAGAGCAAGCAGATGAGGTAGTTGTGTCCGAAGCGACCAGTGCACCTACTCACTGCTATGAAGACAATGAGGTCGATGTGCAAGAAGTGATTGATGTACCAAGCAAGGATGAGGTAGACATACCCAAAGTGATAAATTCTAGCCAAAAATGCACTCTACAAGACCTACACATACCTTCCTCACCAATAGTGAGTTCTTGCCATATGACCAAACCTATTCGAAACCAATGCAAAGTGACTACACACTCCTTATTCGTTGGCTCTACCAAGGAAAAAAAAAAGGATATGAAATCCTTACCATCACTTTTGATGCATCATTCTGAAGTATTTGAGGAACCCCAAGGGTTGCCCTCCCATCGTCATCATGATTTTCCTAAGGAAGATTCTACTATTGTTCTTGGAAACCCCCCGCTAATGCTTCATCCTTCTCGATATCCCTACCTACGAAAGGATGCCATTAAAAGAGTCCAAGAACTTACACAAATCCTTCTTGGAAAACAAAGGACAAAGCTTCTCACTTTGATCTTTGAGGACAAAGCTCTTTTTAAGGAGGGTGGCATTTTATGATCCTCAATCCTAACATTATTAGTTAGTATTATTAATCATTTAATTATTATATTATTAACTTATAAAGTGAACCATCACAACCCTTCATAACGTGAACCATCATGTCTCTTCATATGTGAACCATCATGTCTCTTCACCAACGTAGCTTTAGGGTAGATATATATATTAGGTTGGCCATCCATATCAAATCATCCATGAATAATAAGAATAAGAATCATAGATTCCAAGGAGGGAGCCCCCTATAGTGGCAAAGCGATTACAAGGGAGCCCCCTTTGAGTGGCCTATGATTACATTTACATTAATTTGTTAATAATTTTATAGTAAGACCTTGGGGTCTTATCATCTTGTTGCCTCATACGGTTGAGATATGCCATCTCAGTCTCATCCTCATAGTCGCTATCGGAGATCCATAGGCCTTCATTAGCTTTGACAACTGTGTGCTCTTCTTGTTGGTATAGCCTCCCACTAGGCATTTCATGATCACTTGGCCTTATGGCCAACATGGGAGGCTCATTTTGTTCGAGCAAGTTGATTTGGTCCCATCCGGGTTGTTCCGCTCTCTGCGAGAGGGCTAGATTCTCTTGAGGTGGCAATTGCCCAATGGGAACATTAAATGGGAACATGGCCACAAAGTCCTCCTGATAATCATCGATGGGCATCACCTGCAAGTGATTGCTATCAGACTCAAACAGGTCCCAAGGTGCTACCTCATAGTCCGAATCATCTTTTGAAGAGCTCCTTTGATTTTTCTCATATCCTTCTTGGAGGTTACTTCTTGAACTTTCCCCTTCCTCGATCCAAGGGGAGGGGCTATTGAGGTCAACAGGGTTTGTTGCTAACAATGGGAAGTAATTCCCCAATGTGTATGTAGTGTTGGGATTGGCATATGGATCTTGTGCCAACCCATCCCTGTTGCCTAGACCTAAGTATTGCATTGTTTATACCAAGATTTCAAGGGGCAAAGGGTGGTTGAACCCTACTCCTAATTTATCATATGGCATCTGGTATCTTGTTTGACAAAGAGTGCGCATTCCTTGTTCGTATCTGCCCAATCTATATCCATGACAATTACATTGGTCTGCGTATTTCAAGGTGAAGTTTGGGTTGGAAAGATAATCAACATTCTTAGCAAATGGATCTTCATCCTCTTCCTCTTGTAGGTAGGGTTCCAGGTCGTTCTCGAGGCCCCCATATACAAAGTTTTTTTGATTTGGTAGGTAACCTAAAGGGAAGATAGTGCCGATGGGGAGGCGAGGTCTCCCCATGTCTTGCATGGATTCGAGTGTGGGTGTTGCCATAATGTTTTGCACTAGGTACTCCCACAGGCCCGTATTGGCCATTTCAAAGGTAATCATTGACGGTTGAGGGGGAGGGAATGGGAGTTCTTCTTGAGTCCACTCCATGTTGGGTGAATTAGGTGTCTCAACTTCCATTCAGCTAGGCACCTCCTCGATAGAGATGGTTGAGACTAATGATGGTGCCTCCTCTAGGGGTTTCTTCCCATTGTCCTTCAGTGTGGCCACCATAGGTGGGGTTGTTGGTGAAGGGACAGATGACGAAGATGGGCTAGGTCAGTTACTTGCGAGGCTCAACAGTGGGGATGTAGGTGGAATCAAACCCTACGTGGATGGATTCAATTGAAAATCCAAATGTGTCGATGGGAGGGTCGATTGTGGCATCAGCTGCACCGCATTGAAAAATTGAAAGGGCTCTAAGTCTGCTGGGACTACATGTACTTGCCCCTCATATGTGTACTTGAGGCATTGATGGGCTATTGAAGGGACACACTTCATGTCCCTGATCCAAGGCCGGCCTAGCAAGATATTGTAGGCCATCTCACCCTCAAGGATGTGACACAACATAGGAATGGTCTTTTGTCCTACTTGGATGGGCAGGACAATTGTGCCAACCGTTGAGCATAACGCGTCGTTGAATGCTCGAAGAGTGTAAGTGGATGCCACAATGTGGGATGCTGGTAGCTTAAGGTGTTTTAATGCTGCTATTGTGATTATATTTTTGGATGAGCCAGTGTCCACCAACACTCTTTTGAATGGAATCTCGTTGACCCGCGCGATGACGTGCAGGGGTGGATCCACCATATCACTAGTCATCAATTTCAGTTCGTCTTCCCTAAAGGTTATGACTAGTTTTGTGCATTGTCTCACATGTCCCACAAAGTTGTTGAAAGAATTAGGTTCTTGGGGCTGTAGCTCAATGGATTTGAGTATCTCCATCAGAGCTTCTCGATGGGGCGATGATTGTTGGATGAGCTCATAGATGGAGAGCCTAGCTGATGTGGTCCTTAAACTTTGAGTAAGCTTAGTCCAAATTGTGGACACTAGTCTATGTGGGGGAGGTTGTATAGGGTGTTGTAGGGATTGTGACGTTGATGGAACATCTCCTGTAGCTACAGCGGGTGCAACTGTGTTTGGGTATCTTTTGTTCTGCGTCATAATGCTTATCATCCCTAAGTACCCTTGCATGGGGTATTTTTGTGTTACTTCATTTACCTGTACAGTATTTGCCTGTGTGTCATGGGTAGGCAAGGGGCCTTTGAAGACGTCCATCTATTGGTTGCTCAATGCTACGAGATTATCCACCGTGAGTGTTTTGTTGTCTATCAAGTCCTACACCAAGTTTTTGAATTTCCAACAAGTGAAAATGTCATGTCCTTTATGTCGATGGAATCTACAATACAAGTCTTCCCTATAGCCCTTGGGTTTTGGCCCGTTGGGGTCTATGGGTCAAGTTTTCGGTAATTTTATCAAGTTTACCACTAACAAGCGATCAAACAAGGGGTCTTTAGACTCTATGAATTGTGTGAATTGTTGCTTAGGGTGACGCTGCTGATTTTGCTCTTGTTTGTGGTTTTCCTTTTCATAGTTAGTAAGAGGAACTTCCTGATAATTAGCCTTTGGGGGCTGTGTCGTTTGTGCAGGTGATGGTACAGTTATGGCAACCTCATTGATTGCAACGGGTTTCAGTTGTGTGGGCTCAGTTTTGGCATTTTTGGTCCACTCTTTCTTGCATGGCTTTGCAATCTCACCGTCTTGAATTTTGATCTCCTCAATTATCTTGGCTTACGCCAGGGCTTCTTCTAGGGTGGCATATTGCTGCAGCTGCAATAACATAGAGATCGACCTTATGCAACTCTTTGAAAACATCTGAGTCATGTCGACCATGGGAGGGAGGTAAGGTAGCTTTGAAAGCAATGTCCATCGATTCCCATAAGCAGCTATGGTCTCATCATCATACTACTTAAGGCTAGCTAGGTCGCTTAAGGATGCCTTCTTCGTAGTGTTGAATGCAAAACATTCAAGGAACGCATCCACTAGCTGGTCTAGATTGTTGATGCTATGCTTTGGCAATTGGGTAAACCAATCTGAGGCAGGGCCTGTAAACATGGTTATAAATATTCTCAGAAGCAATGCATAATTATCCTGAATGCCAAAACATTGACTCAAGAACCTTGTTACGTGCTCTTGGGTGTCCTCATCCCATCTAAAAATTACCAATTGAGGCATTTTGAAGTGGTCGGGGTATAGGGGTGCCATAACTGAAGGATGCACAGGGTGACTGTGGAGCTGGCGTAAGGTGGGCTTTTGGGGCCCTGAAGTCTTGGTCTCCACAGACTCTAAGCATTCTAACAACACTTTGTATGCATCAAAGGATTTGATTTCCTCTTGTTTTGTTTGTTCTCATTTTGCATTGAGAGGAACTTGAGGCCTATGGAGGGGTAGCTGGGTGGTGCCCCCCTGCATTGGTAGGGTGTTTCAGCCCACTCTTCTTCTTGCTCAAATTCTTCATAGGCTTCCTAAGGAGTTTTTGTGTGTGACTTGTAAATATGGATGGGTGCTCGAGGAAGACGCCCATCATTGGGTCTAGGGGTGGCCTCCCACTCAAGTCTCGGAGGTCTTGGAGGTAACACTTGATAAGGTCGTGGAGACTTGTCTTGCACTAAGGGGTTGTGCCTTTCATAAATTTTTGTCCTATGTGTATGAGGGGTTGGAATCCTCTCATGCATAGTGTTTTGGAGCAATTAATCTATCTGGCACTGAATGCGTTCTTTGTTAAGATGATACAATTGCTCTAACTACTGCTGATCTTGCCTAAGCTACGTGATTTACGCTTTGTGGGCGGCATGTTTGGAAAATGCCAAGTCAATTTGTTCCATCGTTTTATGTCTAGGAGGCCTAGATGTCTCTCCTACATATCTATCTTAGTCATGGTGATCCGATATCTCTGTGGGTCGCTTTCCTCTATAGAGGTTAGTGGCATTCACCTAAGGTTCTGGCCTCAATAGGTGATCTTGATAATTAACAGGTGCGGAGGCGCATTGCTCTCGTGCGGTGTATTGCTCTTGAGGAATGTACTGGTTTTCCTCGGGCTCCCTTTTGTACATGTGAAAGGGACGGGCAGAGTTGGCTCACCCTGTCTAAAGAGCCTTGCTCTCTATATTTGGTCTGTTATTTCTAACAGTAATGAGGGGTAGAGGAGGGATGATATAATCATGTGGTCCCTCCTTGTGAACCCTATGCTGCTCTAGCGTTTCATCATGCAGTGGCCACTCATAATGAGTGTCTAAGGGAGCCTTCCCATGTATGTACTCCTCTTGAGAGGGTCTGTGTCGAACGATAGTGCCCCCTAAAGGGGTGCTTCTATAGTCCTTTTTTGTAGTGTCATAGTGTGGACCACGTTGTGGGTCAAGCTGCCAAGGTGGTATAACCAAGTCGTTGAGGCTATAACAGAGGTGACTAGTGCCTCCTTGTACACTTTCCACAACTTCTGCCTGTGATTGGGCTTGGCTACGAGTATACACCATGGTGGTGGTTCTCTACAATATATGTATGTTTTTATCTCCTTTACGATTTTTTATGCTACACTAAAAAAAAGGGACTACACAAACAAAGAAATGATTATCTCATTTATAGATTAAATGTGTGTCCTAAATTTGGTTTAGTGTGTTTTGATTTTTGTTGTGCAAACCGTGTAAAGAAAATTTTGTTATTCATGCATGATGAGGGCTGTTATATCTCCAAAATGGTAACCCCTTCAATATACCACTGCCAGGCCGTTATACGAAACCTCTCAATATACCCGCCCTTATGTGAGGGAAACTATTGGTACGCGAGAGCAGAATAGTACGTGGAACATAGGTGATACGAAAGGGGGATCTCTTTGTTTTTGACACCTACCATAGAAGACTTATCCTCATGCACTGGAAATCACCCCCGCTGCACTTGGTCAGCTTTCCTCAGGATTTACGTCTAGCAACAGTCACGATCAGGGTTGTGTATGTAAAATCCAAGCCAAGGTGGTGATGAAATCCATCGTTGGTCTTGATCAAGTGGTGAGGTATTAATACCAAATCCTTGATGTTGATTTTATTACGTGGTGTGTGTGGTTCCTTTTACTTGCACAAAGAAAGAAAACATGCAGCAAACTTCCCTATGCAAGCAAAGAAAATAGAAAAATTGTGGAGACAAAAACAAAAAAACAGAGAGGATGTTCAGAAAACCTACCTCTTCTCTATCCAAACCATATGCCTCTGAGTTTCTGCTCAAAAAATGTACAGAGAGCTAATCGTCCTAGTGTGGGATGAATAGTAGGTCTATATTCGTCCTAGGGTGAGACAAATTTTTATTTGTCCTGAGGTGGCACGAATTCCAAGCCTGTATTCATCATACGGTGGCACGAGTAGCAGTCTAATGCCCGAATGAGTAACACCTGCAAAGAAACCATAAAATTTGGATAAAAAAAAACTTAATATTAATAGCAGGGGACAATGTCCCACCGTGATCACCACTTAAAGCTGAATGCGGGGTGACGGCGTGCCATATTATGATGCAAACAAAATTGATACAAATGGTGCAGATGCTAAGCCCTACGAATGTGAGAAACAAATGCATGCAGGAAACAAAGCATAAATGAAACTAGATGTAAGAAAAATAAAGTGAGGCCTCTTTTTATTAATGTTTCTATAAATTTTATTACAATACATCTCCCCCCACCTCTAGGGATCGGAGCATTTGATACAGTTTGTTACATCAACAAATGGTACACTTCTAGTGTCCTTTACATGCCCATATTTGAAATGGGTGGGCCAAAAATTATTGTTGCTTGCGTCTATGTGTTTGTGTGTTCCTTGCTTCCCATTCGATGTTCCTAGTAGTGAGATCCTACACTCAGAGAAATAGCAAACAGTTAATAGCATATGCGGATAGAGGGAAAAACATGCAATCCCAAGGGCCTCTGCTAGTGAATACATAAAATAGCAAAACGATGGTCAGAACATGTCATAATGAATTCAAAATTTTATATAATAATAGAAACATCATTAGAGACACATTTCAAAAATAACAATCAAGAAATCATGCATGGATTTCTAATCGCTCCGGGGTGGGACGATTAGGACTATCACAAAACATGCAAAATCAACCTTGCAAATGTCCAGCCCAAAGGCCTCTAAAAATCCTGCAAACTTGGGGTTAGGCTAAAAGGGGAATTTTGGGATGACCCAGAAGGTCATATTTGATAGATTCTACCCATATTGTCCCATATCCGAAAGCACTCCCTGTATGTTAGTAAACGCGTAAAATGATAAAAACACAATCAAATCAAATCAGAATAACATGGAACTTGAATAGAAGCATAAGTAAAAAAACTAGAACATAATGAAAAAATAATAGTAGAGAAATTCTTCATGGATTTCTAATTTCTCTGAGGTGGGACGATTAGGACTACAACAATTTGGGGGGCACCTGGGGGCAAGACGCTCGTCGTTTGGGGTGTGGTTTTGACACCAATCCACTTGGGATGGGTCACAAAACTCCTAGGGGGTTGTGTCAATGAATTGTGTGTGGTATTGTGGCCGATTGCTTGGGTTTTGGGTCGGGATTACGTTCCTAGTGTTCACCCGATAACCTCTCTCCCAAAAGAGAAATTAGGGATGTAGGAAGCACAAAGGGGGAATGGGGGAACAATTTGGTAGCACTCCATTGCTCAAAATGCTCTAGCTCTGCCCTCTCCTTTTGGGGTGAGGATGCTCGCCCTTTTATAGACTTCAGGGGTCTCCTTTGAATGCGCATGTGAGAGCGCCACTTGGCTTGCCATGCCTTTCTTGGGGGAGAGAATATTACTCTATGATTTAGGGCCTCCTTGCATGAGGACTCCATGATCATGGCATGCTTTACTGTAGTCCCTATATTTGATTTAAAACTTTTCCTCACAATTTCATGCTCTGAAGACGTAGTTGAGTGGCGAATCTATCAAGGTTTGACTTTTTTCCAGTCAAACCTACTACTCGTCCCACCCTGACACGATTGCTGCTAATCATCCCAGGGTGGGACGAATAGGATTCTAATCATCCCAGGGTGGGATGAGTAGGGAGAAAAGTGCTTAAAAGGTGCCAAATTGACCTCTGACCTTCCAAAACTGATTTGGGAGTGGTTAGGACCACTGTTTAACCTTTGGAGGCTGCCCTAGGGGGTATGTATGCCAATTCGGTCAGTGCTTATAGTCACATAATCATATTGGTGCTATTTTGGTGTCTACACTTTAAAATGACCTCCTTAGAAGAATTTTGTGATAGAATAACTAGGGAAGAAACTAAAATTGCAAGATATGAGTCCTCTTCCTTTTCTTCTTCCTCTAAAGCTTTAGTAACCTCCACCTTTTCTAAAGAAAAATACAAAAAGAAGGAAAGGAACCCCGTTACCTATACTCACTGCAAAAAGAATGGTCATTCTACTACCAAATGCTGGAAAAGGTTGCAACAACTAGAGGCAGCTATGAAGGATAGGAAGATAGATAGTAAAAAGCAAATAGGAAAAGCTCTAAATGTTCAAGGGAAAACCTCCAATTCTTCCTCTAATTTTTGGGTCCTAGATTCTGGAGCAACTCATCACATGACTATTTCAGATGAGTAATTCTCTTCTATCTCCTCTAGTTCTACCTGTAGATTAGAAGTGGATGACTCTTCCTTTATCCCAGTCAAAGGAAATGGGGACATAACAATTGATGGTGGCTCTATAAAAAATGTTCTCTATGTTCCAAACATTGCCACTAATATTCTCTCAGTCTACCAAATTTGTACTTTTGGAAAGGGGAAAATAGTCATCTTCTCTCCAATAGGAGTTGAGATAAGGGACTTGCAAGACCTTCATTCTCTAATAGCAAAAGGAGATATTGATCACAACTCTCACCTTTTTCACTTTAAAGGATTCAATAATCCTGAAGGGGCATCTTGTTTTTTGGCTCATGGAGATCTTGAAAGTAAGATGTGGCATGAAAGGTTTGGTCATCTTAATTACAACTACCAAAAGAAATTAAGCACCCATAATATGGTAACATGTTTACCCCAAGTATCTTCTATTGATGGATTTTTTCCTGGATGTGCTCTTGGAAAGCAACACCAAGATACTTTTCACCCAAGTAGTTCTCTAAAGACTTCATCCCCTCTAGAACTAATCCATAGTGACTTGATGTTTTTTCCTGAACCTTATTTCAAAGGAGCAAAGTATGCTCTAACCTTGATTGATGACTTTTCTAGAAGATCCTAGGTCTACTTCCTAAAATATAAAAGTGATATTTTATCTCACTTTAAAGTTTTTAAAGCCTTAGTTGAAAATCAGACATCTTGCAAAATCAAGAAGATTCACACTGATAATGGGGGGGGGGAATACTGTAGTAATGAGTTTTTCATATTTATTTCAAGTCATGGTATCATTCATCAACATTCTGTATCCCATAATCCTCAGCAAAATGGCATTTTAGAAAGGAAAAACTGAACCTTAAAAGAGATGGCAAATTGTATGTTCCATTCAAGAGATCTTCCAAAAGTTTTTTGGGCAGAAGCTATTAACTATGCAAACTATATTCAAAATTGCACACCTCATAAATCTCTTGACCATTTAACTCCTAAAGAATCTTGGTATGGATTAAAACCAGATGTTTCCTACTTCAATATTTTTGGGTGTACTGCTTGGGCTCACATACCAAAGAAGAAAAGGAAGGCTCTTGATAAGAAAAGCAAAAAGCTCATCTTTATCAATTATTGTGAAGAATTGAAAGCATACAGGCTTCTTGATCCTTCAAATCATGAGATTTTATTTCATAGGAATGTCCAATTTGATGAAACATTCCCTCAACAAGATCCTCAAAAGTCCTCTTCCTCCATTGAGCCTTATCCTATAATAGAACCTCAATATTATGAAGAGCCAACTCTTGAAGTTAACTTGGTCATTGATAATCAAGATGAGGAACCTGTAACTCAATATCAATGTATTTCAACTCCTTCAACTTCTTCCTCTATGCTAAAATGGGCCCACACCATTTTTAAAGAAGCTACTCTTTACATACAAAATCTTCCCTCAACCAGATCATCCAACCCCATAGGCATTGGTCTTGTATGTCAGTCTATTTCCTCTGATCCTCAATCCTTCAAAGAAGCAACAGGTATCAATAATGGGATGATGCCATGAAAAAAAAATTTCTTCCTTAATCAAAAACAAAACTTGGGATTTAGTTCCCTTGCCCAAAGGAAGGAATGAAGTTCGTTGTAAATGGATCTACAAAATAAAATATGGGCCTATTGGAGAAATAGACAAACACAAAGCTCGTCCAGTAGCAAAATGTTTTTCTCAATTTGAAGGTATTGACTATGCAAAAACCTTTGCTATAGTTGCTAAAATGGATTCTGTTAGACTGGTTCTTGCTCTGGCTGCTTCAAAAAATGGCCTATCTATCAAATGGATGTAAAAATTGCTTTCTTACATGGGGACTTAAAAGAAGAAATATACATGGAACAACATGTTGGTTTTACTCAAGACTCCTCTCTTGTTTGTAGGCTAAATAAGTCTCTCTATGGCCTCAAACAAGCCCCTAGAGCTTGGTATGAAAATATGGACTCCTTCCTTATTTTTGCAGGTTTTTCTCATTGTGAGTCTGATAACACAATCTACATTTGGAGAAATGAAGGCAAAATCACCATTCTTGTTCTATATGTTGATTCTTCTCACTAGTAGTAACTTCACTCACATTCAAACCATAGAAGACTCCCTCTCTGAAAAGTTTGAAATGGCTGATCTAGGTCTATCTCATTACTTGGGATTCAAATAAGTCAAACAAAAACAAGAATTTCCTTTTTTCAACAAAAACACACTCTAGATCTTCTTCAAAGATTCAAAATGACAAATTGCAAACCTTCTCCTACACCCTTTCAATATGGCATTAATCTTAGTACTTCCTACTCATCCCCTCTATGTGATGCAACTCTATATCATCAGCTTGTAGGGAGTCTGCTATACCTTACTCATACTCACCCATATATCTCATTTGTAGTTGGCCTCATATCCAGATTCTCTCATCAATCTCACTTCAGTCATTGGCAAGCAACAAAAAGGATCCTCCGTTACTTGCAAGGCAATACTCACTATGGGCTCTTCTACAAGGGAAAATACATGGATATCATTGGCTACATAGATTCATATTGGGCAGGTTCAATATAAGACATGTTCAACCTCATGCTATGTGTTTTTCCTTGGTTCTTCATCAATAGCCTGGTTATGCAAGAAATAACAAGCAGTAGCCTGATCTTCTACAAAGGTAGAAAACAAGGTAGTAATTTTGGCTAGTCAGGAAGCTCTTTGGATTCGTCAAATTTTGAGAGAATTTAGTTTCACCCATGAACATCTTATAACCCTTTGGTGTGACAATCAGAGCATAATTCATATTGCACACAATCCAGTTGAACATCAGTGAACCAAGCACATTGAGATACACATGCACTTCATAATGTAGCATATTCAGAGTGGGGACATACACTTGCAATATATTCCAACTTAAACACAAATTGTAGATATCTTCACCAAGTCATTTCCTTCTCCATGTTACCTTCAGTTGTGAGATAAGCTTGGAGTTATACAGTTGCATTGATTGGATTTATGAGGACAATCTTCGCCATACGAAGATAAGCCTCTCTTCTTCTAATAGTTGGTTTTTCTCCACAAGGATTTTTTCACCAACTATTTATTGTATATGAGTACCTAATCAAGCCAAGTTGTCAGGACTCATATTTATTTCTTGTATTAAGAGGACAATATTCATCATATGAAGACAAGACTCTCATTGTTGGTTTTTACCCATAGGGATTTTTCCACCAACAATATTATGTAAATGAGTACCTCATCAGGCCAAGTTGTCGAGACTCATCTTTCTTTCTTAGAGGACAATCTTTGCCATATGAAGACATGCCTATCATCTTCTCATAGTTGGTTTTTTCCCATAGGGGTTTTTTTACCAACTATCTATTGTATTAGGAGGACAATCTTTGCCATACGAATACAAGCCTCTAACTTCCTTTTGATTGATGGTTTTTTCCCATTGGGTTTTACCATCTCTTCAAATAAGTCATTGTACATGAGTATCTCATCAAGCCTTGTTGCTAGGACTCATTTGTACGATTCACCCCTAGTATCACTTAAGGGGTGTTAGAATAAGAGAATATTCTCTTAAGTTCCACTAGGATAGACACTTGAGTTTCCACTCCTCCATATATCAGGAGAACTCTCAGTGGTGTCTTCATCAGGTAAAATGAGTCGTAATCCAACGGATCTCAATGATCAAATTTGCTATTTATACATAGTTGATCCTTGGAATAAATTAATCAGTTCTATTTTATTTATTCAAACTCTTGTAATGATTTGCAGATCTACACTTGGGAATTCTAATATTTCCTTCATCCCAATTTGACTTCAAAATGAACATCAATTCCCCCTTGCCTTATACAGTTTTTCGTGTTGCAGTTTGAAAATAAATTTGCAATTTCTTCATTTCATTTGGTAATTCAAATGAAGTTCTTGCCCACGTGGCTATATTTTGGTGGTTCTACTATCATTTATCATTGGTTTTTATCTTCATTGTGTTTCATCCTCCTCTCACTCGAAGGTCTCCTCAGATTCTAAGGTTTCCACCACCATTCTTCCTTTCTTAACTGCAATGCATAAAAGGATTCGTTGGAACCTACAGAATGGGAAACAACATAACACACACCATTCCAAGTATGCAATTTACAGTAGGAAGTTCCACAAAGGTGAATGGATAAGTAACTTGTATTTATCTATTGGTATTACAAATCTAATTTGAAATCTCTTTTCTCTCTTAGCTAGCCCATTCTTAGACACAAGCATATAATTTATAACCCTTGTTGCACAACATGCCAATTGTTAGCTTTTCATTTCATCTTCCCGATATTGTCAAGATGATCCCCCATCATATATTGTGAATGATATATTTGTAATCTTCATGTATCTTTTTATTTGATACAAAGCAATGCAATCTAACTCATATAAGCTTTGTTTTATGCATTGCTTGAGTTTTTAATCAATATAGATTTATGAGTGATTTTATGATATTAACGTTCATGGATGCATATTAATGATTTGATATTTGATATTGATGATATATTGTGAATCTTGTGAGATTATCCTTCATATTTGTTAATAGCCTGAACCATCAAAATCCCATTAACTTTATCTTTACCCAACAAACTAAGGTTTATAAAAATTTTCTACACTAAAATATTGTTTTAAAAAGTTTTTAGCTTTTCAAAGGGTGATGTATTGAAAAGGAAAGTTTGTTCAATTGTTGGCTTTAGAGTGCAATGGGAGGGAGGGTTGTATTAGTTTGAGTCTTGGGCATGACTGGGCAAAGGCTTTATTATTAAAGAGTTTCATCTTAATTATCTTATGCAAGGATATTATTGTTATTGTTGTGGTTGTGAGTAGATGTTATCAAATGAATTGTAATTTAAATTACAATTAAAAAAAAAAATAGAAGGTAAGGAAATTTGCCAAATTTTAACACAAAGGCACAACTCCAGCAATCACTAATACTATTTGATAAGCCCCTTTCACTTATTATAAACTCTTTTAACTCATTGTACGCTCTTAACATGTTAAAACTTTATACATAACATTTTCAAGGTAATCATCACTAGTATGAATTAAATTTGTCACAAAGTTTACCGGTCATTTTATATGTTATTTTAACACTTTTCTGACTTCACTATTTTATTTTGTAGGATCACTATGCTTAAGTTAGTTTACTTTATTTTTTATTTTTAAAAAAGTGAGTCCACTTTTAATATTTTTATGAGTTTAATTTAAGAGAGTAATATTAAAAAAACTATTGGTGGAATTTTGTATTTTTTTTTTAATTTGTTTATGATATAAAAAATATTATTTTTCATTTTTTAATAAAAAAAGGATTGTGTTTGAGTTCTTTATCTTTGATCAATCATTAATTTCTTATTTAAAGCTTGAGAATTTATAATAAAAATAATTCTCATCTTAATTAAGTTGCTATATCTAGATACCTACATCTTTTTTCATAAAAATTTTGAATTTTTTATTTCCAGATTTTTGGTTGAAAAGTGACTTTTATTACTAAATAAATAATAAATACACTAATAACAAAAAAATGGGTGGTATGAAAACACACCCCAAAAAGTCAAATTAAGAGCCTCTCTAGAATCCTATATAGGAACCTAAGGTTTAAACACAAAATCAATCCTAGAATTTAAACAAAAACAACCACAAAGAAGTGAGAATATCTAAACCCTAAAGAGCTACAAAAATAGCACAGTATATGGGAGAGGATCCTTGTCGGATGGGTTACCCCACCCAACTTGAGTGTCCAATTCTTTAGGTATAGCCTTTGGCCACTAAACAAGGGGCATTTACCCAATGGTCAAGCAATGTCTTCAAGTTATCTACCTCGAGAGACATCTTGTTGGCTTGGGCCTAGATATGTAACAACATATTAAAGCAAATCATAGCTTTGGTATAAGTAGAGAAGTCTGTGGAAGCATTAAAATTAGAAAAAATAACATTATTATGGTCTTTCCAAATGTCAAATAGAATCTCTATTCTAAATAAGTGCCAAATTTGGTCAATGCTTGTAGGTATTCCACTCATATCCCCAAGGAGAATCATATGCCAAGAAAATTGCTTGGGTGTGAATGGTCTAAAGAAGTCATGAATCCAGGCCTAAGTTGCTTGGGATTTGGTAAAGAACTAGAATAAATGTTTTATGGTCTCCCAATGCTGATAAAAGTGGCATTTGGGGTTTCTCACCTCCAAGTGAATCGATCATTCCCAATCGATTATCCTTGGAAGAGAAAACACCAAGAGAAGTGGGCCAATTTGGGTTCCAGAGCTACATCCCAAACAAAGGAAAATTTGTATTGTTGGTCCTTGTTAGAGAACTGAAGACACCAACGAGCATTGAGCATGGGTATTATTGGAAAATGAGGGGAAAGCCATGAATACCCATTTTGGGTTTATAATTTCTAAAAGTATATGGATACCACCTCCAATATTTCCACCATGGACCAGTGCATTTGACCCCAATTTTATGGATAATATCATAGGGGAAAGCCCCCTAAACTGCTTGGAAGGTCTCATCCTACTCTTGGAGATTGAACTAGGACTTGACTTTAGACCAAGAAAGTTAATTTTTGGTGTGACTGAAAAAAGGTCAAACACAACCTTTACTCCTTTGTGAAGAAATATAGTGCCTTAATCCATGATATTTTGGCTAAAGCTTGATCTTTGTGCATGATAATGAGGGACCACCAAACTAATTGAAGGTTGATAAATAATCCATTATGCAGCCTATTACTATTCCACTGAAGCCAAGGCTTGAAAACCTCCTAAGTATTATAGATGCTTTTTGCTATGAAGGTGCCTTGAATCTGAATAGGCGCTTTCATGACCAGAAGTGAGGTAAACCCAAGTCCTTTCCAAGCTTTTCTCCCGTACAGGGTGTATGAAGAAATACAATTTCATAATGAAATTTTCTAGGCTTCATTGCCTTGCACAACTCTAATGATCCATTTGGCACAAAGAGTTATCCCTTACCTTTGGGTGTCTAGAAGACCCAATCCTCTAGAATCCATTGGGAGGTAGCAAAATTCCCAGGCCACTCTCTGGAAACATTTCCTGTTTGCTAAATTAGCCCACAAAAAGTCACGGATAAATTTCTCCAATTTCTAGTAAGAGGCTTTGGAAGGGGCCCAACATGAAGAGTAATAGACATGGGTGGTGGCCAAAATATTAGAATAAAATTGGAATTTTCCAGCTAAAGAAAGAGGCTTGGAAAGCCACTTGTGTAGCTTATGTTCCATTCTATCCAAGATGTATTTCCATAACATTGAGGATGAGGATTGGAAGACAAAGGGAATGCCCAAGAACCTAAAAATTTCTCTATGTTGGATTCATTTTCAATTATATCTATTGAACCAAATAGAATTTTGCAAAAATATTGATTGTAGCACTGAGTTTTTTGCCACTAGATGCTAGATACTGAAACCTCAAATAATGTGTTTAAGCAATACATGGTATTCTCAATGTTACCTTCCTCTTCAAAGAATGTCAAGAAGTAATCATTTGCAAAGTGCCCATTAGTTAGCTGCTATGAAGTGTCTGGAAGGGTAATCCCTTTCACAATCCCTTTGAAAATAATGTTTACTAAAAGATAACCAAATCCTTCAACAACCAAAACATAAAGAGTAGGATCAAGAGGGAAACCTTAGTGAATGGATACATGGAGATTAAAGGGTGAGGAATGTTAGCGATTAATTGAGAGGTAAGCAAAAACATAATTAAAGAGCATTTTAATAGTGCACAAAAAGGTAAGACCAAATCCTAGACCCTACAACATAGCCAGGATGAAGGACCATTTGATCCTATCATAAGCTTTAGAAAATTCTATTTTGAGGAAAATGACCTTTTATTGTGCCCATTAATCAGCTGCTATGAAGTGTTTGGAAGGGTAGCCCTTTAACTCTCCCTTTGAAAACATATGCTAAAAGATAACCAAATCCTTCAACTACCATAACATAAATATTAGAAGCAAGAGGGCACCCTTGGCGACTGAATCTATGGAGGCCAAAGTATGAGGATTATCAACCATTAATTGAGAGGCAAGCATATGCACCATTAAAGAGCATTTGAACATTGAGCAGGAAGGTAGGGCCAAATCCTTGAGCTTGCAACATAGCAAAGATGAAGGGCCATTCAATCCTATTATAAGCTTTAACAAAGTCTATTTTAAGGAAAATGACTCTCACAACCAACTCTTTAGGCCATTTAATAAATATAGATAATATAAAGCTCATTCTCAAATCAAGGGACCCTAAAGATATTTGCAATTGGAGACCCATCACCTTGCTAAATGTATCCTATAAGATTATAGCCAAAGCCATCGCTCTTAGGTTCAGGAATCTTCCCCCTTGATTATTCAACTAGAGCAAACTAGATTTATCAAGAGCAAACATATCTTGGATTTCCACTTTTTGGATCTTTAGTTTTCCTTGTAAATACAAATATTCTAAAATTTAACATCCTTCTGGATATTTTCCTACAACAACCTTCACAATACCAAAACTACACCTCCACTGTCTATACACCACATCTTAGTAGAGTAATATTTCCAAAAATTTGCTTTATCAAAGTCTTCTTTACTAGATCATGACTGTTAGTTTTCTTCCTAAAGCATAAATACAACCACAAGAACTACAATAAATAGTTTAGCATCTTAAAAAGTAGAAAGTCTAATCCATACTTTATCCCATAATCCAACCAAAAACCAACAACTCAATTAATCCATTCAACCATGAAGTCCATCTAATGCCATCTTATTTTGCTTTGGCATACAAAACTTCCACTCGCATCCTGAAATCATAGTCCACTTTACCAAATCTAGACTATTAGTTTTCTCCAACGTATTGATCTAAAAATGGTTCCCCTAAAACATTTTGTATTGGAACAATATT
Organism: Wollemia nobilis; assembly: GCA_028583015.1. Lineage (NCBI taxonomy): Eukaryota > Viridiplantae > Streptophyta > Pinopsida > Araucariales > Araucariaceae > Wollemia > Wollemia nobilis. The sequence goes on along the minus strand of JAQPPZ010016983.1, from coordinate 6,667,976 downwards.
TTGAATTTGCAATGTTTTGTTGGCTTCATCTATACTTAATACTTCCTCTAACTATGGAGGAGAAAATTTAACTTCATGATCCTCTATCAAAACCCCTTTATTAGTTTGCCTATCTGCATATTTTTCCCCTTTCCTTAACGTATGTGTAAACCTAATTTATTCAAACTCTGTAGCAAGATTTTGTATTTCCACAATGATCTCTTGTATGTTCCATGGAGCCTTTATTTTCCTTAAAATTACATTACTATTAATGAATCACCTTTTATGCATACTCTTATATTTAATTTTTCTACATATTTTTAATCCTTCTAATGTCGCCCAAGCTTCAACTTCATTATTTGTCTTATATCCATTATTGAAAGCATAATGTGATAAAATATCACCCTCACTATTTATCATTATTCCTCCTACTGGCCCTAGTTTTCCTTTATATGATCCATCAAAATTCAATTTGACCAACTCTGCTTCCAGTGGTTTCCATTTTATATTCTTTGTCTTCCTTTTGTTTCTCTTGTTATCAACATCATAATACCATTTTATAACTCGAATCCATCTATTAGGGATATTTGCTTCAAAATTAGGGATTGGGTGAGTTGATAGGGCTGGTTTAGACTCTATGGTTAAACAAATATTCCTTTTTATTTCCTTTAAATAATTTTTTGTTCCTTTCTAGACATATTATCAAAAGTATTGTATCTTTCTATTTATCCTAGATTCTCTAAAATACCCCACTTTTAAAAGTGCTCTACCATTGCTTTAACCATTCCTCATTTCTACCATTCATCACCATGCATTTACCAAACATATTGAGAATCCATTGCCATAGTTCCTGGACTATTGAGCAGTGTCCCAAGAGATAGTTTATACTCTCCTTTTTACATAGAACACATTGTGAGGGGCCATGAAAAACCCTTTTCATTAGGTTATCCTAGGATAAAATTTTCCTGTGACCTACTAGCCATACTAACATTTTGACTTTAGAATTCTTGGGCTATCCCAAATATCTCTTCATATTCTTGCAGTATTCCTATTTTATTGGTGCTTTACATTATATCCACTTCTTCCTGTGTATTCTCTTGGGCTATTCAACTCCCAAATTAGCTTATCCTTAGCTCCCCTTGAAATATTCATTGTTGTTATATTTTTTTCTCAACTACCTCCTACCAAAACTATCCAATATACTTGTTAAAAATCTTATTTCCATTTGTATCTTCCTTCCTAATCATTGTACATAATGTTTGAAACCCTATAACCATATTTATCTTGAAGTAATCTCATCCATGGTGTCAAAATTGGATATAGATTGAGTGGTTTTTTATCACACTAAGAATCAAGCCTAATATATATTTTTCTCTAGTTTCCCATATTAGAACCTTAATCACTAGATCAATTAATTTTTTTAAAACCGTTCCATATTGAGTGAGAATGCAATAAATATTAAGCTTGGGTTATTGGGCTCAACATACTTAGAAGAATTATTGCCCATTATTTTTTACTCTCTTTGTACAATCTCCAAATTAATTTTCCCCTTGAAGCTTAGATTGAATCCATCCTATATTTTTATCATCACACACTTTGCTCCATTTCACCAACAACAATTTTCTTTTATCATGTAATCCTGACCACAAAAATGACCGCATAAGATAGATTACACTTTTTTATACCATTTTTGGCATAATATACAAGGATGTGTAATATGTTGGAATGACTTGTAAGATTGATTTAATTAGCTACACTTTTTTTTTGTTAACGATAACCATCTACCTTTCCATATTGGTAGTTTATTATGAAATTTACTTATAATAGGATTCTACAATTCTATCCTCATTTTACCCTCAAATAAGGGGATCCCTAGATATGTTGTTGATAAATTTACGTACTCCATTTGAAGTAACCTACATATCCTTGTTTTGATTCTAGATGGAGTTTTTAGGAAGTAAGTTTTGGATTTTGTCGTATTAACTTTTTCCCCAATGCTCTTTTATATTCCCTTAATAAATTATTCAAATCTCTAACCTCATTTTCCCCTACCCTCCCAAAAAATGATGTACCATCTACAAACTATTGATGGATGATGTTGATGTTATTACTAGCCTTAAGTCCACTTATTAGCCCATATTTGTATGCCCTCTTTAGGTTCCTTCCAAATACCTTTGCCATAATAATGAATAGATATGGTAATAGAGGATCTCCTGATCTAATACCCCTCTTGGCTTCTAATAATTCTATTACTAGCCCATTGACTAGAACTAAATATGATACTATAGAGACAAGATTTAATCCATCTGACCTATTTCTTCCCAAATCCAAAATTTTCTAATATTGCAAAAAGAAAATCCCATTTAACCCTATCATAGGCTTTACTCAAATCAAGTTTTAAGATCATTTTTTTCTCTTTTATTAAAGCTATTGAGTGTATAATTTCATGAGCTACTATGATCCCATCCAAAATGTGTCCCCCTTTCACAAATCCTCATCGCTCTTTTGAAATAATTTTGTCTAATAGTGGTCTTAATCAATTTTCCATCATTTTGGATATTATTGTATATGCCATTATGGACCTGAATGAATCAAACAATTCTACATTCTTATTTTTTGGAATCAAGGTAAATATATGTTGTATTTATTTTATAAGGTATGTACTATTTTACCCTAGATTGTTCCACTTCTAATAATAAATAATCCTTCACTATTTCCCAGTAATGTTAATAGAATGCTCCAACGAGTCCATCTAAACCTAAGGATTTGTTCTTATCAAAAGAGAAAAGACTTGAATGAACTTCTTCTAGAGTAGTTGTGCTCACTTTGAATAACACTCAATTTGAAGTCTTGGGCATGTTCCATTTAGTGAGGCAAGGATGCCCACTTGCTTCTTCTCTATTTATCCTAGCTGCATAAGCCCTTGGATATCTCTGGCTACCCAAGTGTCTCAGGAAAACATTCAAGAAATTTCTCTTTCCAATTTGCCAGCTCAGTTGGTTAATGGGAACTTTTTTGATGATTCTTTCCTGACCATTAGGGAAGATCAAAAATATGTGTCCAATGCTTTGCATTGCCTTGATATTTTTTTTGTAGCTTCAAGCTCTAGCATTCAGTGATGTAAGACTGCTTGCTTTCGATAGTCTACTAATCCTTACCCAGATTGGATTTGTCAATATCCCTGGCAATGGATTCAACCTGGTGAAGTTTTTAAGTTTCTGGGTATTCCTTTTGCTTTTTAGAGTACCTCTACTCAACTCTGGAATCATGTGCTCCAGAGAGTTGAGAAGCTTTCTTATTGGATTACCAAGAAACTCTCCCTTGCAAGAAAATTCTAAGTTCTCTTCAAGATTTTGGCTACCACTCATGTGTATTTTTCTTCCTGCTAGACTCCATCCCGAGCCTGTTACCAAAAGCTAGATAAACTGTTGCGAAATTTTATTTGGGCTAGATCTTCCCAGAAGAAGGGATTTCATAGAGTAGCCTGGGAATTTTGATGTCTTCCCAAGTCCTTTGGTGGGATGGTTTGTTTGAATGTCAATGCCACAAATTTGCTTTGTGTGCAAAGTGGGTTTTTAGAGCTATTGACAACCCAGAAGCCTGGAAGGTCCTAATTTAACATTGTATTTCTACATGCCTTCCTTTGGTTAATAATTTTTGGTGAGGGATGCCTCTCCCACATATTGTTACAGCTCCTGTGTTTATTAAAATTCAAGTCTCCTTTGTGATGCAGAGCATTTGGCGAGCTTGGGAGGCTCTTAAACCCTGGCTTTGTTGGTCTAGTGATGGGCAGAAAAAGGGGCTTCCATAGCCTCTTAATGTGTGATGGTCATATGTCATTACTTACCAAGGCTCTCCTTTGGCCTCGTTTCAATGGATTCATGCTCAATGATTTCTCAAGAAGGGAATTGCTACCATTTCTAATTTCTTCTCTTCTCATACCAAAGATTGGATTTCTTGGGAGGTTTTCAAACAACTTCATAATGTAAAGCCAGAAGATAAGACCACGTATGATGTTGTGTTAGATAGCATTCCCTTCTCTTTTTGGTTAAAAATTACCAGGTATTTCTAGAAACCTTGGTGGTCAGACTGGACTTGGCCTAAGAACATCCCGTTAATTCAGTACAAGGCCTATTTGGGATATTCCTAGCTTTTTTCACACTTACCCATGGTGGGTAAGTTGAACAAGCACTGGGACTTAATCTCTAGACCTTTACAGTGGAAATCACATTTTAACATGGCATGGGCCTCTTATCTTGAGCCAAAGCTGGCTTTTCTTGCTTGGAGTCTGCTTCTTCAAGGTTTGCCTGTGGGGCAATGGTTGAAATACTTGAGCGTGGCGAATCCCAAATGCTATTTTTGTAATGAACCTGAAGATTGTACTCATGTTTTTTGGTCATGTCGTAAATCTCAAATGGCTTGGAAGTGGCTGGAATCTTTCTTTCGACCTTATATGGCCACTTATTTTTCTTGGTACCATTCCCTGCTAGGCGATGCTCCGGATTTTTCTATTCCTCTTGTGCCTGTATGAAATATTTTTAGAGTTAATATTATTTTTCACTTATGGAAGACCAGAAATAATATAGCTTTTTCTGGAGACACAACTTTTGATTCCTTTTCTTTAAGTGATAAGTATGTTGTATTTTTACTCTTGGCTATAGGTACAGGTTCAAGTGGAAAAAATCCATATTGACATTCAGTACCTAAGGACTCTCCTGGACCATTGGACCAATGCGTCATGCACTATCAATCGAGTCCCCCCAGATTTTATGTCACAATGCCATGCTGGCTCTCATTATCTATCTCGTTGAGGATGCAGGGCATTGCCATAGGCTAGGAGACACTAGTCTCAACCTCCACCAGTGACCAAACATCGTTACTCAGTTGGTGTTGGTAATTCACGACTAGTGAGTGGATGGGATGTCTATCCAGTACCTTCACACCAGGTTGCAGGTTGGGGAGGTGCGATCATGGCGGTACCAGTTAATGCTCTGGGCTAGCACGGTGATGGCCAAACCCCCTGCCCCCAAGTTATAAATGCACAAGAGGTTAATGGCGTTGTTGATATAGGCGATATTAGCACTGATGATAATGGTTGGGATGCGCCATGATGACAATGTGGATAATTTTGTTCCCCCCATGACGTCTGGAAATGATTTCTGTTCTGCGAATGCATGCTTTTCTTTGATTTTTGGCTAAGAGGATGATTTTAATTCCCTTATTTTTGTGTTAGCCAACTAAAAAATTTATATTTGTTGTTTGGTTTCTCCTAACCGTATGTCGTTAGTGTAATTTTTTGGATCCTACTCGGGTGTGCGTATCCACCCACTTTTTATATTGATTAAGTTGTTTTTTTAATATAATATAGTTAATTTTATTCAAAATAAAAATTAACTTTAAATTAACCTTATGTCTCCTACTTCTCAAAATAAACTTTATTAAACTTCATAATAAACTTCAACTCAAAAAACTTATAACTCCTATCTTAACTTTAACATAGTCTTTATTTTATAATTCCTTATTTCTCCTTTTAATAAAACCTTATAAAAACATTATATCTTTCAAATTAAAGTGGCATTTGATAAATCTTGTCAGCTGGCACGAGTAAATATGGCTTCGCCTAACCTCCCTCAGCCTTAAGGTCCCTCCTCTATTTCTTTGGGGCCTTGGCATAGGAGGTTGAGAGGGTGACATTATCCAGCATCATATTATTCTGTCAATGCTTACACTAGTGCTGGATCTCCTCTTGAAGTGGCTCCCTTTGAGACTGGTTTTGTTTTTGGCCTCAGGTCTTGTCTTTACGATGTTGATTGTTTGGATGGCCTTTCTCCTCGAGTTTAATTTTTTCTATCTCTTTTTTATTATAACCAATTGAATATAATTATTGGTTCCAATAAAAAAAATACCTCCAAGAGCGCTTCCAAGATTTGTTCGACTGTGAAGACCAGTGTTGTGTTTTGATTGCACTTCCAAATCACGCGCCATTCTTTTAATTGCCATATTTGGATGCTGCAGGCAAGCGTTACACTTGCACAGGCGTTACACTTTATTGTGTTGTTATGATTCTTCAACAACGATGTTTGCACTCAATGAAAAACTATTGTGCTTGCTATTATGCTGCCACAGGTATACAACTTCACTATAACTTCCACTCTGGTTTCCATCACTGATCTACTACGTAGCTTGTCTTTAATATTCTTGAATCTTACGCTCAAAAAATGGTTGCAGGGACATTTCCCAAGATTTCATCAGTCTTCAATTTTAGCCACCAAGTCAATTATTTCTCAAAAGAGTTTGGATATCTCTTCTTTCCAACAAATCAACGGTTGTATTGCATGCGTTTGTGAGCATGGCCCCTGGATTTCTTCTTCTTCTCTTGTTTGGTGACCTTGGAGGTCTGACCTCTCATTTTTTTTTTTTGGAGGCACCAATGAGACATAATACTATCCTTTTACATGGACCAAAGAACCAATGTAAAGCTGTCTGGTGCTTCACACAGTCACACAAAAGCTATATCCGCTCTAATATTATTTTGGGCAGTTTTAGAATATTTTGAGAGCTGAAATAGACGCCCATGTGGATGAACTTATGAATGAAGTTAATAAATTGACGGCTAAATATTTCTACAGCTCCTTTGCAAACAGCTAGTGTTTGGTCTATCAGTTTATTTTTTTTAAGATGGACCAGACATTATTTACTTTGAATCTTGACCAGATTTCACCTGGTACATGGAAGCGGCTCCGTTTTAATTTCGCACAGTAAGAGACCAGTATTCAGGGAAATATTGGGATTCATCTCAACTTTTAGAATATAATTTTTAATTAACAATGTGATTATATATAAGCATGATTATATATAACTACACATCATGCGTTATATCTTTTTACATTATAAATCTTATTTGTAATAGAATGCCCACAAAGTCACTTGTTGACCCTAAGATTTAATTAATAAAAAAATTAAAGATTTAAAGGATGTAAATTTAGGCATAGTCAGAAATAAATCTGTAAAGCTTTTTATAGTATAGATAGGTATTAATATAGAAGGAAATTTTAAAGGAAAGATGAGAATGTTGGTTTAAAGAATTATTTATTTTTATTTTTTAGTTATTTATAAGTTTTTATATTATTTTAATTTTTTTAAATAATTAATAAATTTATCTTTATCAAATTTTTAAAACTTATAGCATTTAAGCAATATAAGTGTTCATTTTAACTAAATAGAAGAGATTTACTGTGTATCTTATTATTAGAGCTTATTCTTTGTTCTCATGTTTTATCCATACAATACTCCTCAAGTGCAAACTTTTTCTTAGTTGGGCTTGTGGTCGTGCAAACTTTTTCTTAGTTGGGCTTGTGGTCGGATGGCAACGATTGTCCTAATACTTTCATTCATATTCTTCTTGACTTTTCATAGCATTTTGTAGCTTTGATATCATTGTTAGCTTTTCAAACATATTAATTCACATAAAGCTTTATCCAGGATCAAATATAAATCAAACATATGCCACTAATAACAATGAATACAAATCAAACATATGTCATTAATAACAATGAATCTCAATACTGGAATAATAACAATATCTCACAACTATAACTCAAATGTACATAATATCAAAAAATTACAAGAACAATTCAGATTGATTACATTGCAAGGAGCTTTATCTCTAATATATAATTTTAAATGACTTTTTAGTACTTCAACTATTGCTCGCGTCAAACATCCAAGAGATGCAACCTTTCATATTCCTCTAATAAAAACAAAAATCTCATCTGGCCACATATCATGTGACTCTTCATTCTCTGTCCTGAAACTTTACCCTTTCTCTTATATTGACATATACATTATATAAAATATAAATCATCTACAAAAAAAAATTAAAAGGGGGTCTATAATATAATACTTCTGACATATGGTTAATCGATTTATAAGTTATAAGATTCTAAACCCTAAACCCTCAATTGGTCATTTGAGACCTTGCTAGAAACATAGAAATGCTTGCCTTGGTAAGGCCTCAACAAATCCTATGGATCTTGCCATCTTTGAAAATGTAAACATTCATTATTTCTACTTATAGTGGTGATCCTAAATCCCATGATAGGAATAATTGCTTAGAGCATTCATGAGTAAAACAAAAGCATGAGACATTATGGAGGAGTTGCGTACAACCCCTATAAGGTCCTAGACTTGGAATTACGCAAGACATCTCCTTATCAGTGATAGTGATTAAGAGAATTACTAGGTAAGATGGAGATGCCTAAATATAGGGTTGCTAATATTATACCCATAATTCCAATGTTTTATGAGATACAATACATTCAATCACATAGGAAAAATATTTGTATTGATGAACATCCTATTCTTATTTTGATTATCAATTTTCCTTTGAAAAACATGATTGTTTCCAATTATTTAACAATAGTTAATGATATGCTATTAATTATTACAATGGAATATATTGATATGGTTTTTTTAGGGCTTTGGTTTGTGAAAGGGAGTGGTACATATACTATGCCTTTGTCCTTGATCAATAAGCTAAATATTTCTAGAGAGAAAATCTTGTCTAGTAGAAACTATTGCTATGCTTATAATGGCCATCCATAAGACCATATTGGTTGCATTTGAATATCAATTTTAGTAGGTTCTAAATAAGTTAGAGTGAATTTTATGGTATTTAATATTATGACCAACTACAATATTCTATTAGGTAGATCTTAGACTAGTAATATGAGAGCCCTAGATTTATTTGCTTGTCAAGTGGTTAATTTTACCTATAATGGTAATGTTCACCATAGAAGGAGATTTAGATTCTGTAATATCCCGACTTGGTAGGACCTTCATGTTTATAGTTAAAATGACTGTGTGTGTTAGAGTATATTACATTATTTGATATATACCAATTTACCACCTTGGGTACATAACTAGAGGAGTTTACTTTAGAGTAGAGTTTGAGTTACTTCATGCAATGTAATAAATGCACGAGTGTTAGAATGTGCAATGATATAAATGTGCATGTAGTCCACATGTACATGAGTTATAGGATAATATAGATGAAGAGTCATGGGTAGATTAAAGGTCAAGGAACATATCTTCATCAGCAGGATCCTCATCGATGTCTATTTTTGGTAGTATGGCAACTCAGATTTGCTCAATTTCAATGGTGAGACCTCTAATTTTGTGAGAGAACTCGTCGATCGAAAGCTTTGAATTCATCATACCAAATTGATGTGTTACTTGCAAAGCAATGAAAACCACTAGGGAGTCCACCTTGAGCACAAGATCATGAACACATTATGGCATGAGTGCACCACATCATGAGAAAACGAACATAAAAATGGTAGATATTTAGGAGTTGAGAGTTTGAGATCGTCAAATCAAGTAAATTCAAAGTGATCGATGATCGCGTACAGATTTTAAAAAGTGATTATCCATAAATCCAACAAAAATATCTATAAAAGAAGTGAGTCCACCAGACCAAGATCCGTGAGAGGTTTTCTCATTCCTATTTAAAACCAAAAATTAGCCTGGAAGAAGAGGATACTTGCCTACCCAATGCTTGGCTATGATACCAAACTAATGTGAACATAAATTTACAATATACACGAAAAGTGTGAGCAATCAAAAACCGATTTATATTACCAAAAGATACCTATAAATAAGTATTACAAAGCTTTCAATCAGATAAGGTTATCTTAAATAATGGCGGTTACAACCCTTATCCGTTAAAACTAACAACAAAATAAAACAAGTGGTCGTAAATAAGATATTATTTATTGGCTTAATACATTATTCTCTATCAGCAACATTACCAGCTGCTAATTTATAGAATTCAAAGGAGCATTGAGAAGGAAAATTAAAGCCACCAAACTACAATTTTAGGGCAACAAGTTAGAGGGTTTCAAAGTTGCAAATAGGTGAGCTAAAGAGTTGTTTAGGATAGCAAGGAAGAGCTACGATTTCATTCATTACAAGGCAATAATTAGGTGATTCAAATCACCAAGTTATTCATCATCTTCAAAGGTCCTTGAAGGTAAGCAACGTTGGTGCAAAAGGTTCATTATTTGAAATTTAGTTTACAGTTTGTTATTAATTTTTATTAAAAACACCATATTAGAGTTTAAAAATTGCAAGGAGAAGGTTGTATTTTAAAGTCTTCAAGGGAGGGCAGAAGATAATTTTTACAAGGGTTATAACCTACACACAAAAAGGATTTAGATATATTTTGAAAGAAAGGAAAATATCAACATCCTACCTTCTAGTTAAAGCAAAGAAGACATTATCTATAAGTGAAAGTTTGCATAGATTATAGTGCATATTTCAAGTTACTTTGAGACTTCATTTACATGAGCAATAAGAAGAAATTGTTATTGTAGTTATTAAAGGTACACTAAGTATTTAAGTGAAGGTTGAAAATTAGTGCAAAGTTAAGTCATCATAAAGGCATATTAGTTGCATGATTAAGATCTTGGATTTATTATTTCTAAGTTAACCAAGCAAAGAAATTATTGGAGAGAGTTGTCTAGCAAGGGGGACAATATTATATCATTATTTGCTCTCAAGAAGTAGAGAAATGAGCCACCATATCCAAGTAGAAATAAAGCTTGCAAAAGGATATTTAAAGATTTCAAACTTTGGTGCAAGTTAGGGTATTTTATTATAACTATTTGCATTACATTATTGCACCATATCTCACTTGTCCTACCTAGCAAAGGAGGATAAAAGATAGAGTGTCTTAAAGACACTAAAATAACAAGCATCCTATGTCTACAAAGTGACCAAATTATCAAGTTTTTAGAGAAAATTTAGCAAGGAAATAGAGCTAATGAAGGGCTCACATTAGCCAAGTTTCAAGGTGTCTAAAGACACCATATCCATACCAAATCCAACATCTACAAGTGACATTAACCTGCAACATAAAATGTCTACGTAAGGAGCCCATCATCTATTGCATATCTACGTAAAAAAATAGCATAAAGGATCTACGAAGAAGGCTATCATCCATTACATACTAACATAAAAAGGATAAGCACTAAGGACAACACATCACAAGCATAAATAAGCAAGTTAAACATGAAAACAAAGGTGCATTACCAAGCTACAGTTTGGAAAAACCACTAGTTGAGAAGAAGCACCTAAATCTACCATTGCAGCACCAAAGAACCACCATTGCAATACCCTAGAACCACCATAGCTAGAGCCAACCTAATAGCATCACCATTTGATTGGAAATAAAGCATTGAATACAAGATACAAAGAGCATTCACTGGAAAGAAGTATACAAGGAATAAAAGGCATTGAAGGGAGTCATACATGCATGGAATTGGAGTGCCACATGCAATTTAGAGCTAAGGTTTATTGTACCACTTGGCACATCTAAACAAGATGTCCATATATTAATTTAATATATGCCTAATAAAGAAGTGCTCAAAGAGAAAGTAATACCTATTGTTGAGTGTTGAATAACATCATTTGGAGGTTATAAGGCATAATCATCATAGCTTATCATTCAAGGGAGATATGAGCATTAAAGTATCTAAACCAATGCCCATCAAGAACATAACTCCTAAAGCACCACGTGTCTAGAGTTTTAAGGAGCATCCAAACTATTTAAGCACCTAGTATTGAAGGAGAGCACAAAGAATAGAAGGCACACAGTCAAGTATTAAAGAAGGGAGTCAAAGCACCGTTAAAAATGAGAAGAAGGAGCCTATTAACATTGATTGATTTTTTCCATACACAGGAGACTAGAAATACATGCTTGGGTTAAATAGTCACTCCATAGACCAATCAACTTGCACAATACACTTTAAAATGAAAGTAAAAGACTTTACATTATTCAATATTTACTTTCCTAAGTTTAGGGAGTTATAAGGTGCCTAATACAAGGTTGAAAGTAATTTATTAATGCATTGAAATATCAACCTTAGAAAGTAAGAAAGCAATTTTAGCAAAGGAAGTATATATTGGAAGATATTATAAATTGCTTGAGATTTAAACATTACAATATTTACAAATAATCAATTTAGGATATATAAGGTTTTCAACATTAAAAAAATTTAAATATTAGTTTGCAAATATTATTACTTTCTAAAAATCTCAAATTAGGGAGTTATAAGGTATACTACTTCAAATTTTAGTTTCTTAGAATTTAGAAAAATTAAATCATTGAAAAGTGAAGGATAAAGGAGCAAATCCATTAATTGCTTAGAAGTTGAAAATTGCATTTTACATTAGTTTCTTACATTAATTCATGAGACCGCAATGTACACCCCTTAACTGCTGTTCCGAATGTACTCTGTTTTACTCTCTCTTTATTATTTTCTGATTTGTATTTTTTTGTATTATTTTTTTTAATGCTTTGAAAGGAAAATGCTATGCATGAAATAACTTCGAAAAATGCCACACTCAAACTGGAAAGGAACCAAGATGAAACTACACACTAAATAACAATATTTTATTGAAATTTCTGACCTGAAATTGCAAGTACAGATCTGGTATTAAAGTCTGAAATTGTACAATGCACAACTGAAATCACTAAAATGCTTGTAACTTCTTCAATCGGACTCCGAATCACCTCCCGTAAAGTGCAATGAGCTCGTATTTACTTGTTGATCAGATCTGGACAGTAATATCAGAATTGACTATTTTTCTATTGCACACTTCCCTAGGAAGCTGCACGATCTCCCTGGATGGTACAATCAGTAAAATAAGTTAATGACTGCACTTACAAACCCTGAAATCACCCCTAAAGGGGTCGCCCAAGCATGAGAAATGTGTGATAAAAAACCCAGATTAAAACCCTTGCTAAATAATGAGTTATGAACCAAACACACTTTCCAAAGCCCTCCAAAAAATAGTTCGATCTGACCCAGAAATGAAAATTTACTCTTTAGGATGCAAAAATAACTTCTACCCAGATGAAGATGGCCAAAAACTAAAATACCCAGATGATCACTTTGCCTGGAACCCAAACTTCAAAAATCCTCAAACCCTACTGCTGAATCTGTGATGCCCAATTGAGCCCTCTATGTAAGGACTCCAATAATATGACTAGGTGAGATATTCCAACCACGAAATCAGAGATACTCATGAAGGTTTTCGTCTCCACAAGCCTCAAGCTGCAATTTTCTCCATGAAAACTGGCACAGTTTCTCCAAGATAGCAAAGATGTGAATGAATCCAAAAATTCCAAAAACTCCTTTTTATGAAAGCTACGCCCATCTTGGATTTGGAACCAAAAAACATAAAATTTAATATTGTTTTATTTCCTTATCTCTCCTTGGAGTGGGGGCCCAACTTGTACCCCATCCTAGTTGATATAACATTGTTTTTAAAAGAGGGCCCTTTTATGTCCCTTTTTAAAGTCACTTTATGACTTAATAATATAACTTGAATTTATTAATTTATTTACTCACCAAGGGAACACCAACTTAGACTTGGGAAAATATTCCATCCACAAAATAAATTATTCTACGAAATTGGAAGAACTACATCAGGCCCACACTGCTAAAAATAGCAATATCTATAAATAGTAACCCCCATGAACGGATGAATCCCCTAGCAAAAGCATTGATCACCAGGGAACAACTCAAATAGGGTTCCCAATCACCTCAGTTTAGCCTATGGGAACATAGGAATAGGGTAAATTACCATAACTGACTGACTACTCAGAAAGGAGACATTACAGTCTGCCCTTCCCAAAGATTGCTTGTCCTCAAGCAATACCAAATCATACTCCAGTCATCCGTTAGCTCCTGGCTACAGTCACAAGTGATACTAGGATCCCATAACATCCTCAAGAAAATTCCACCACGCTGATGCTGTACCACTCTGATCACAATAAAGAATACATTGTGCCAGAACTACACATGTCTCAATTGCAACATCATGATAAGATCACCCAATGATCAGAGCCACTGGATTCCCAAAATCAAATCAAGCTCTCCTATGCTGACCACATAAAAATCGTCGCAAATATCATGGTTACCCACTTTCATATTCGACTATGGCACCATTTTAGAACATATAATAGTAAATCCATCTGCTACCATCACCTGAAAGCTGTCTATATCTTCTATTTTCAATCCTCTTCGTGCAACCAATCCCTCATCAACAAAGTTGTGAGTTGCACCTGTATCAATCAATGCAACCACACGATGTCCCTATAATACACCACGTATCCTCAATAACTGTAAGCTCTTAAAACTATGTAATTGTAAGCAATAGTTTACTCCAATATCAAAAAACAAATAATATTGCTATGCAGACATTAGGTTTGAAAATGAATAATCAAACCTAATATATAGGTTACAAAATAGTAAACCTAACAAGGTTAGCGTAGGATGTGCTAACCACCTAGAAAATAGAATATGCCAAATAACCAACTAAAATATCTCAGGATATTTTAGCTATTAACCTAAGTTAATCTAGGAGGTAATTTATACAATGGTAAATATCTCCTATGGTAGAAAAGTAAATGTAATAATCTATGTAGTGTAATGCAATACACTACCTATTTTACCCTAACATCCCCCTTTATTACATTACTTTGATATACAAAGTTTACTCTAGAACAGTTGAAATTTGACACGTCCAAGTGCCTTTGTAAAAATGTCAGCAACTTGTTCATCGGTGGGAATGTGTTGGAGCTTGATTCTGTGCTTAGGAACTTCATCACGAATAAAATGACAATTTGTGTCAATATGCTTTGTTCGTTCATGATGTACTGGATTCTTGACCAAGTTCAAAACACCTGAGTTGTCGCAAAACATGTGAATAGGAAGTTTCTTTGGTAGGCCCATGGTAGTCAAGATGCGACTTAGCCATATCGCTTCACACATAGCTCCACATGCAACGCGATATTCTGCCTCAGTTGAAGATAAAGCAACCACCTGTTGCTTTTTACTATGCCATGAGACAGGACCAGATCCAAGATGAAATACATACCCTGATGTTGATTTTCTATCATCTATGGATCCAGCGTAATCAGAGTCAGTGTAACTCTGTAAGAAGAATGAGTTATTCTTCTTATACTCTAGACCATAATCTACACTACCCTGAATGTAGTGAAGAACCCTCTTAGTTGCTTTCCAATGAGAGACCTTTGGTTCTTGCATGAACCGTGAAAGATAGTTTACAACATAAGTAATATCTGGTCTAGTATTAGTCAGATAGATGAGGCTTCCAATCATCTATCTATAAAGTGTGCCATCTACCTGTGGTGAGTCATCATATCATGATAACTGAAGCCCTGATTCCATTGGTGTTGCTTTGGGCTTACAATCAGTCATACGATATTTTTCTACTAAAGTCTTGGCATATTTTTTCTGAGTCACCCTAAGATGATTCTTCTTCTATTCTATCTCAAGGCCAAGACAGTAGTGGATAAGTCCTAGATCTGTCATATCAAATGACTCTTTCAAGTCATCTTTCACGGTGTTAATAAAGTTCTCTGAATTTCCAGTGATGATCAGATCATCTACATATAACACAAGAATCACTATTTCAGAACCTGTATTCTTGATATAGAGATTTGCGTCAGATGGACTTCTCTTAAATCCATGTTGCAGTAGGTGACTATCCATTTTTATGTACCATGCTCTTGGGGCTTGTTTTAGCCCGTATAATGATTTGACCAATTTGCAAACTTGTTGCTCATGGCCTTCCTCAGCATATCCAGGAGGTTGAGTCATGTACACCTCTTCTTTTAAGTCACCATTTAGAAAGGCACTTTTTACATCCATATGATGTAATTTCCATCCGAATTGTGTTGCCATAGCACAAAGCACTCGAATGGTGGTCATCCTTGCTGTAGGAGCAAAGGTTTCCTCATAGTCAAGCCCTTCCTTTTGAGCATAGCCCTTCGCCACAAGATGGGCCTTATGCTTATCTATGGTGCCATCTGCCTTATATTTTACTTTGTAAACCCATTTGCAGACCTATGGGTTTCTTTCCTTTAGGCAAATCCACTAGCTTCCATGTTTTATTCTTTATGAGGGAGTTATGTTCTGCATCCATAGCTGCCTTCCAATGAGGCAGTCTAAGTGCTTCATCAACTGTAGAAGGTTCATTTTCATCATATGCTGACAGGTAAACCCTCTCCTCATCTATTTCCATATCATCTTCCCTTGGTAACTCTCTATCAATAGAAAGCTCTTGAAAATCTACACAAAGATCATCAACTGAAGTGGATGCTTCATTCTTTTCTTTCTGAGTCATGCTTCGTGTCTTTGGATGATTGAGAGTAAGATCAGGTGGTGAAGTGAGCTTGGAATCTTTCATTGTGCTTGTAAACCATTTGGGAGGCTTTTTCTATTGTGGAGGAGGAAGTGGTTGTTGCTCCTCATCATCTAGGTATACTGATGTAGTGTTGGGTGTGAAAGCTTCATCAAACACTACATCTCTGTTGACATGTATTTTCTTGGTAAGTGGGTCTATCAATCGATAGCCTTTTGAGAATTCATCATATCCAAGAAAAACACATGGTAGGGACTTCTCATCTAATTTCTTTCTTTTCTCCTTGGGTATATGCATAAAAGCCTTACACCCAAATACCCGTAGATGAGATATGGAGGGTTTCCTTCCACTCCATGCTTCCTGAGGAGTCATACCTTCAAGAGCCCTTGTGGGTGCCCTATTCAGAAGATATACTGCAGTTTGAACAACTTCAGCCCAGTAAATTTGCTCAAGATTGGCTCCCTTAAGCATACATCAAACCATTTCCATAATGGACCGATTTCTTCTCTCAACAACTCCATTTGACTGAGGAGAGTAGGTTGTTGTCAACTGTCTCTTTATCCCATGTGTCTATAAAAATGAGGAAAATTCCTTTGATGTGTATTCCCCCCTCGATCTGAATGGAGGGTCTTGATGAAGCATCCTGATTCTTTCTCAACTAGCTTTTTGAACTATTGAAAATAGGTAAATGCTTCAGACTTCAATTGTAAGAAGAAGACCCACATATTGCGTGAGTGATCATCGATAAACAATTGAAAATACCTTTTCCCTCCACAACTAGTAGACATGGGACCACACAAATTTGTGTGAACCAACTCCAAAGGTACCTTAGCTCGAAAGGAGCTAGGCTCAAAGGGTACTCGATGTTGCTTTCCTGACAAGCAATCGAGCACACCGGCAAAGTAGATGAAAGAGTAGGCAGTCCTTTCACCATTTGATATTTACTCAATTCTAGTAAATATCTTGAACTTAAATGCCCAAATCTCTTATGCCATAGAGAAGTGGCCTCTTTTGTGGTTATTGCCATTGCAGTATGTGTTGAGGTAATTGCATCTAAGACAAACAAACCATGTTGGTATGAACCTGTTGCTATCTATTTTCCCTTCTAAGTGATAAAGCAATGTTTCTTTTCTTTGTCCACTTTGAAATTGACATTCATGTTATTGTCCAGGATTTGTGGAACTGACAAGAGATTATTTTTCAATCCTGGTACATAAAGAACTTTTTGAATTTTACATTCTCCATCTGGAAGGGAGACAAAAACACTTCCTTCTCCCTGAACTCGATAGGTTTGATCATCAGCAATGGTGACCGGTCTACCTTCTCGAGCCTCAAATGTTGCAAACCAGGACTTATCGCCAGTCATATGCTTACTAGCGCTTGAATCTATGTACCACACAGAGTCCTTGTGAGGGGAATCTGTATGTGTCATGAGCACCTTGTGTGCTCTTTCAGAGTCCGAACTAGAATCTTCAGCTGCAATGTGTCCCTGTTGTTGTTTATTCTTGTTCTTTGGTTTGCCTTTGCCCTTCTTGTTTCCTTGCTCATTGGGTGGTTTGTTCTTAAACCAACATCTTTTGGTTTCATGAGTGTCCTTGTCGCAAATCTTACAATACTGCTTCTTCTTCTTAATCTCTTTGCCTTTACCCTTGTATTTATTAGAAGAAGAACCTTTCTGTTGATTCCACTTTTTCTTACCACCTTGTTTGTTTGAAAAAAGAGCATTGTTGGATGCCTCATCTCTTTGGAGTTGATTAGCTTCTTCTGTTTGAAGCATATTTACCAACTCGACAAAAGTTATTGTCCTACCAGAAACTTGTAGTGAAGTGATCAAAATTCTGTAGGAGTCGGGAAGAGCCCTCAAAATGATAGAGGTCAAGACTTGGTCTTCCACTTTTTCTCCTAAGGATTGCAGTTTTGTTTTCAATTCTTCCACTCTGCAGAGGAATAGCTCTACTGTTTCTCCTGATTTCATATGAAGAGTATGAAGCTGTGTTTGGAGGTTAAGAATCGTTGATTGATTCTTGCCCTCAAATATGGTGCTCAAGGCATCCCAAGCCTCCTTACCATTCTTAGCTTCACTGATATGAGGTTGGATATCATCAGTAATAGCTAGCAAGATCATTAAGGATAGTTTCTTATCCTTCTTATCAAAAGTTGTTTGATCTGCTCCAGGTGATGTAGGTCTAGTTTCACTTCCATTCACTATAGACCACAAATCCTCTACAGTTAAGATAGCTTTCATCTTAGTCTTCCATGTTGAATAATTTGAACCTTTGAGCAATTGGCTCTCAGTGAGATACTTGTGTATCATGGCCATGGTTAAGGTTTCAAATTTGATAGGACTAAGATGGTTGTATCTTGCACTATACCCTCAAAAGAGTATATGGAAGATGTTTAATTTACCTCTATAAGATATTTAATGGCACCTACCTTAACACCCTTAACAAGGGATGAGAAGTTTGAGGAAATTAAGCCAAACAAGATAGAGCAAATTAAAGGGGTTTGGTTGACAGACTTCTGATTGTGCTCTCTAGGATATTTAATGGCACCTACCTTAACACCCTTCAAGAAGGATGAGAATATGGAGGAAATTAAGCCAAACAAAGAGAGGTAATCAAGGTGTTTTAGATTTTGACCTTTTGAGGGAGTAAAAAAATTGACTTATGTTCAACCTGTGCAAAGTGTAGCACGTTTTGGAGTGAAATATGGGTTTTGTGAAATGCTTCTGCCAATGTTGTATCTGATTGTTTAATTGCACACAAAAACATGAGTGTTAGTGCAATAATCAAAACATGAGAGCAACCCACATTATTATCACTCTAGGCATCGGGTTCAACCGAAAATGCACCTAGTATTAGTCAATTTTTTTTTTTTGGAAAGGTGTCGAGTACAATCGAGATTGCACCTTTCTTACTCTGAAATATCCCCCTTTTTCTCTTTACAATTTTGCAAAAAAAATAGAATCACAAATGTGACTTCTATCCCCCCTTAATTTTTACAAAATTAGAAATCGAGCACTCCTTTCAAGACAAGTCGACACACGACCCGCGTTTGAAAGGCTTCCAGACCAGTCAACACACGACTTGGTTTATCTCTTTAACACTCGAGAAATAGGGTGAGCATTAGGATCAAAAAGAGGTTCAAAATTCTTCTCAAGGTTACAACAAAAAAATTGCAATTTTATGTCTTATATCTCCTGTGTGAAGGAGAAAACAAAAGCAAATGTTTGGTTTTGTTGCAAAAAAAAAATGAACTTTGTCCTTGCCCAATTTTGAAGTGTTTTGGTTTTGCAATAGAATATGGAGTTCCTATGTCTCTTTATCTCCAACAAAATGTGGGAGAAAACTATAGGAATTTTTAGGAGTTTATTGCAAAAAATGTTGAAGAGAAAAAAAACTTTTATGTTTTGCAACCAAATAGGTGATCTCTTTGTCTCTTTATCTCCAAGTTTTGAAGAAAACTAAAGAAATTTGATGGCTATGGTTTGCAAAAAAAAATTGAAGGTTTTGTTTTGTTTTGCTTTTTTTTTTTTTTTAAATCATGCATAAATTTATTAGATTTAGTATATTTTAAAATAATAAAAAAAATTAATGTAAAAAATCAAAGAGATTGATTTTAAACAAAAAAAAATTAAATTATTTAAAAAAATACTTAAAAAAAATAAATTAAAAAATTACACATGAAAAAAAAATACCTGCGGGCGGGCTTTGTATTTGATGTTTTCAAAAAAATATTTATGACCCCGCTCGGGGTCGAACCCGCGACCGCGCGGGTATCCGCCTTCCGACTGGCGCTCCTGCCAGTCGAACTATCCCGTCCGACGGGAAGTGAAGGTGAATACCTTCACTTTGAAGGTAATCCCTCCGTCGGGTGGGAAGAAAAAAAATTATGGGATTAATAATCCCACATGCACCACGCGGGGTGCAATTTGGTCTTTAAAATCATGAATGCGCGATTATCTCAACGGTTTCCTTTCGACAATCAGGAGGCGTCAGCGAGAAATTTTTCCGACCAAGACCATGAATGGACACCCGCCATGTGGAGGATTCGAAGCTCATCGTCGCGTGTCGTCTACCATCTTAACGCCCAGTCAGCCACCTCAAACCGGGTTGCGTCTACCCAATCAACCACCTCGATCTGCCTCGGGATCTGTGTCAATGCCAGATGACGTTAGTTGATTTGCGTGTCATCCACCCAGTCAGCCACCTCGATCCACCTCAGGATCCGTGTCAATGTCAGATGACGTTAGTCTGTCAAATCCTCGTGCAAGTTCTAGATGATGTCAGTCTATCAGATCTGCCTCGAGATCCGTGCAGGTTCCAAATGACGTCTCGATTTGCTTGTCGAGAAAATGAGCCCGTGCCTCGAAAAGCGGGTCCTGTCCAAGGATCTCGTGTCTCAAGATTTGTGCCCTTAGTCTAGTCCTCTAGAGCGAGAAAATTTCTAGCCTTGTCCAGATCCAAGCTTGCCCAGTCCAACGTATTAGCTCTGATGCCAATGTAAGCAATAGTTTACTCCAATATCAAAAAACAAATAATATTGCTATGCAGACATTAGGTTTGAAAATGAATAATCAAACCTAATATATAGGTTACAAAATAGTAAACCTAACAAGGTTAGCGTAGGATGTGCTAACCACCTAGAAAATAGAATATGCCAAATAACCAACTAAAATATCTCAGGATATTTTAGCTATTAACCTAAGTTAATCTAGGAGGTAATTTATACAATGGTAAATATCTCCTATGGTAGAAAAGTAAATGTAATAATCTATGTAGTGTAATGCAATACACTACATATTTTACCCTAACAACAATTGGGCTAACATACCCTTCTTCTTTTCATCCCCCTTTTTTTCTTGCTTCTCCTCATGTTTTTATTCTTTATTTGGCTCAAAATAAGGGAGTTCTTCATTGTTGTCCTCCAATTCAGATTGTTGTTCAAAATCATCAACAATGGATTCATCTGTAGAATGATACTCAGTGAGCTGCAATGTACCCTTGGCTTCACACTTATGCCCCGGTTTCCAAGGTTTTTGACATTTGAAGCACAAGTTCTTCTTCCTAAGGTCATTGAGTGTGTCTTCATCAAGTTTCTTAGAGGTATGTTTGGGTTGATCAAATGTTTTTTGGAATGGCTTTTTACTATCCTTGCTTGGAAAATGCTTTGACTAAAATTTTGCTTTAGGGGTAGCCAACTCCAAACTATGTGCCTTCTTCATAGCATCCTCTAGGGAAGGTGGATTAAATGCTTTGAACCAACCATGGATAGGCTCTGTAAGTCCCTCCATAAATAGTACGATCAATCTCTTATCTGATATGTCTACCACCATCACTGACAAACATTGAAACTTAGAGATGTAAGCCTCCAATGACCCATACTACCTCAATTGAGCAAGCTCTCTAAAATATAATTTTGAATCCTTCTTGTCGAACCTGTCTATGAGCTTCTCTATGAGCTCTGCATAAGATGTGATAGATCTATGCCCTCATGTATTGAGACCATGGTACCACCAATCGTGTGTTGCTCCATCTAAATGCAGTGTAGCAAATTTAATTGCCTCATCCTCAGGAATAGATCAGAGAGTGACAAATGTATCTAACTTATCAACCCATGCTCGTGTTGTGGTCTTCCCACTACCATCAAAGTGGGGTAACGTCACCTTGCTTAATGCATGATGCACCTCACGCTGAGGAGGTGGCCCACGCTGATCCTGTCTATGGAATTTGCCCCTTGATATCTTCTCACACACAAAGTCATTAAATGTGGTGAGTGCCTTAATCTCATCAATAAGGGTCTCATACTCCACATAAGTCTCCCTATACTCATCTGCTATAGAAAGTGGAGGAGTCTGCACTATTGGTGTCTCAATCCAAGGAGCAAATGTAGGTTGTAACGGTCTAGAGGAAAAGACTATGCAACTAGCATGCTGATTAGCATGACTAGTCTCTACTGTATGAGCACCATTATGCTCTGTAAGACATGTACCCTGTACCTGCTGGATGGCTATTTCCTGCTGAAACTTTCCCAACAATTGGGACATCATGTCCATCATCAAAGTAAACTATCTCTCACCCCTGGTATTGGGACTAACTGAATTTTGTCTACCTTTTTGCCTGTCACCCATACTCCCATATGAATTAGATTTTGTAGACCCACTGTCACCTAACCTATGGGACAAACTACCTTGTTCCTGCTGTTGTTCCAAAATATCCTCCTACTGATTAAACTTTGGTTTGGATTTATTTCTCCGTAAATAATATTGATGTGCATGCATTAATGACCCAACAGGCTGGAAGGGGTTAACATGAGCTCTGATACCACTGCAATATACACCCATTAATTGTTGTTCCGAATGTACTCTGTTTTACTCTCTCTTTTTTATTTTTTGATTTGTGTTTTTTTTGTATTATTTTTTTTAATGCTTTGAAAGGAAAATGCTATGCATGAAATAACTTCAAAAATGCCACACTTGAACTGGAAAGGAACCAAGATGAAACTACACACTAAATAACAATATTTTATTGAAATTTCTGACCTGAAATTGCAAGTACAGATCTGGTATTAAAGTCTGAAATTGTACAATGCATAGCTGAAATCACTAAAATACTTGTGACTTCTTCAATCGGACTCTGAATCGCCTCCTATAAAGTGCAATGAGCTCGTATTTACTTGCTGATCAAATATAGGCAGTAATATCAAAATTTTATGACTTTTTTTCTCTTACACGCTTTCCTAAGCAGCTATACGATCTCCCTAAATGGTACAGTCAGCAAAAGAAGTTAATGGCTGCACTTACAAACCCTGAAATCATCCCTAAATGGGTCGTCCAAGCATAAGGAAGGTGTTATAAAAAACCCATATTGAAATCCTTGCTGAATAATGAGTTATGAACCAAACACACTTTCCAAAGCCCTCCAAATAGCAGTTCGATCTGACCCAAAAATGAAAATTTACTCTTTAGGATGCAAAAATAACTTCTACCTAGATGAAGATGGCCAAAAATTGAAAGATCCAGATGATCACTTTGCCTGGAACCCAAACTTCAAAAATCCTCAAACCCTAGGTGTAAGGACTCCCAAAAATTGAGCCCTCTGTGTAAGGACTCCAATAATATGACTAGGTGAGATCTTCCACCCATGAAATCAAAGCTACTCATGAAGGTTGTCGTCTCCACAAGCCTCAAGCTATAATTTTCTCCATGAAAACTGGCAAAGTTTCTCCAAGATAGAAAATATGTGAATGAATCCAAAAACCCCCAAAAATCCTCCTTTTTATGAAAGCTACGCCCATCTTGGATTTGGAACCAAAAAGCATAAAATTTAATATTGTTTTATTTCCTTATCTCTCCTTGGAGTGGGGGCCCAACTTGTACCCCATCCTAGTTGATATAACGTTGTTTTTAAAAGAGGGCCCTTTTATGTCCCTTTTTAAAGTCACTTTATGACTTAATAATATAACTTGAATTTATTAATTTATTTACTCACCAAGGGAATGCCAAATTAGACTTGGGCAAATATTTCGTCCACAAAATAAATGACTCTACAAAATTGGAAGAACTGCATCATGCCCACACTGCTAAAAATAGCAATATCTATAAATAGTAACCCCCATGAATGGATGAATCCCCTATAAAAAGCAATGATCACCAGGGAAAAACTCAAATAGGGTTCCCAATCACCTCAGTTTAGCCTATGGGAACTTAGGAATAGGCTAAATTACCACAACTGACTGACTACTCAGAAAGGGGACATTACAGAGACATTAATCCAACTAAAATGTCTTGAAGGAAAATAACCTTATTACTACTTTAAGGTGCATCATAATTTATCTTTAGCTTTCTACTTTCTAATAAATAGGGAGAAATAAGGCAAGAAAGTGAAGTTGAACATTAGGGATTCAAAAGGAAGTCAACTTAAACTAAGAAAGCTAAGCATACTATCAAGTTTCATAGTGCATTCAAACACTTGCTAAATAGAAATTTTTTTACAAAATTTGTAAAATTGAAAATTTCTTAGCAAGATTGAGCATATACTCTAAACTAGGGAGACATAAGGTAGACTACTTCAAAGGTTCTATCAAAAATATTCTCAAGTGCTAAAATAATTCTACTAGTTGATCATATACTTAAAACTAGGGAGTCATAAGGTAGACTACTACAAAGGATCTATCAAAAATATTCTCAAGAGAAAAAATAATTCTATTGATTAATCATACACTACAAGATTTGATTCAGCCTAGAATCTAGATAGAGAGATACAAGGTCTACAAGTATAGTCTATTAGAATTAATGAGGAAGAAAGATGTCAACCTCAAAAAATATAGTGAACAATGACATGAACAACACTATTAGAAAGGAAAGGGCAAGTATTATCAAAATTGAAATCAAGAATTTACTTATAAATTTTGAAGGAAACTTAGACCTTACTTCAAAAGTGATTCATAATGAAGCTTTAGAAGACAACTTTGAAATCCTGGAATATTATCTTCATGCTCAACTCACTGAAGTAATTGATAGTGGAAAGAATGATATTCAAATTCCTTTAGATATTGGTATCATATTATATATGACATTACTTACATTTAAATGTTACAAAGATGAGAATGTAGAACAAAAAGGATTGATTGAATCAAATACAAAGAAAACAATAATGGATTAATCCTCATGTAGTATTGATACTTCAAGTTCTGCTAACTCAAGATCTTATCATGATGCCTTAAGTGTTTGTTCAGAAGCCTTTATACACAACAAGAATAGTAATGAGAAGGACAAAGTCAAAGAGAAAAACCTTTTGCAAGAATCAGGTGATAGTACGACCACTTATGAAAGTGCAAAAACTGGATCCAAAGACAAGAATAAAGAAGAAGAAGAAGAAGAACCAGATCAAGGAGGTATATAGTGCAAGGTGAATTAAAGATAATACAAAGGACCTGATCAAGCTGAAGAACATTCAAAATATGAAGATCCATATTGAATACTAAAGTCTTCAATACCCAAATAATGTAATACAGGGGGTGTTAGAGTATATTACATTATTTGGTACATACCAATGTACCACCTTGGGTACATAACTAGAGTAGGAGTTTACTTTAGAGTAAAGTTTGAGTTACTTCATGCAATGTAATAAATGCACAAGTGTTAGAATGTGCAATGGTGTAAATGTGTATATAGTCCACATGTACATGAGTTATAGGATATGGTAAATGAAGAGTCATGGGTAAAGGCCAAGGCACATATCTTCCTATATATAGGCCTTTAAGGTAGTGATAAATAAGACAGTGAGATAGAGATAAAATTTTACTATAGTGAGTAGTGAGTAGGTACAATGTTGTTCTTCATTGAAAATTTTGGAGTGTTCAAGTCCTCCATTATATTGCATTGTATAATTTTTGTGAGCTTTCATTAATGGCATATTACTAAGTTTTTTTTATTATTATACTAGAGGAATCAGTAACGCATTACAATTTTCTACGTCTCTTCATGGATTTGAATCTCGCTCCTTGTCACCACTATAACCTCCAGTTGCATTGGGTAAACCTTTCACGTAGCCGGCTACACTGACGCGACACGTCCACTGGTACTATGGGGCCCGAGAAATTGGAACCCTGGTCTCCGCGCTCCTACAAAAGCATTTTGATCAACATATTACTGAGTTATTGCAGAAGTTTATCTCATTATTTTCCTGCATATTATAGTACCATTATAATATAGTTATTATAGTTTACTTATTTCACATCTTGTGGTTGCATTTCCTTTAATATACATCTTCAAAAGCTAACAGTGTGTGTTTTATTATCTTATTGCTTAACATAGCTTACATTGTAGATATACAAAATGCTTATAACTATGATGATGTAATATGAAAATGGTATTTTGTCTTTACTAGGGTTTTGCAAGTACTTGCAAATGATTTGATTATCGAAAGGATCCATCTATTTTTATTTCCATGCTTGTCTTAAGTTGGTTTTGAAAAGACTAACACATTGGTTTGATATGCCCATTATGTGGAAGTAATTGTCTTGCAGCAAATTTATTAACTAGGAGGTTAATCAATTAACGGATGAAGTAGCATCCAAGTTTTATTGAATTTTATCATTAGAATTATTATTATATAAAATTCTTATTAAAAAAAATTGAGAAGCGTGCGGAGGAAACAATGATGGGAATGTCAGTTAGAAAGGAAGTGGTGGATGGAGTAGGGAGTAGGTAACACTCTACCAATCTGGGGAAGGAGAGGGAGGCTGGAAGAAGAAAAAAAAGAGGGAGGGAGTTTGGTACCACGAAGGATAGTGAGAAGCAGTAACGACAGGTTTCAAGAAAGAAAAAAAATATTTGACTTTGGTATGCTTGTATTTTTACTACGATACTTTGGTTGTATGCTTCTACTTTGATTTCAGCACTTTAGACTTATGCTCGTATTTTGATTACAACACTTTGGTTGTTATATTTAGAATGACCTTGTATGTTTTCTACTGGTTTTCCATGGATAAACAATAAATAAATAAATATATGTACTACTGACGCAGTGTTACGTTATATATATAAATTTTACGTATGCACTACTGACACAGTGTTACGTTCTTAGCAAAGGAAATTACAAGTTGTCTTCTTTTTGCGTAGTACCTTTCATTTTTTTTTTTTTGTCTTTCAAAAGAGACCTTATAAGTTCGTTCCAGCAGTGCTTACCAGGTTAATACATGTCCATATTCATTATGTAGCAATGCTTTTCTATTTAAAAGTTGAGCCAAATAGGCCCGATGACATCTCTCTTATTCAGTTTATTCACATGATTTTTGGGTACCTTTGTGTTACAATGCTTAAACTCTGTAGGTGTCTCACAGTGCCCTTCAGTGTTTTTACTATGCATGCTTCTGGAAAAAATGACTTGCCATTCGAAACCATGAGCCTTGTAGACGTCAAATTGCGTCCTCTTTAGATTTTGAATTTGGTTTTCATAATTATGTTTCACTATTCTAATATTGGAAAGCTGTAGACAATTGTGATGTCTACCTTCAACCATTTTATTTATTCATTATTTTTTTTTTGAAAAAAATGAAAAAACCTTGAATTAACACAGAAGACAGTTACAAGAGGGAGAAAGGGCATCCCAACCAAACGCAGAGAGACCAGAAGTACACAGGGCGCGAAAACGCGACATGTCGCGAAAACGCGACATGTCGCGAAATCGCGACACAAACCCAAACAACCGCCGCGCCACAACACCCAGTCGCGATAACGCGACATGTCGCGATATCGCGGCATGTCGCGATATCGCGACAAAAAGCGCCGGAACCACAACATCCGAAAAAGGTCGCGAAATCGCTACAGCACAGCACCAAATCACCCAAACACCAAAAGTGTCACAAAATCGCGATGAGAAAGCCTTAAAGCATCCGCTCCCCGAGACTGTTGCGAAATCGCGACGAGGACCCCTTTGATCGGCAACTTTGAGAAAGTGTCGCGACATCGCGACGAATTTTCCTTGGAGTCCCACTTGGCCGGAAGTGTAGCGAAATCGCGACAAGAAAGCCAAAGGGCGCCCCATCCGTAAAAGTGTCGCGAAATCGCGACATGTTCAGCCCCGAGGTGCCCATTACCATAACAAGTCGCGATATCGCGACGTTTTTCCTGCCAGCTGTTTTTTCTCCAGAGCTGTAGCGAAATCGCTACAGGTTTGCCCCTGTGCTTCCTTTCCATAAACATGTCGCGAAATCGCGACAGGTTATCCATTGGGAGGCTTTTCTCAAAAAGGTCGCGATATCGCGTCGGTTTTTCCCCCTTTACTAAATTTTGCTCAACACATCTCGAAATCACAACAAGGATGCCCCTATGAGTCCCTTCCTCAACAAAAGCACGAAGGCGCGACAGATTTTCCTTGTAGTAGCTTTTCACACAGATTGTCGCGATATCGCGACGGTTTTTCCCTTTCATGCAGTTTTCCTCAAAGCGTCGCGATATCGCGACACTTTTCCTCCGAAGACAAAACCTACCAAAAAGGTCGCGACATCGCGACACCTTCTCATCAACGACCACGACGACGCAACAAGTCGCGAAATCGCTACAAAAATCCTCCCAAGGCCACAGCAACCAGAAGGGTAGCGAAATCGCTACAGTTTTCCAGGATAGGTCGTGACATAGAGACAAGTCGCGACAGAGCAACAGGTCGCGACAGAGCGACATGTCGCGACAGAGCAACATGTCGCGATAGAGCGACATGTCGCGATAGAGCAACATGTCGCGATAGAGCAACATGTCGCGAAATCGCGACAGAAAACCAAACCGGGTCAAGACGACGCAATATGTCGCGATATCGCGACAGAAACGAACCTTAGTCATTTTTGAGCTCATGGATGTAGAGATCGTTCCAGGCCACTCCGAATCTCTTCATCTATCATAGGCATATCACTGTGCAGCTGGACACCTACCTCTTTCTCAGCACCCATCTTCGCAAGGAAGTCAGCAACCGTGTTCAGATTTCTACTCACATACACGGGGATGACATCATCTAACTCCCTCCATAACTCCTTGATTTGAGATATCAACATCCTCAGTCTCCAGGCTTTTAAAGAGAAATTCCGCAAGCAATCTAGAGCGCCGATCGGGACTTGAGAATCGGATTCAAGAATTATTCTCCGGTGACCACGCTAACGACCCGGATAGACGCGGACTTAATGGCCAAGGCTTCGGCTTCATTGTTAGTGGCTCTGCCCAATCCTCGTAGTTCCCGGTAAAGAACCGCACTCAAGTGATCCCGACAAACAACACCAATTCTGCGTTGCCGGGTTGCCTTTTGCAGCCCCATCGGTATTGATCTTGATCCAGCCTTCGGGGGGGTTTCCAAGCATGATCTATTTTGCCTCTCAAGACCCTCAACCCTCTCTTCGGGATGCCCAAGAGTAGCCTGATTCTTTTCATTGGCAAGAGTAGCAACGGTTTACGTGACTTTGCTCCAGATGACCTGCCAAACACCGTCAATCGAGGAGAAAGTGTTTCTAAATATCCGTGCGTTTCTCTCCAACCAAACTTGCCACCATATGAAGAGAAAGCCTAACTTCCAGCCAGTTCGGAGAGCTATAGACTTGAACCTGCCCCTTTTCCATTTTTCCCAAATATTGGTACGATTGAGAACACCATTAGCCCGGAGTTTAAATTGCAAGAACCAGCGTTCCCAAATCTGATGAGTAAAAGGACACTCAAAAAACAAATGGTCTGCAGTTTCCTCATGATGGAGGCATAAAGTACATTGAGAGGGGCCATTGAAACCCCTACGCTTGAGATTTTCAAAGGTGAGAAGGCCATTATGCATAAGTTGCCAAGCGAAGAAGTTCACTTTCGGCCAACCCTTTAAATGCCAAATCCTTTTCCAATGCTGAACCAGAAAAGAGTGTGGGGGAGGCTCAGGGAGGATCTCTTCATATCCGGCCTTAAGCGAGTAGACACCAAGGCTTCCATGGCCCCAGGCTAATTCATCTTCCTCATCCTTCCCCGTGAGGAACCTTTCCGACAATATTTTTTGCAGGATAGGCACCAACTCCGGAGAGACAGTAGTTGGCAACTCCTCCCATCGCTTAAACTTTTTAAAAGTATACCCCCCCAAATGACTGGTAAGAAGATAATTATCAATAAGGAGCCAACCCTAGGCTTCTAAGGCGGACATGATAGGATGAAGCTCGGGGAACAAAACAATAATGGGCGGATCTTGGTCCCAAGAGTCAGTCCGGAAGCGAGCCTTGTCTCCTTTCCCCACTTTCCAGAATAATTGATCTTTGATAATCTGGGACCCAAGCTTGAGAGTCTGCCACACTAAAGAACCGGGACCTTCCAAGGGAAAGCGACCCACCTCATTGGGATGGACATGCCCCAAATATTTCTTGGAAAGAATTCTGTGAAGAGAGAGGATGGCTGAGAAACCCACCGCCAATACAGTTTTCCAGCCAAAGCCCTGTTATTAAGCATAGAGCATCTCAAGCCCAACCCTCCTTTATCCTTAGGCTGGGTGACTTTATCCCACCCAACCAAGGCCCATTTTTTCTTCCCTTTTGCGCCTTCCCACAAAAATCTTCTAGCCATTTTGTCCAACTTTTTCCAGATGGTATGAGGGGCATCGAGTATTGAGAATTTATAGATCGGCAAAGCCTGAATAACTGATTTCAAGAAGGTTAATCTACCCCCGTAGCTTAGCCATTTATGGGCCCAATGATTCATTCTGTCTTTGATGCCTGCTAACAGGTTCTTCCAAATATCAGCATTTAACTTTTTGAAGTGAAGGGGAACCCCCAGGTAAACAATTGGAAGAGAGGACCTAGTGAATCCCAGGATGTCAATAACACGCTCCTGAAGCCGTTGGTCGAGATTGAAGAAGACCACTTTGGACTTCCTGTCATTAAGAACCTGATTTGAAGCCCTAAGGTAGACATTCAAAGTGTCTCTGATTCCTCTAGCTTCCCGAAGAGTGGCCGCACCAACCAGACCCGTATCATCCACAAATTGCAAGTGAGTCAGAGTCTCCTCCCCAACCTTGATACCAGAAAGCCGACCTTGTTGCCTTCTCCTCAAAAACAGTCTTCCCAAACCCTCAGCCAAGAGAAGGAAGAGATAGGGAGAACAAGGGTCTCCCTGGCGGAGCCCACGGGAGGCGCCGAAAGGAAGCGAGGGAAGGCCCTTAATGAGAACAGAAAAGGAGGGAGAAGAAACACAACTCATAACCCAAGCAATCCATTCTCGAGAAAAGCCAAAGGCAGCCAGCATTTTCGACAAGAAGCACCACTCCACCCGGTCATAAGCCTTGGACATATCCAATTTAATGAACATGCCTTTGTTGCCCGAAGTTTGCATTGAGTGGATGGCTTCCTGGGCCAAAATCACCCCATCCAAAATTTGTCTTCCCTCAACAAAGCCCCCCTGTTCAGGAGAAATGATGCTATGAAGAAGGGGTTTAAGCCTCTCAGCCATAATCTTAGAGATGATTTTGTAAATCACATTGCATAAAGCAATAGGCCTGAAATCAGAGATATGAGTCCCCACTTCCCCTTTCGGAATTAAAGCAATGAAGGTGTGATTGATCGCCCTGAGCATTCTGCGATTGGATCTGGATTCCTCAGTAACAGCCAGAACATCCTCCTCCAAGGTATCCCAGAAAGCCTGAAAAAATTCAATAGGAAAGCCATCTGGACCAGGAGATTTTCCAGAACTCATACCAAAGACCACATTTCTCAGTTCATCCCTTTCAATGGGTCTAAGCAGGGTCTGGTTGTCCTCTTCAGAGATAATCGGAAGAATAACATTAAGAACTTCGTTACGAGCCTCAATATCTTGCTTGCATACTTTCCTTAAAAAGTGTAGAAAAGTAATCGATAGCATGGGAGTGCATACCGGGGAATAGTATCGAAGACATTTCCCTGTTCATCTTTGAGAACTTCCATATTGTTCATCTGTCTCCTGGCACAAGGTCGACCGATGAAAAAATTTGGTATTTCTGTCCCCTTCTAATAACCAAGTATTTCTAGCCCTCTTGTTTCCGAGTATAACTCCTCTTGGTTGTCAATGTCCTCAACCGCTTTACGCAGTTCGTCATCTTCAGATTTGAGTTGCTCAGTAATTGATCCTTCCCTAAAAAGTTTCTGGACCTCCTCCCATCTAGCCACCAAGGGAGCCCTTTGGGACTGGAAATCCGACTTATTTCCTTTCCTCCACTGTTTCAATTGAAATTTGACAAATTGAAGCTGTTTATGAAATTTGAACATTGCTGTCCCAAAAGGTGGGCGGCCTTCTGCCCACCATTGAGAAATTTTTTGTCGAAGGTCCTCCTTTTGTAACCAAAAATTCTCAAATTTAAAAGGCCTAAAGTGCTGTCCACTCGAAGTCCCTCCCTCAAGCAAGATGGGAAAATGATCCGAAATAGGGCCCTCCAAAATCTGGAACTTTAAAGTCCATTTAACAAAAGCCTCCTCCGAGACCAAAAAGCGATCTAACTTGACCTTCCTGCTATGTGGCTCCTTTCTCTTGTTTGTCCAAGTGAAAAAAACACTAGGGCCTTGAACGTCCACTAGATTAAAGGCCTGAACTTGGGCAATCAAAAGCCGATCCCCTGGGTCTAAAGTAGGGGAGCCACCTTCCTGGTCCCGGACAGATAATTTTGCATTAAAATCCCCTGCAATAATCCAGTCATAACACTCCCTGTTTGCTCTCATATTGTGAACAGCGTCCCATTGGAGCCTCTGGCCTTCAAGATCTTGGGCCCCATAAAAGTTGGTAATAAGGATCAGTTCAGAATTGAAGTTATTTCCGAAAAGAGAAGAAAGCACACCCCTCCAAGCTACATGATCTAAAGCAGTCCAGACCAGAGGGTTCCAAAGGGTAACAATTCCCCCTGAAGCTCCTTGGGCAGCCACGTCCATATACCCAGCTCCCCGCCAGATTTTAGTAGCGGTTTTACTCATGATATCTAAGGACATTTTGGTCTCCTGGAGAAGCAAAAAATCTGTTTTTCGGTTTTCTAAGAGTCTTTGAACAGCAGATTGATGGGTTCTACTGTTTAAACCCCTAATATTCCGGGATTGAATAATCATTGAAAACCTTGTGAGCGATAAGAATCAATGGACCTCACCAATCCTTCATTGATTAACTTATCTCCTTGGGCAACTAGTAATTCCTTATTGGATTTTCTTCCCGCTCCTTGAGAGTTATTGTTTCTTGATCTCTTTTCCACCTGGGAAATCCCTAAAGCAGGCCTCTCTCTGTTTTTCTCTGCATTTCCCATGGTAACATCTTTTATAGCCGGCTGTGTTGGGGAGTGAATAACCAAGGCCCCTGGATTCTCTGACTGCAGGTGCTCAGCTGGCACAGTCACCTGTTCTACTACGGGCGTGAAGGAAGGAGAAACAAGAGGTGGAGTGTTGACATTCTCATCATTCCCAACCACTCCTTCCATATAATGGTCCTCCAGATCCACTAATGACTTGAAAATTTCATACCGATTGTTTGGCTTGAGCTGTACCTGTTCCTTGCCATTTTTCTTTTTGTTTCTCTTTCGTTTCACTGTTCAAAGCCATCTGTTGAGCATCGGGACTGGAGAATTGCTAGAGGGTTCATTGACCGGACTAGACTTACCCTCTCTAGGGCGGTTTGCCATTCCACTCGGAGCCTCCGTTTTTGTGCTCACTTGCGTTTGGGCGAGAACCTTGCCAAATGTCCATGCTTATGGCATACACGGCACCCGAAAGGTAGGGCCTCGTAGTCTAACTGCTAGGATCCGGGGTACTCCCTGCTAGCTCAAGTTCCACCTCGGGTGGTAGAGGTCGACTAATGTCCATCTCTACACATATTCTAGCAAAGACAGCAGAATTGCCCTCTATGGTATCTTTGGAGACTCCCAGAAATTTGCCTAGGGAATTACCTATTAATTCCAAAACCTGCTCACCCCAAAACTCCATCGGGAGAGCGTACAGCCGGATCCAGACCGGGACAGCCGTGGGTTCGATGCGGGGGTCGAAACCCACTCTCCAGGGTTGGATAAATAACCCTGCTGGTCCATGGTTTCTCTTCTCTGATTCAAATGCTCTGTTTCTGTCTGCTAAAGAAGAGAAACTTATGATGAAATACCCATTGCTTATAGGCCATAGAGAGTACTCACCGTGTGGCTCCCAGTTCTGACGAACCCAAGTGTGCAGAAAATTCAGAGTGGGCCGGATGCCCATGAATTTGCGAGATCAAGTCGTGATTAGTGCGGTAGACGAGCTGTATCTTCGACCAGACATTGGTTCTATTACAATCTTGGGCCTGGAGGAAGATTGTGGGAGGCAACCATTAACGCGGTGAGCATGTGGGCCATTGGCAGCAGTCTTGAGTATCGATTGAAAAGCGTTCCGCCGAGCTCCGTCCGTGGAAGGCGAGGGAAAATCTTTCAGTTTCTCAGCATATGATATCTTTCTCCCAGCAGGAGAAACAGGAGGAGACCCCATCGGGCCCTCCCGGAACCACTACAGAAACTTCAGGCAAAAGCGGAGACGACCCCCCTAAGCCCTAGGCAAAATCTTCGGGCCAGAGTCCCTCGAGCAACACCAGGCGCCGTCACAGGAAATTTCCCGCCAAAAGCCAAATCGCCAGAGCCGAAAATGAACTTCGCCGGATCATATCTTTCAGTTTCATTATTAGAATAACATTTTTATTGTTTAAAACCTCCCATGAGAGAAATTATTTCCCTATGTTCATCCTCAAAGGGATATATTTAGTCCATTCCATTTCACTTCTGCCACCCCAGCCTTTAATTTCTCGATGCCTTAAAACTTTATAAACCTAAAGTCTAATTAGGCTTATAAATCCCCTTTAGGTGCCGCACCACCCACGTACCATTGTTAAGTGGTAGCACGTTGGGATGCGGGCGGGAAGGGAAAATATTAGGCTTTCCACTTCCCTTTTATCCCACATATGGGATACTGGAAGCACGTACACATTAATAATAGCACACGCCTCTCGTGAACTTATATTCTTCATGTCGGAGGTCAATGGAGGTCTATTCAACACCATTTGTCTTGGTGTAAGTTTTCAGATCAACTTGATCTTAAGAAGGCGGGGTGTTTTTCACATTTGAATCCATATTTTAGACGTGTTTGTTTTATTCGAATAATAGACATGAACTTTAAATGAATGACTCATGCGAGTGTTTAGTGTGGTTCTAAAATGTATGGATTTACTTGAATGATAAGCATGGATTTTAAATTGTATAAATAATTTGAATAATGAGTGTGGATTTAAATGCATGGTATAGTTAAGCATTGAACAAGGTTTTTTGAATGAAAGGTTTGAATTGGAAATTAAGCGTAGAATGGTCTATTGAAATACCGTTTGATATATTGAAATAAACAATAGATATCTTGTTAGAAAAACATTTGAATCCATATTTTAGACGTGTTTGTTTTATTCGAATAATAGACATGAACTTTAAATGAATGACTCATGCGAGTGTTTAGTGTGGTTCTAAAATGTATGGATTTACTTGAATGATAAGCATGGATTTTAAATTGTATAAATAATTTGAATAATGAGTGTGGATTTAAATGCATGGTATAGTTAAGCATTGAACAAGGTTTTTAGAATGAAAGGTTTTAATTGGAAATTAAGCTTAGAATGGTCTATTGAAATACCGTTTGATATATTGAAATAAACAATAGATATCTTGTTAGAAAAGTCATAACTTGTATGCTAGATATAATACCTTGTTGAAATGTAAGTGACACTATACAAAGATATTGGCCAAAATGATAGAAACTTCATATTATGAATGCTAAAGTGAGTTTTGTAGATATGTCAGAAGCATCCTGGGTACTGAATAAATAAGATTGTATGAAATGTAGAAATTTTATGTTATAAATGAAATAAAAGAATATTGATTCATGTGTGGATAAGTCATTTTATTGATGTTGGAATTGAATAGCGCTTAAAATGATAGATGTATTACGTTATGCTTCTATTGCACATCTTGGCAAAGTTGTTCTATAATTATTGGAAAGTAGTTGATTTGAACTTAAGGAAATTTTATGTTACAAATGAAATAAAAGAATATTGATTCATGTGTGGATAAGTCATTCTATTGATGTTGGAATTGAATAGCGCTTAAAATGATAGATGTATTACGCTATGCTTATATTGCACATCTTGGCAAAGTTGTT
Organism: Wollemia nobilis; assembly: GCA_028583015.1. NCBI lineage: Eukaryota > Viridiplantae > Streptophyta > Pinopsida > Araucariales > Araucariaceae > Wollemia > Wollemia nobilis. The sequence continues at coordinate 6,632,090 of JAQPPZ010016983.1, read as the reverse complement.
CTATAATTATTGGAAAGTAGTTGATTTGTACTTATGGATTTAAAGGACAATTTCATATTTTTTTTATTAGATGGACGAAGGAGTTTTGAAAGGATCTCCAAACCTTGTACAAAAGAGACTAAGCCCCGCCCAAAAAGAGGGAGCCAAAATTACTTACATCCGGTAATAATCGAGGAATGACCAATCAGAGGAGTTACCCCTTCCAAAGCCAAACCAGTACATAGGTAAGACCATACATAATTTAAAACTTAAAACAAATTGAAACCAAATCAGGATGTCAGAGATAACCAATCGAACACAGATCAGTAGCAGGACCTGAACCATGAACCGAGCCATGCACCAGTCCCATTCTCCCCCATGAGGTCGTTGCTTTCCCAGGCCTACCAGCCCATCAGGGCAAGAATTTCTTCCACATTGGAGATTGTGGCTTGCAGGGAGGAAATAATAGCTTGGAGATATGAAATTTGGTGCGAAAACCCAAAATCAACAAGCACCCCCAAGTTTTGCAACCAAGTCATCAACAACAACTCGACCAAAGTGGAGCAAAGGCTAATTGTGTATGAGGTCATTATCGATAGAAGCAATATCCACTAGGAAATTATCCCACCACACCACTAAACCATTCTGAATAACTCCTTTGTTAGCCAATAGATCGGTCGCTCGATTACCTTCCCTGTATGTATGCTTAAACTGAACCTCTTCCAGATTTTGGATGTATCTCTGAACTTCCAGAAGAAGGTTCGAAATAGTCCAGGTAGGAGATTGAGTCCCTCTTGCCATATTTATAATATTAAGGGAGTCCCCTTCAATGATTAGTTTCCTGCAACTTACATAATCCAATAGAGAAACTCCTTGGAACAGGGCCCTAGCTTCGATGAAGTGACTGGTTTGATGGCCCAGATTATCAGCAAAGGCTAAAATTATCAAGCCATCATGGTTCCTTACAATCCCTCCAATACCTGTAGGACCCAGATTCCCTTTAGATGCACCATCAAAATTCAACTTCAGCCAACCAATTGGAGGTGGCTCCCACTTAACCCTGGCTCTATCCGGAGGCACAACAGGTCTGACTAGTTGAGGATTGGCATTGAATCCAAGAGATCTCTCCACTGATCATTCCTGCTCTACAGTCACAACATTCAGATTTAGGGTTCTAATGTTCTCCATGAAAAAAGAAATCGCTTGCAAAGCCACAACTTTAGCCGAATGAGCAACATCCTTAAACACCCTTGAGTTTCTTTCCTTCCAAATCCACCACCAGATATGAGGAAGGCTAAATTTCCAAAACCAACGAAGGTAGAGAGATAGGAAGGGAGAAACCCATTGGGTCAGCACATCCTCTAGGCTATTCAAAAACACCCATTGGATGTTCAAATATTTGAAAAAGTAGCTAAAAACCTCCTACGAGAAAGGACAACTGAAAAGAAGATGGAGTGAGGATTCCTCCACATTTCTGCACAAGAAACAAGCATTAGGTAAAATCATACCTCTTTTTTTGAGATTGTCTAAAGTTAGAAATTTTCCTTGTATGACCAACCAAAAGAAAATGTTGATTTTTGAAGTCAGTCCTTTCAACCAAATTTTATCTACCGAAAACCAAGGATCAGAAGGACCATCTACTACTAAATAAGTTGATTTGATAGAGAATTTCCCATCCTTCTCTAATCCCTAGATGAATCTATCTAAAATTTCTCTTCTAGGAATTATAATCCATTTAATGATATTGAAAATTTCATCAAATGCCCTCCTTTCCTCCACCAAAAGTCTTAGGAAGTCAAATGGTTTCCATCGGGGTGGTCTTCAATCCTTTCAATGAAATCACAAACCTTATTCCCCCATAAATGATCTGTAATTGGTTTGACTAAAGCCAAATCTGATCTTGACTCTAGCAAAACCTCAATCACCCACACGTCACTCTAGAAGTCGATAAACCTACCATCTCCCAAACACCACCTACCCCCTCTATGGATATCCGATCTGCACCGTATCAGGCTAGACCAAAAAGCTGAACCCTAGAGGGGTAATGGGTCTCTAATAAACTACTTCCCATCATTTAGGTATTTGGCTTTGACAATATCAACCCATCCCACTTTCTCCTCTTGAACCAGTCTCCAACCCTACTTGGCAACAAGAGCTTTGTTCATGGATTTCAATCTTCTAAGGCCTAAACCACCCTCCTCCTTCTTGCTGCATACTTGGTCCCATACCACTAGATGAAATTTATTTTTCTCACTTGCTCCTGACCAAAGAAATGAGCATTGGATCTATTCTATTCTTTCAAGAATCTTACCCAAGATTCAGAATAGAGAAAGGAAATATATCGGGATGCTTTGAAGGGTGGCCTTAACTAACATCACTTTTCCTGCTTGGCTCAGGAGAGCCCCTTTCCAGCTTGCAAGATTTCTCTGGACACGCTCCACAACCGGTTCCCACAAGGATGATCTTGAAGCCCCAAAAAACATTGGCATCCCTAGGTAGGCTGAAGGGAGAGACCCAATATTACATCCTAGAATATTCATAATCCTCAACTGCCTTGTTGGAGGAGTATTGAAGAAAAAAATAACACTTTTCTTGAAATTAACCTTCTGACCCATCGCCTATTCATAATCTTCTAGAATACTTCTGACTGATTTTTCTTGTGGAATTGAAGCTTGAAAGGACATAAGAGTATCATCGACAAACTGATGATGGGATATGGGACTGATGGGCATAGCCAACTTAAGGCCTACAATAGAACAATCAGCTTTGATGGCCCACCCTAGATATTCCACCAACAAAATAAAAAGGTATGGGGACAACGGATCTCCTTGATGAATTCCCCTGTAGCTCCTGAAATATCTCGTCGAAGAGCCATTCACTAGAACCGAGAACTTGGTTGAAGAGACACATGATTTGATCAAACTTATCCACTCCTAACTAAAGCTAAATTTATGCAAGACTTTGAAGAGAAACTCCCAATCAACCCTATCGTAAGCTTTGTTCATATCCAACTTGAGCAAGGTCCTAGAATTACCGCTTTTGGTCATCGAATGGATGATTTCATGGACTACAATGATTCCATCTAGAATTTGCCTCCTAACCACAAAACCACTCTGCAGGATATCAATGATGCCTGGTAATAAAAGTTTCAATCTGTTCGCTAGGGTCTTCATCAAAATTTTAAAAATAGTATTGCACAGATTGATAGGCCTATAAGCTACAAAATCCTTAGCATCAACCATTTTAGGGATAAGCACCAAAAATGTAGAGTTGACATCTGAAGGGATCCATTTCGAATACTGAACATCTCTGATGGCATCACAGATCTCCGACCCCAAAATATGCCAAAATTTTTAAAAAATATTGGGGAAAACCCATCAGGTCCTGATGCTTTGAGCCCACCCATTGCAAAAATTACTTTACTGATTTCATCATCTAAAAATGGAGTATCCAAAATATTATTCATATCTATAGAGACCAGAGGTGGTATGTTATTCAGTAAGTGAGCTTCAACCTATTGATTTTTTGTTGATGTGGAACATAAGAGGTCCTTAAAAAAATTCACTGCCTCGGATCTAATCTCTTCGATGTCTTCAGAGAGTTCTCCATTTGCTTTCATAATCACCCTGATCCTATTGTTACTCCTATGCCTCAATATAGTGGAGTGAAAAAATTTTGTGTTTCGATCACCCTCCTTAAGCCATAGGGCCCTAGATTTCTACCTCCACATAATTTCTTCCCCTACCAGAACATTATGGAGCTCTATGAGAATAGATAGTTCTTGCCTCTTTAATTCCATAGAGTAACCCTGAGTTTCGGCTATCTGCTCAACCTCCTGCAACTGGTTGCGAATCTCCATATTTCTGGCGATAATATTTCCAAAAACCTGCTTATTCCAATCCTTCAGCTTAGCCTTTATAAATCTCAACTTGGAGGCTATTTGTGCCATTCGAGAACCTAAAAACCTGTGACTCCACCATTCCTCAATGTTGGATTCTAGACTAGGGTGTTGAAGCCACATTGCTTCAAATCTAAATGGTCGAGGAAAGAAGGTTGAATCTTATGTCTTCTCAAGAAAAATTGGATTGTGATCCGAGGCCAGCTTAGGGAGAGAGCATAAGGATGCATCACCAAAAAATGGGATACCTTCTTTAGACACCAGCATTCTGTCCAGCCTAATATGAATGTTTTGACTCCCAATTCGCCTGTTACTCCATGTAAATCTTGACCCTTTCAGGTCCAAATCCATCAGCTCCTAGGAGTAAATAAAAGAGGTAAATTCATCCATGCTACTAAGCATCGGGGTTCCTCCTTTTTTATCATATGGATATAAGGGTGTATTGAAATCACCCACCAAAATCCAGACCTCTCCTTTAAAACGTTCTCTCATAGAACCAAGGAAATCCCAAAGCATGGTTCTAGAGGGTCTCAAATTTGGGGCGTAAATATTCGAGGTTATCCATTTAAATCCTGACTCCTTGGAACAAAATATGATGCTAATCACTCGGTCATATATGAACACAATCGACCCATCAATGGTTTTAGGGTCCCACATGCACAAGAGACCCCCTGAGGCATCGTTAGCTGAGTTAGCTATGAACTCAACCTCCTTCCAAACCTTCCTCTTAACTATTTCAGCACTACTACTATCCATTTTTGTTTCTTGTAGCAAAATTATATCTAGTTTAAAATATTTTCTGATGGATTCCAATGCACGATGTTTAGGTAGCCCATTAAGGCCCCTAATGTTCCATGATAAAATTTTCATTTACAATTCTTGGAAAGAAAACCCCCATCCTTAGATTGGGGGGATTGACAGAATGAATCTAGCTTCAACTGCTTACCTTTTGTATCCTTTTCCTTTTCGAACTTGAGCTTGGATTGAACTCCATCTGCAATATCAACTTCCACCTCTCTGCTTCTTTGAGCTTTATTGGATGGTTTTCCTACCTTCCTTGGAACTCCCATGTCAATCGGGCCCTTGCGCAAGCTTCTAGTTTTAGGACGCAACATCCTTACCCTTGAGGAACCTTCACTAGAGGGGGATTTGACATCACTAGAGGGGGATTTGACATCACCCAAAATTGGGAGGTCCATTTTCAACTCCATATTCTGAGGAGATCCCTCTCCCACCTGAGGGTCTTTAGAGCCATCCTACTTAGCCTCCTTCAAGTTTAGGCATTGAAAAGAGTTTTGGAGAAACTCCTTAGGGATTGGAGTCTCAAAAGTTAAATCTTTATTTTTGAGCACTAAAAAGCCATAATAAGTACTTCTCGAGATCATACACCCCTTTTCTCCATCGTTTGAAGCCATTTGTTGAATATCTTCCTCAATAACTTCCTTCAAACTAGGAGCCTCACCTGAGGGACCTGTAGAATCAGATCCCACCTTCTTTTCCAAGAGTTGGTCTCGATTTTGCTTTGGATTCCTTTTCTCCCAGTTTTGCTTGAAATGGGCCTTCCTATTTTGGATCGGGCATGAGCCAGGGACATGGCCAAACTTATTATAGATCAAACATTTCACTGGTCGATTCTCATATACAATAGGTTGAATCCATGGCCTAAAATTTGAAAGTAGATTAATGTGATCTAAAATATTAGCTTCAGGGTCCACCATAACACACATATGGGCAAAGACTAATCTAGATTTGGCCCTAGTTGTCGAGTCGATTAGGACTAGTTCACCTATGGCTTTAGCTATGCCTCTGAGAATATCATTATGCCAAAGGTGAAAGGGTAGATCTGGTAATCTGACCCACAATGGAACTAGATTAATTTTTTGGGTTCTAGGATTAAAATCGGGTCCCCATTTTCATAGAAAGAGTCCCCACTTTCCAAAGAACCAGGGCCCTCCACCCAAAATCTTCTTTGAATCCTCCTCATAGTTAAGCTTAATAAGGAAAAAATCGTTGGAAGCTACCACAATGTCCAGAGCTCCCTTAGGCTTCCACTTAACCAGGGCCCAACATCTTATGGCATCAATGTCGGGCCTCCTCCCTTGAAATTTTCCAACCAGGTTCTAGGAACCCTCTTCCATGGTGATGGACAAAAGCTCATCCAAAATCGATAAAATATCCTTCAAAGGAAATAGGTCAAAGAGAACCAATGACTTTCCAGCAATAGAACCAAAAGTGGTAACCACAACATATGAACACTTACTTGGAGATGAAAATTTCCCTAGGGATTGGGACCCACCCAAATATCTGATAGGTGGAGCCCCAAGGGCCCCTGATTTAGGAGAAATCATGACCACTCTAGCCACCTCATCAGACTGCACCTCCCAAACTAGGACTCTAGAACCTTCTACCACTTGGGCTTGAATCCCGCTCCCAGGGGTCTCCACCTGATTTCCAACCTTCAGACTACCAGGTACATTCTCCTATAGAATGCTCACCTCCCCACCCATGACCACTCTCTCCAAACTCTGCACCTTCCCACCATCACCCATTTCAAATTCCTTGACTCTCATCCTCTCTCCAAAATGTATAGTATAATTTCTAAATTATATTGCCAAATAAAAATATTTTACTTCGCTGCCCTAGCACTGTTGCACTCGCCTTCACTGCCCTAGCACTACTACGACACTATTAAAATATTTTTCTTCGTTGCCCTAGCACTATTGCACTCACCTTCGCTTCCCTAGCACTGTTGGGGCACTATTAAAAAAATTTCTTCTCTGCCCTAGCACTGCTACGAAACTGGTTAAAGTATTTTTCTTCGCTGCCCTAGATTGTTGCACTCACCTTCGCTACCCTAGCACTGCTATGACACTGATAAAATATTTTTCTTCGCTACCCTAGCATTGCTATGACACTATTAAAATATTTTTCTTCGCTGCCCTAGCACTATTGGCATTGTTAAAATATTTTTCTTTGCTTCCCTAGCACTGCTGCACTCACCTTCGCTGCCCTAGCACTATTGTGACACTGATAAAATATTTTTCTTCGTTGCCCTAGCACTACTTTGGTACTGTTAAAATATTTTTATTTGTTGTCCTATAACTATTACACTCACCTTCGTTGCAGCACTGATAAAATATTTTTCTTTGTTTCCCTAGCACTTCTATGACACTATTAAAATATTTTTCTTCACTATCCTAGTACCGTTGCACTCACATTCATTGCAGCACTGATAAAATATTTTTCTTCGCTACCTTAGCACTGCTGTAGCACTGTTAAAATATTTTTCTTCATTGCCCTAGAACTTCTGTGACATTGTTAAAATATTTTTCTTCACTGCCCTAACACTGCTACACTCACCTTCATTATCCTAGCACTACTGCAGCATTGATAAAATATTTTCTTCGTTGTCCTAGCACTGTTGTGGCATTGTTAAAATATTTTTCTTCACTGCTCTAACACTACTTCAAGGACAATTTTATATTATCTTCATATGAATTATGGGATTCTTATGTTGAAGGAAAGGCTTTTTGGGGTGTGTTGGGACCGATTCTTGCATCCATAGGAAATCAATTGTCACGGTACAAGAATCCATTTGAAACCAACAAGCTATTACAGGCTTTGGTCGACCTGCCTCATGTTCTATTAAACCCAAATATTGCTAAAGAAGACGGCAGAATGAGTAAGGAAACCCCAACGACAATTCTTTAATTAAACTTCTAATTTACATGCTCCAGATTTATATTAAACTATAAGAATTTTTATTAAAAATGACCAACTATGAAAATAACCAACTATTATGCCTTATGTAGACCGGTGCCTAGATTCACTGGGCTGTTATAGCAATTTAACAACAATTTTAATATGAAACAGAGAGAAGGGGAGAAGAAAATTGGCGTTCTTAATCTCATTCGTATATCGTAATAAAATCAAGAGTTAACCAATGAAATAAACGTATATAATGCGTTCAAATAATGTAACCTTTTATACAGATACACACAATACTAAGACAAAGAAATGATAGGAATAAAATCCATAATTGTATTGATTTCATAAAATATTACATGTAGAGTGGACAGGATGCCTTTTAACTCTATTTTTCTTAAAGAAATACACCAATACAATGAAGAGGACTTTGTTCAAATAATGTAACAGGTCTCTCCAACTCTCCTTGTTCTAATCTGGTAACAGAAGAATCTCTGAATCCTAGGCTCAATAATATTGGAAATATTCTCAGCTTCTTGAACGCTTTCCTATCATACAATCTTGCACAACAAGGGGAGGAAGAAATAATGAATAAAATAAAATAGACACAAAGAAATACAATAGCACAACTAACAGGGCACTCAAGTATACCTCTTAGCAAAAATGCTATTCTCTAATTGCTTGATGCAGAATCCATACCTGCCTACTTCCTTTTATAGCTGCTGGTTCTTGATTCTGTTATTTCTGGTTGAATTCTGGCTGTACACTTGGCAGCATTTGATTGAATCCATTTTGCGTGCTGTCCAACTAGCGTGGCTCTGAACTGACTGTTACGGTTCTTCTCTAGACTAAAGGGAGCTCTTTGTTATTTTAATTTGGCCTTTTTGCTCTCTTTGGTTGGACCTAAAAACTAAGGATTCAGAATTATATTTTTTCTTTTCGTTTTGCTTGTCCTAACCACTATACTGTTTATGGGATTTTCTCTGATTTCCTTGAATTTTTCCTTCCATGAATGCTGTTATGGATTCATAGCGTCCATGCGTACTGTTTTGACCCTGTCTTGGTTATCAGTCTTCATAATCATCTTTCAATGTACCTTGCTATGAGTGGATCACTTATTTGATTTCTACCTTGGTATATGTTGAGGGTGTTTCTTCACAGTGATCGTCCTTATCTTAGGGGCTCGGTCCATCGAATCTTCCTTACAAATGAGTACGTAGATTTTGCCAGTTTACAATCTTCTCAAGCTTTATCATGGCTACTTCTGATTTTCTTAGACCTTTTTAAGTTATCTTCAGGGCATGCATTGCCATCAAATTTCCTAAAAGGTATTAGCACGACCGTTGATGTCTCGGGGATCTGCATGATAGTTAGTATACCTATTCGTATATAAACATTTGAAACAACGTGGTTTATTGGTCCTCGTTTGATCATGATTTATCTAATGTTAATCTTCATATTTTAAACCTTAACAACTCGTATTAATCGATGGTAACATATGACATGGGCATTTTTCTATTGTGGTCGTCGTTAGATCATATTGTGGTGAGGCGCAGCCACTGGATTGTATATATGCACATGGTTTTTAATAAATGAGAAACATTTATACATACCTTGGTTTAATTAATCAACCTTTTGAAATAATAATACTTAGATTAACCTTCGATTGATTTTGCGTATGCGTACCATTGGATCTGGGTGATCAATGAGCATTGTCATTCGATTTATGTATCCTTAAAGTGTCTTTATTTAGCTTTGGATTTTTTACAGCCACTACAAGCCTTCGTGATCGTCAATCTGCAACTGTCTCTAGTTTGTTCTTCTTGGAAACTCTCGACGTTTTATCTTCTGACCAATCTGTTACAGTCCTAGTTTCAAGAACATCCTTTTAAATGACCTAGATTAGTAGACTAACCTCCACCATTGATCTTATTTATCCCATGGTCCATATTAGATCCGATATAAGTTGAGAGCCCATTCGTTGGACGACGTCACTTTAATTAGCAGCAAAACATCCAATTCGAATCTTGGAAATTCAAACCTTAAATCCACTTCGGAGCTTTTATTTTTTCTAATCTGCATTAAAAAATTGATGACATCACTTATTCTTTATAACTTGTGTGGATTCCATTCCAAATATAATGAGCATCTTCCTTAGTCCGGGTCCAGAGTCAAGTTCTTACATCATCCCGCAATTCTGCCTTATCTTCATTTTGGATAGAAAAAGACTCGTTTATTCTCTATATTTTCAATCTGCACTTTTAATCTGCTTACATCATCATCTCCTTGAGACTTTTGTGGATTTGAGGATAACGCTAATCCGGTACGGGGAGCAAAAGAGTTTCCAGAATTGGGTATATGCAAAAGGGCCATTCCGCACTTTTTTCTTACTGACATCACCACCTTTCACAAACTTTTGTGAATTTTGCAATCCTACTCCAATCCGAACCCGGAATGGAGTTCCTCGAAATCATTTTAAACAAGCAAAATTACATGACCGTTGAGCGGGTTTGTCTTATCAACCTTGTTTCGGAGCGGAATGGCAATTTTATCACTTAGTAAAAATCATACAAAATTTTACTAAGTATGTGGCCATTTTGGGCCTACAGGTTTTTAATTTGAAATTTTCTTCCCTAACCATTTGAGGTACTTTGATTTATACCATGAAGCCCACATTATTAAAAATGCTAAGGTCAGACTTTATCAAACCAACCAAAGAAAAATTGAATTACTCACAACAACTTAAGCAATGACCACTAGTATTAGCAGTTTGATTGAAACCAAAAATTTAAATTTGGGGGTTTCAAAGTTGAGTCAAATTTGGCTCCAACATAGGCTCTAACTGGGACAATGTGTTGAAAACATGAAGCACTTGAGAACCACAGAATCTCCTGGTTTTATTTTGCAAAAATTTAACAAAAAACAACAAAATTTTGATTGCTAAGCAAAACTTGAAATGCATAACAGAAAAAACTTTCTTCCTCTTTTTCTTTTTTTTCTTCATCATTCATTCATTTTTTTTTATATACTAAAAACATGATATTAAAGCAAGTAGAGTATGGAAAATTGTATATCCCTTTTCGTTCAATTTGGAAACAAAGGTTAGAAAATTTTAGAAATCAATGAGTTTTATTTTGAAATATTGTAATGTTTATTTTAGCTAAGTCATAAGATATGTTTACACAGATTTGGTCACATCCATTTGTCTCATCATATTTTTTCCCATGTGTGTGTTTGTGCATTATTTTTTAGATTTCTAGATCTTTCAGAACTTTACCATATCTGAGCAAAATAACCAAGCCTAATATGTGATTTCACTCTTAAAAAAAATTCACCATTTTTTAGGGCTCCATTGCCAGTCAGGCGTCTATAGCCTTGGTGGAGTTGCTTCTAATGCCATATTAGTTTTACCCTACTTTCAGTTAAGTGTCTATAGCCCCGATAGAGGTTTTCCAATATATCTTAGACAGTGACTCAATTTTACTTTATTTTTTATTTTATTTTCTTATGAGAGAAGTGTTTGGATATATAAGCAAATTGTGCAATAAGTATGCCTGAGTTGAGGATTAGTTTCTGGCTAAAAAATATGAGTGTAATAACTTTTGGCTCAACTACCATCTCAAAGATAACTCAATTCTTTGGACCTTTGAAGTCACTTTAAGTATCATTTGTAATGTGAGGCTTGACATGATGTTTCAATCAGCTTTATTTTCTATCTGTTTTATCTCATATCAAATAACTATTGCATAAACACTCATTTTTGATAGTATTGTAAAGCTCATCAACATCTAAAATAAATTCCCTTTTTTTCTTTTTGTTGTTTTTGGTAGAATCAACAATTAGATATACTCATCAAACTAAGATATCATGTGTACAATAAACTCAAAATTATTCAAGAACAAAAGGGAAGCTTAACTAATAAACAAAATACACCACTCTATTTTTGGATATTTGTTTCTCTATTTTTTTTTTGTAATGCCCTTTTTTTTATAGTACACCTTCAACATGGATTGTATATTTTGAGGTGTTGGCCATTAATAGGGATAGCCATTATTTCTCCCTGCAAATTCTATAGCTTGTAAGTATTCTGATTGATAACATGGGCAATTTGGTATGGGCCAATCCATTTAGGTTCAAACTTACCCTTTTCACCATGCTTATCATTTTTAGGGTCCCAATTGATGACTATATCTCCTTGAGAAAAATGAGTACCTTTGGCTTTCTTATTAAACAATTTTAGAGTTTTCTGGGTTTGTTTCATCATTCTATTGAGGGTCTGTCTTCTTTGTTGTTCTAACAAGACAATTTGGTCAAGCCTTCTCTGAATGATATCAGGGTTTTCATGATCTTGCAATAAAAGGGTGTAGCACCCTAAAATTGGCGCAGTTAAACCCTTAGTAAAAAGATAAAAATTTGAATTTTAACTCCAAAACCACCCGTTAACCACTCGTTACCCGCTCCCCTTGTTTTTCATGCCATTTTTAGGATTTGTTTTGACCGTTGGACGATATCGTCGACGATCAGACGAAATCATCCCAGATCTGACGAATTCATCTGGAACAGAACGTCCAGACGATTTCGTCCCAAAACCAAATTTTCATAATTAGCTTATGTTTCAACAACTTCTCTAACTTGGGCAGAAAGCGTGTCTGCACGGTTAGAGTCTCCCCCATTGGAGATCTCCCAAATTGGGATGATCTCCAACCTCCTAACCTCTCCCTAATCCTATATAAACTGGGATTTTCTCAGTTTATCCCCCTGGTTGACTGATTTCCCTACAACTTTAGTTTCTCGTGCATTAAAACACCTTCATACCATTGTCGCATTGTGTATTTCAAGTTTTTCTTGCAGGAATTTTACTATTTTTTAGCTGGAGCAAGCTCGGATCGTCGTAGGCGATTCCAGACGATTTCGGATGATCCTGTCGTAGATCGGCGATGATCTCGTACGATTGGAGGTGATCTCGACTACAGTCCAGATTGGGGGCAATCAGAGCCCGAAGTTTGCATTTCTTTATCTTCTCTCTTCATTTCTTTATGCATTAACTTAGTTTATTCTATTTTTGCATCCTGGAGTTCACCTCATTTAGCATAGATGCATGATAAAGTTAAAATAAATTATCAAATTAATGCATTTCCTTTAATTGTTATCTGGATTTATCATTTAGGCAAGTTTACTATCATTTCTATCATTTCCCCTTGCTTTTGCAGTTGCATTTTTGGTCTTTGGTATCTGTTTCTGTGATTGCAGGTTTCTGACGAATTCGTCAGGTCGACGATGATCTCGTCTGATCTTAGATGATCGACTATGATCTGAGATGATTCTGTGCAATTTCAGATGATTATGTAAGATTTGAGATGATCTGGACTTCTACAAACCTCAGAATCTTCATCAGACATCCAAAATCAGGTACATTCTATCTTATTTAGCACACTTTCTATGTTTAGCACTTATTCATGTTTTTTGTATCCATATAAATCAGCATTGGCATATAGAATAGCTTAGATTCATCTTGGCCAAACCTAGGAATTGAATGATTAAAGTACAAAATGAACACATCAAACCCATTCTCAACCTAGGCATGGAAACTGCCACTCAAAAGTTTCCTGGTGAACCCACCATCCATCAAAAATTCACCCTTATACCCCTCCCCCGAGAGGCGCGACCTTCAAAGGGCCTCTCAGTCCGAGGTATTGTCCCATCCTTCTCGCATCCCCCTTTCGGGCGCGGATCCTATAGCCTCGAAGGTAAGGATGCAAAAAATTTGGAGCGATACATTTTGGTGAACCCGACGTGAAAACTAAAACCTTTTGAAAACAATCCAAAAATAAAAAATAAATGCATTTAGAATCATCAGACAAACAATTAAGATTGCATATCATATTTAGATGGTAGATTATAATAAAATATGAGTTGTCACCATAAATGTTGAAAATCAATTAGCAGCCATAGAGATTACTTCTGTGCTTAGAGTACCTCAAACAAATAGGGTTCAACCTTTGTGGGACGAACTTGATAGGAGATTGGGTATTATTGCATCTAGATCAATCGAACTTAGGCAAATTAAGAGGTTTGTCCTAGATAGAATCCTGGATCCTGATCAGGTGACTTTGTACCATGAACTTCAGAGAGCTTGCCATAGGTGGTTAGCTGATAAAAGAGCACTTGTGTCTTCCGAGTTGTACACCTTTGAGGAATACCTCGAGAATGCAGTTGTAGTACATAAATTTCTATCTCGTATAGAGGATCAAGAGGTCGTTCTTATGGATAGAAAGAGATGGAATAGAGTTCCTAGAGCTGTGTTATATCGAGAGTATTGCCATGAACTTTATTTCTACAAGGTCGAGTCTAAAACAGATAATATCACCATAGCACACTTTGTCAAATTCTTGAAAAACCATTTCCAATTTGAAGAGGAGCATTTCATGACTCCTGATGAACTTGATCCTATTAATGATATCCATAAACTATTTATAGAAAACTAAGCCATTCTTTTATTATTATTATTTCTTGCATTTAGTATGTTGTTTGTTGTCTTTATAATATTATTATAAAAACATAAAAAAAAAACAAAACAAAAATATAACAAAAATTAAAACATTTTCTTTTAAGTATTATAGTAGGTATATAATTAAAATATATACCTCCCAAACTTGTTGAATATATATATATATATATATATATTTGCTAAAATCTAAGTTTAAGCATAATGACTAGACTTAGGAATGGAAAACAGACCGAAGTAGAAGAAGATTGGTTAGGAAAACCATCAAATAACCCAGATGTCCTTCCTGAAGACCCAATTCAGGAAGAAGGAACCCTAGACCAACAAGAAGAAGAGTTTGTTGAAGGAAATGAACAAAGAGAAACTGTTAGAGAGGAAGGATCCTCATCCCCTAAAATGTCTCCGGGAGGAGCTGTTACTTTTGAGAACATGGAACATTTTTGGAAGTTCCTCAATACTAATATTGGCACTCTTAATAGAGCAATCCATATGGACAAGGATCAAATTAGTGACACTCAAGCAACCCTAGAAGAAATATATCACACACGCACTAATCCCTTGTCCTTCATTGATCAAGAAAGTGATCAAGTTGGACCATCCAATTTGGATATGGCCGCTATAATCCAGAACATGCAACAACAACAGGTTACCCAACCACCTAGAGTGCCTGTTACCAAGCCTAGAGTTATTCCCACACAAAATAAACCTTCATTCACTTGCTCTATTTTGCCAAGTTATTGATCAACATACCTCAAATCAACAAAATCCCAAAACAAAACCAAACACCAATTTCCAACAATCCGGGATACAACATAATGCTACTACAAATCTTCTTCATAATACTCTCCCTACCAACCATTTGCATAATAGCAATATAGCATCTAATCCTTACATCACGCCATCATACGCTCATAAATCCCATACTCATGTACCACCGAACCAATATGGTGGACAAACTAGTAATCTTGAAGCCATGGTGAAACAGTTAGTCTCCCGCATGGACCAGATAGATCCCTACCGTCCCTCGTACAATTATCGAGAGATGTGTAGTCAGCCTTTAGATCCTATAGTTGTAGCACAACCATATCCTAAACACTTTCCTATGCCTGTCCTACCTATATACAAAGGAACCGAAGATCCCATAGAGCATCTTCGTATGTTTAGGATAGCATGTCATGATATATCACATGATGACTTGTTATTACTAAAAATGTTCCCAAAAAGTTTAGGAGGAATGGCATTAGAGTGGTATTATCAATTACCCACTCATTCTTTGAGGAATTTCGAAGAAACAACCGAGTCTTTTGTTCATCAATTTAGTGCCTACATCGAAAGGCATGTAACCATTAAATATTTGTACAACTTAAAACAAGACAAAGATGAATGTTTTGCTGATTTCCTAGCTCGGTGGAGACAGTTGATAGGAAAATTACACTTTGTGTTACCTTATCGAGAAATGTTGGATATCTTTATCAATAATTTACAAGAACAACTATCCTATGAGTTATCAAGCTGCTACCTTGACCACCTTCGATCAAGCTATAGACTTAGCTCGAAGAGTGGAAGATGCTCTCATTAGGAGAGGTCAGCTTAAAAAGAAAGATGATGAGAAAACATCCAGAAATCAATATAAAAATAAACAAGTTGTGGGTGATGGAGTCACTGATAGTAGAAATATTGCTACTATTAATGCTGCGAAGACAACGGAGAAGTTTATACTGAAACCTCTTGATAAACCACCTCAAGAATTTACTAGGTTAAATCAACCTCTATCAACCATTCTCCCACAATTATTAGAATGAGGTTTGATCCAATTACCAAATATCCGGGAACCTGATCCAACTATACCCGGATACAGAGCTGATTTACACTTGTGATTTCCATAGAGGACCTGGACACGCTACCAACTCTTGTAAAATATTAAAACATAAAATACAAGACTTAATTGATAACAATGAGATGGAGGTGCAAGCCTTTCAACCTAAACAAAATCCTCCTAATAATGCTCAAAAGAACATCCCCCAAAATCAGAATCAGAATGCCAATCAATCATTAGACATATTTCAACATCCTTTACCAAAGCATGGTAAAGAGGTGGCTAATCAAATTGAGCATCATAATGTTCCCCCTCCTACCCGATATGTAGGGACTATTAGTGGACATTCACCTGCTCATGATCTGCAAATATTTGACACAACTTTATCCATGGTTACGACGAGACCTCTATATAATATTCGGACACCTGATCTTAGTGATACAGAATACGAGACTGAAAGTGACATGGAAATCACCTCAAATCAATCGAATAGTTCTGAAGATGAATCAGATGCTATTCAACCTATCACAAATTCTATGGTTCTAGAAGAACCATTTCCAAGAAGAGTCACTACTAGACCATCTTCTCACCAATTACTTTCTAATGAACAAGCCATAAATGCTAGACCAAGACCCATTCATCATCCACAAAATAATATTGTAGGTACCATCGGAGCTGTTACTCGACAACAGGCTCAAAATTCTCAACAAGATCAAACTCAGAATGATGGATCAGCTCCATTTGTTTTGAAAGTTCCTAATAAATGGAATCATGCACCTAATGTTCAACCTAAACCTCCTTATAATATTAATGAACAATTATCAAATACTACAACTAGAATTTCCCTTTTGGACCTTTTAAGATCTTCTCCTACACATAGGGATGAATTAATGCTCACATTAAGCCAAATGATGGTACCACAAAATATTCAATCTGAAGCCATGGCCAATACTATCATAACTCGAGAAGTCGATTGTATTGACTTTCGGGATAGAGATATACCGCAACATAGTTTACATAAGGATAACCCCTTATATATTACTGCCCTAATTGGAGATGTAGCAGTTAAACGAGTCTTGATTGATAATGGTTCATCTTTAAACATTTGCACTTTTGACTTCTACCAAAGATTTGGGTTTAGAAGTGATGAAATGAAAAGAACTGATATGATCATAAAAGCCTTCAATGACGAAACACAAGAAACATGTGGAGTTATTACTATCCCATTGCAAGTTGGTCCAAGAACCTTAGACACGACCGTGTTTATTGTACATTGCCCTGCATCGTACAATATACTCTTGGGTCACCCTTGGATCAACGCGATGCGAGCTGTTCCCTCAACTTTACATCAGTGTGTTAAATTCGAATTTAAGAATCAGTTGGTTACCATTCATGGTGATCCTAGACCCTTTGATATGTGTGCTTTGGCAGAACCTGTTGGAGTTCAATTTTGCCCTGCTCTATCATCCACACATCCTAATTCTCATCATCCATCTAAACATGTGAAACACACACCCATAACATCATCTACTTTTTCTCCATCAACTCCACCTCTACATATAGTTCAACCATCTTCCGAACAAACCACATTAGGACCTCAAAAAGATCCTAAACCCACAACCAATGCTTCTTGTTTTACTCCTATAACTTCCATACCTATAGACCCATCCATCGACATCTCTACAACATCTACACCTACCAGAGGCATATTTTCCGCATCCAGAAGATGTAGGAAATGTTCCTTCTACCTCTTACGCTCTTACTGATGAGCTCTTACCCGATTTATCTAAAATTCTTATATCAGAAAAAACAAACGCTGCTATGCAAGATTCCCTTATTTTAAATAATTTGCCACCCTCTCCTCGTACCTTGGGCCTCCCATAGCCTATGGGAAGTATTTACCAAGTCGGGAGCTGTGCTTTTATTTATAAGGGATATGACTAGGGAAGAATACCTAGAAACATCAAGACTCATTATGATGGATATGCTCGATGTTATTTTACTAATGAGTATATTAAAGCTAAGCCTATAATGCTTAAATTGGGATATAAAGGGAAAGGTTTGGGACCTTTCCAAAATGGTATGAAAGAACCTTTTGAGGTAGAACCATGGCCTGCCCGATGTGGTGTGGGCCTATTTCCTAGTAAAGGTCAGCCCTTCCCATTTGAGGATGATGACCATCTCATATCTTACCAAGATTATTTGGATAAACATGATGCTTTGCATTTAATGAATAAGCCATTTACATGTAATATGCTATCCATAGCTTACCCTCAGATGATCATTGAATCCGATGATGAGTTGGAGGGAGATATCTTCCATGATGTCTCCATTGAGGAATTATTACATAACGGATTTTATTTCGATGGCTCTATACCTAGTATAGCCCAGCTTGAGGCCACGACTCCTCAAGATGAATTATCTAAGCTAACCTCGGAAGAATTACAAGAATTGGGCGTTTCACCCGCCCCACCTAATTTTGAGAGAGATCTACACATGGAAGTAGAAAATGTCATAAAAATTAACATTGGAACCAAAGATAACCCTCACATAATCAACATTGGATCAGAATTGAGTCAAGAAAAATAGGATAAATACATTGCATTTCTTAAAGAATATGAAGATGTCTTTGCTTGGACATATGAAGATATGCCAGGATTAGACCCTTCCGTAGTTATGCATCACCTAGTAGTCCATCCGGATGCTAAACCTGTTAAACAGAAACTTAGAAAAATGCATCCTAAAGTGGCCTTACTAGTCAAAGGGGAATTAGAAAAACTCTTGAAGGTTATTTTTATACAAGCCATTGATTATGCTGAATGGATCTCGAATGTAGTTCCAGTAACTAAGAAAGAAGCTACCAAAGTTAGGGTTTGCACAGACTTTAGAGATATTAATGTTGCATGCCCTAAAGATGATTTTCCTCTTCCCAACATGGATCAGATCATTGATTTTACTGCTGGGAGTGGAATGATATCCTTAATGGATGGATTTTCTGGTTATAATCAGATCAGGATAGCTCCTGAAGATCAGGCTAAAACAACCTTTATTACCCCTTGGGGGACCTTTTGTTGGAAAGTGATGCCATTCGGTTTGAAGAATGCAGGTGCAACATATCAACGAGCCATGACTTATATCTTTCATGATATGATGCATGATATTCTACATGATTATGTAGATGATATTATAGCTCGTTCCATCAAAGAAGATGATCATTTAGATGACTTGAGAAAAGTATTTGATCGGTTAAGGGAATATCTTATCCGATTGAATCCAACCAAATGTATATTCGGAGTTAAGTCCGATAAATTATTGGGGGTTATAGTTTCTTTACGTGGCATTGAAATTGACCCTCTCAAGATCATGGCTATCACTGATATGCCCGCACCCACAAATATATCTAAATTATGAAGTCTACAAGGTAAGCTTCAAGCTATTCGTCGCTTCATCGATAAGTTGGCGGACAAAATAGGACCCTTTCTTAAGCTTCTTAAGAAAGATGTCTCTTTTCATTGGGACGATGAATGTCAGGAAGCATTTGAACTCCTCAAACAATATCTCCTTAACCCACCTGTGCTTTCACCACCTAGACCTGATCGCCCATTTATCTTGTATATTTTTGCTTCAGATCTTGCCTTAGGAGCTATGTTAGCTCAACTTGACGATGAGAAGAGAGAGCGTGCTAATTATTACATTAGCCGAACCTTAATCAGTTATGAAACCCGCTACACAGCATTAGAGAAACTATGTCTAGCAGTCATATTTTCTACACAGAAATTATGCCATTATATGCTCAGTCAGAAAACGTATGTTATTGCTAAATTCGATCCTTTGCGGTATCTCATGAGTCGACCGTACTTATCTGGTCGCACAACAAAGTGGGTTCTTGCGCTAAGCGAGTTTGAACTCACGTTTATAGGACAGAAGTCTGTTAAGGGTCAAATCATAGCAGATCAATTAGTTGTTGCACCCTTAGAGTCTACCCATCCCCTCATCATTGAGTTTCCTGATGAATGCCTTAAATTAGAGGCAGACCATCCAGAGCAATGGTCCCTATACTTTGATGGAGCCCGATGCATGAGTGGGGCTGGTGTAGGTATTATTTTAATATCTCCATAGAAACATCTTATACCTCTGTCCTTTAAATTAATGTTTGCTTGTACTAATAACACTGCTGAATATGAGGCTCTAATCCTTGGATTACGAGCTGCCTTGGCACTAAAAATTAAAAATCTATTGGTTTTCGATGATTCTCAACTTGTCATAAATCAAATCAATGATGTTTATCAGACCAGAGATGATAAATTACGTCCATATAAAGCATATGTCTTACAATTAATATCTTTATTTGATCAAGTTACCTTGGAAGCTATTCCTCGAACTAGCAATCGTGCGGCTGACGCTATGGTTGCAGTTGCATCTCTTTTGCCCTTGGAGTTAGATGACGAATATGCTACCATCATTATTCATCGACTCCAAGAACCCACTTCAAATAAATCATGCTTAGAACCTTTGGATGTGTTTCTAATCAACGAAACTACTCCTGAACCTTGGTACACTGATATATTTAATTTTCTTCAAAATGGGACCTTCCCTGAAGGTTGTAATAGCAACCAGCGTCGGTTATTACGTAGACGAGCAAGTCACTTCGTAATTATTGGCAATACGTTGTATAGGAGATCTTTTGAAGGCATCCTATTGAGATGTTTGAATCTAGAAGAATCTAGATCAGCTTTGAGTGAAGCCCATGATGGATCTTGTGGGGGACATTTTAGTGGTAGCACCATTGCTAAGAAGCTCCTTAGGATAGGATATTTTTGGCCTACCATGGAGAATGATGCACATGATTATGTGCGCCATTGCGACAAGTGCCAGAAACATGCTGACCTTGTCCATGCGCCTGCACAAGAGCTGTAGGCTATTTCATCTCCTTGGCCCTTTTCAAAATGGGGCTTAGACATCATTGGAAAAATCAACCCTGTGTCATCTGATGGACACAAATTCATCATAACCGCCATCGAGTATTTCATGAAGTGGGTTGAAGCTATGCCCTTAGCTTCTTGCACTGGAACCCAAGTTTCCAAATTTATTTTTAATCAAATTATTTGTAGGTTTAGAATTCTTGCAAATCTCATCTCAGATAATGGAACTTGTTTCAAAAATAAATATGTCAAAAAATTATGTCAAAAATATAAAATTCAACATCGTTGGTCCACTCCCTATTATCCTCAGGGTAATGGCCAAGCAGAAGCATCTAATAAAACATTAATTAAAATCCTCAAAATACTAGGTCAATAAATCTGGTCGAGATTGGCACATCCAATTATATCCTGCTTTGTGGGCTTATCGAACTAGCGTTCGTACTCCCACGGGCACTTCACCTTTTGTTTTGGTTTATGGCGCTGAAGCTGTTTTTCCCTTTGAATTAGAAGTTCCTTCTTTGGCTCTACTACTTCAAGATACTGAAGTAGGAGATGAATATCATGTTTGGCAGATTTAGTCAGCTGGAACTCCTAGATGAGAAGCGCATCAATGCTTTGGAACATCTTCGTGCCTACCAAAACAAGCTCAAGCGAGCATACCTCAAGAAAGTTCATCATCGATCCTTTGAGATCGGTGACCTTGTCTTAAAAGAAAATCAAAAAAATACTAATGCAACTAAAGACCTTAAAGGTAAATTTGAGCCCAATTGGCTTGGACCATATATCATCACTACTAAATTTGGATCGGGAGCATACCGATTAGCTACCTTAGATGGTAAAGATCTTAAAGAACCTATGAACATTATGCATCTTAAACGCTATTATGCATAAAATCTGGTCATTTCATCATTGTATATATTGTTATTTTGCATATTGTTTCATTTTAGTCATCCATATAAAAATTTCAAAAATAGTAATAGTATTTATTCTTTCAATTCATAAATTAAAATCAAAATATAAAAACTTCAAAATCATCAAAATCTTCAAAAACATCTTTTATTTTCATACTTATCAATTCTTGAAGTATTGCAGTTATATTTTCAATTATTTTGGATAAATTAGCATTTATTTGGAATCCCGCACTTTCACACTCACATGAATAAATATCTTGATTTTATTTGGTATGATTATTAATCTCTCTTATATCAAAGTCCACAGTTGAATTAAATAAAGTTTTGAGCATAGAGAACTGATCTTGTTATTTACTTGAACCAAGCATATCTTTTCACATTAAAATGATTTCATTGCAAATTCGATATGATGCTACATAGTAGAAATGGTTTCTTGAGCGAAAAGTTTCCCCTGCTATCCTATCATGCACATGGTCTAGAATCTTTGAGAATTGACAAAAGGACAAGCTCACCCCTACCCGAATAAAAATCCCTTGCTCTACAACCAATCCGAGCAAGTATCCCTAGTATAGGAAGAAAAAGAAAAGTCAAAGAAAATGAGAAAAAGAAAAATATCATTTTGTACCATCGCAGCAATATTTCAGCATTATCTCAGTATCAAGCAAAAATACAAAAAAAAAAAGAAAAAGAAAAAAAAAGCAATAAAATCCCTTTCCCTACCCCTTGAAAAAGAAAAGAAGGGTGAATGAGCTTGAATCCTTGGAATTCTCAATTATTCAAAAACTATGAGGTAAGCCCCATAACAGGTGGTTTGTGCCCAACCCGCTTGGCCTTGGGTAATCCCTAGCGTGGTGATATGTCTATCACATTAGCGACCTTCTTTTGTATAGACCTATGTCGGCTTATGGATTAGCTAGCTCTTGATGACCCGACTTACATAGTAGTCTGGTACGGTTACATGCATATAAATCATGGTCAACGAACACTCATTTGGTTAATTCAAATTACTTGTATCAAATTATCTTGCTCAAAATTGGTGAATGAACAATACAATTGCACACACATTTGTATTTGAGAGATTTTGTATCATTATGATAAATCAAGATCGGTAATGAACTCACATTTGCACATGAGGGTTCCTTATAAATCTACATTTTGTCTTTGAGATAATTTAAAATATCTCTGCAATTCTTTTCGAATCATT
The DNA here is from genome assembly GCA_028583015.1 of Wollemia nobilis. NCBI lineage: Eukaryota > Viridiplantae > Streptophyta > Pinopsida > Araucariales > Araucariaceae > Wollemia > Wollemia nobilis. Next base: position 6,609,150 of record JAQPPZ010016983.1, on the reverse strand, counting down.
TCATCTTCTTATTTAAGAACATTTGCTTAGCATAAAAACAATTAAATATATTTCTTTCCAAAAACCAAAATTTTCTTTCACATCTTCAAAAACCTAGTAAATAAAGTCATGTTTATATATTATTATTTTTTGTTTATCTCAAAATCAAAAATCAATCATGCAATAAAACTATAATATCAATTTCCTTTTTGGATTTCGCGATGATGGTATAAGTCTATACCTATAATTCTATGCCTAGCGCAAACCATTGTTCTAATTTTATTTTCCCATTCATTTTAATTCATAAAAACATATGGCTTACATCATTATGTTACACAATTGTGCTTTAAAAAGAACGCAAATTTTTCTATTTCATTTCATTATGTCAACATTCAATTTTGCAATGATGGTATAATTCCTAGGGAATTATTCAAAAATTTATCACACTTAGGAATTTATGCCTAGCAAAAATCATATTTCTTTTAATATCTCATGCATAATATTTTTATGAAAATCTGAAAACAAATCATCACCATCATCATTTTTCATCATCACAACACAAAGTCTTAAGACAGTCTCTTAAGCACTCTTTTACTTTTAGCAATATTTCTATACTGGGATTAGCTTGACGACCTAGCGAGCGGTGACTCCATGAAATGGTCTATAACAGCGACAATGTCCTTTGAAATTATTGTTAGAAGTCCCTTTTATTTTGCATCAAATCACACCACCAAAACAACCAATTTGTTTACATCAGATTATTCCATTTAAATTTTATGGCATGACATAAAATTATAATTTATTTCCAATGACATAATTACATGAATAATCAATCAACAAATCCAAAATTAAAGCATCATACAACATATACACAAGTCATATCATCAAAAATACCATCTATATATATCAACAAATTATGTACATCATATCAAAACTGGATTGGTATGCCACAATCTATACCCTGGCATACTCAATCCTCTCAAAAAATATATCCAATCTAGTCTATAGCAGCTAGTCTCGAGAAGCCCTCGAGCTCTCAGCCTCATCTCCTCTCCCACCCTGGCATGGAGGAGGTGGTCCCATAGAGGTTCGGGCTGTGTCTCGGGTCCTCATCATCGATCGTGAGGAAGTCCTCGATGATCCCACCCTGATCGGCTCTGCAATGTCGGCTGGCAGCTACAACCTCTGGCCCTCTAGAACCAGCTGGTAGTATACTCCCTGGTAGAACGTGGTCTGAGCCATAGACCATGCTAACTCCTGCATGCTCGCCCCTCCGCTCCGAGCCCTGAGCCATGTAGCCTCATCCTGTAGTGTCTGCACCTGAGCTCGAAGGTGGGCATTCTCAGCCCGGAGAGCCACCATCTCGTTGCTCTCCCCTACCTCGACACCCTTGCCCTTATCGGGTGATGGTGGCCTCTCCCCTTGCTAAGAAGGGAATCCCTCCTCCCTCCTCCCTATCTATTGTGGTCTCTATGGAGCCTGTGGCATCCTCTGGCATCTCTCCTATGGAGACCATCATTGCTCTCTCCCTCCGTGACCCTACGCTGCCTCAATAGCGCCTGGCACCGCCTCCCCATCCATCGCACAATCGCATGCATCGGACCCTATGCCCTCATCATCCGAGGAGGGTGGATGCCTATGTACTAGGCATCGTATCCATCAGTGACCCTAATGTCATCCCCATCCATTGGTTGGATGGGGGCATCATCCACATCCTGGCTCTAGAATCATTGCATATCTGGAGCCCCACTCAGTGTGGTATTATCTCGAATAGTCTAGGAGTACTCATAATCCCTGAGAGAAGGGATCCCCTATTGTAGACCGAACTATCACAAAACTCGGTCGTAGCGGTGGAGCTCTACCTCTCCCCACTCCATCCTCAGCCAATAGACTCACCTGATGTGAGCCAACTCCTGCCCATCCTCTCCCCACCCTGGATGCTCTCTCCATGGCCTCTAGGTGATCTAGTCTGGGATGAGGTCATCTAGCAACCTCCGTGACATCGACAGATCTATCCACCATTGTGACCCTCTCTGTAGCCACCAATAGAAAACCTGGGGTCTCTCTCGGTCAACCCCTATCAGTGGGAGTCCTATCGGCCTTCGCATCATGATGTGCTCCCAACACCATACCTATAGTAGCGATGTCAAAACCAGACATCGGCCTCCCTTGTATACGACCCCATGTAGGATCCTATACAAGCGGCATAGTACAAAGCTGCCCCATGCAAATCTATACCCATGGTCTCTCATGTCACAGACCACATCTGAAAGGAGCCAGGGTAATCTACACCCACTCTAGTGGCACAACAATAGGCCACCCACTATCCCTACCAAAACCTGAGTCAACCTAGATGCCCCAGGCATCTGCCTCAGAGACTCGATGTTCACTCTGCCCTTCTCCAGGGTGAAGCTCGGGTCTCCGCACAGCCTCATCATAGCCTGGCCCTGATTGGCCGTAGGAGTCATGAACCGTCCTTGTATGGGGATCCTCAAGATCCTCCATACATCCTCTAGTGTGGGAGCCATCTCCCCTATCGATAACCAGAAGTAGGATGACCCCGGATACCATCTCTCTGCTAGGGCTGAAAGTAGCCCCATGTCTGTCGGTATTTGTGGCATCTCTACCACATGTTGTAGTCCGACCTGTGCTAGTCGGTCTCGCTCTGCCTGGTCGAGCGTGGCTACGTCATCTCTCAGCCCCTCGTATTTCCATTCTTGACTCTTTAGTAATCCCCTCTACAAAATAAACAATAAAACAATAAAATTCATTAATAAACCAATTATTAAAATCAATTAAATGCAATTCAAACAAGCTTAATTTCATAAAAATGATGATATCGTCCACCATTGGATGATATCATCCTAAATTGAGTAAAATCATCCTTTGTAGGATGAAATCATCTCCGATTTCTCAACTTGGGGATCGCCCCTTGTTGGACGGGATCGCCCCTATTCCACGATTTCGCCCTAGACGAAATCGACGATCTAGGGACGATTTCGATGAAATTGGGACGATTTCGTCCCGACGTCGTCGACGGCCTAAAAATGGCCGCGATGCCCCAAAATAGTCAAAATTTAAATCAAAAATTACACAAATCAAATTAAAAACATAATTCACTAGGTTTAGATCCTTACCCGTAGCCCACGTCGGACCTCTGTCGATCTGTGCGTTGTTTCGACCATTTTGTCTGCAGAGCTCTAAAATAGTAAAAATGAATAGTAAAAATGAATTAGGGTTTTACCCTATTTTTCTTAATTTTATTTAAAAACAACATTTTTAATTTTGCTTTTCTACGCTTTTACCTCAAACGTTCGATTTGGGTAAAAACACGGAGGGGGCACCATAGTAAATAGTCGTACGATTCGACCTAGAATCATCATCTAAAAAATTGAGTAAATTTTTGCTTTCTCGTAAAATGGGAAGAACTCGTCTTTAACGCATTTTCTTCAGAAAATTCGCTAAAGAGGGGGCAAAATGTAGCACCCTAAAATTGGCGTAGTTAAACCCTTAGTAAAAAGATAAAAATTTGAATTTTAACTCCAAAATCGCTTGTTACCCGCTCCCCTTGTTTTCCGTGCCATTTTTAGGATTTGTTTTGACCGTTGGACGATATCGTCGACGATCAGACGAAATCATCCCAGATCTGACGAATTCATCTAGAACAGAACGTCCAGACGATTTCATCCCAAAACTAAATTTTCATAATTAGCTTCTGTTCAACAACTTCTCTAACTTGGGCAGAAAGCGTGTCTGCGCGGTTAGAGTCTCCCCCGTTGGAGATCTCCCAAATTGGGATGATCTCCAACCTCCTAACCTCTCCCTAATCCTATATAAACTAGGATTTTCTCAGTTTATCCCCCTGGCTGACTGATTTCCCTGCAACTTTAGTTTCTCATGCATTAAAACACCTTCATACCATTGTCGCATTGTGTATTTCAAGTTTTTCTTGTAGGAATTTTACTATTTTTCAGCTGGAGCAAGCTCGGATCGTCGTAGACGATTCCAGATGATTTTGGATGATCCTGTCGTAGATCGACGATGATCTCGTATGATTGGAGGTGATCTCGACTGTAGTCCAGATTGGGGGCAATCAGAGCCCGGAGTTTGCATTTCTTTATCTTCTCTCTTCATTTCTTTATGCATTAACTTAGTTTATTCTATTTCTGCATCCTGGAGTTCACCTCATTTAGCATAGATGCATGATAAAGTTAAAATAAATTATTAAATTAATGCATTTCCTTTAATTGTTATCTGGATTTATCATTTAGGCAAGTTTACTATCATTTCTATCATTTCCCCTTGCTTTTGCAGTTGCATTTTTGGTCTTTGGTATCTGTTTCTGTGATTGCAGGTTTCTAACGAATTCGTCAGGTCGACGATGATCTCGTCTGATCTCAGATGACCGACTATGATCTGAGATGATTCTATGCAATTGCAGATGATTATGTAAGATTTGAGATGATCTGGACTTCTACAAACCTCAGAATCTTCATCAGACATCCGGAATCAGGTACATTCTATCTTATTTAGCACACTTTCTGTGTTTAGCACTTATTCATGTTTTTTGTATCCATATAAATCAGCATTGGCATATAGAATAGCTTAGATTCATCTTGGCCAAACCTAGGAAATGAATGATTAAAGTACAAAATGAACACATCAAACCCATTCTCAACCTAGGCGTGGAAACTGCCACTCAAAAGTTTCCTGGTGAACCCACCATCCATCAAAAATTCACCCTTATACCCCTCCCCCGAGAGGCGCGACCTTCACAGGGCATCTCAGTCCTAGGTATTGTCCCATACTTCTCGCATCCCCCTTTCGGACGTGGATCCTATAGCCTGAAGGTAAGGATGCAAAAAATTTGGAGCGATACAAAGGGAAAGTGCCATTTTTTCCATTTTTTGGGGCAGTAGGGCTTTTTCTCCATAAACCATCTCATAGGGGGTTCTTCCTGTATTTCTTTTAACAGACAACCTATCAACCCATAAAGCAAATTTAAGTTCACAATCCCATCCCCTTTTGTTTTTGCCTAATGACCTTTTTATTCTTGTTATTACATTTTTATTTGATGACTCAGCTAGATCATTTCCTTGGGGATAATAATTAGCAGAATGAGATAATTCAATTTCATATTCAACACAAAATTCTACCATTTCATATGACACAAAATATTGAGCATTATCAGTTACAAACTTTTTAGGAACTCCATACCTGGTTAAGATATTTTCCTCTATGAATCTGATGACTGCAGCTTCCACCAAATTTTTGAAGTAATCTGTTGTAGTTGTGATCCACTTATGCTGGCAAGATGAATTAGGCTTGATCTCTCCAATCATGCCAATACCCCATTGAGCAAAATGTGCTTCAATGATTACTGGCTTGAGGGGCATGGCTGGTAGATGCTTTTTCCCTATAAAAACTTGGCAGTTATGACAATTCCTAACATATTTATATACATCCTTAAAAAGGAATGGCCAATAATATCCTGCCCTCATAATTTTATTAGTTGTAGCCCTTGGGGCAAAATGTCCTCCACATAAACCATTATGAAATTCATTAATTATTTCTGGGACTTCTCTTTCATATAAGTAGACTAATAATACTCCATCAGGATGTTTCCAATATAATACTCCATTTTGTATATAATACTTTTGAGCTTGAAGTTTGATTGACCTCATTTTGTTTATTATCATATCTCCGAGGAAAGACAGCGTTTGTAGGTATGACAATATTTCTTCATACCATTTACATTCTTCATTTTTATTCTTTTGTCATCATATGTCTAATCTATGGTAAGGATATTTTCAGATCCTACTTCTTCTTTGTTAGCCAACAGTTTAGCTAAACCCTGCACTTTGACTATTTTAACAATTTTGAATTCAACATCATATTGCAAAAGTTTTACCATCCATCTTGTCGGTCTTCCCAATGGCTCTGATTGAGAAAAGATATCTTTTATTTCTATAAATGGAATACAACAGTAAACTTTGTTTGAACCAAATATACCTTTGAAGTGTTCTAAAGATTGGATGACTGCATAGGCATGTTTTTCCAACAGGGTGTATTTGATATGTGCTCCTTTTAGACCTAAACTCATAAAGGCTATTGGTCTTTCGTTATTCTTCATCTTTCTGTGAAAGAACTACTGCAATAGAATGTTCAAATGCATAGGAGTAGATATTGAAATCCTTGCATAATTAGGGCAACTTAAAGCTGGAGTGGTTGATATGGCTTCTTTAATTTTGTTGAATGTTTCCATATTTTCTAATGTCCATTTTATTTCTCCAGTTTTCTTCACCATATCATTTATGGGTTTGGTCATTTCTACAAAATTTGGGACAAATCTTCTGATAAAATTTATTTCTAAAATTGGGGAATTTTAGAAATGGCTTCTATCCTTTCTGGATCAATGCTTATTCCCTTTTCTGAAACTATATGACCTAGCAATTTTCCTTTTGTAGTTCCAAATATGCATTTTTTTGGATTTAGAGAGATTCCAAATTCCTTGCACCGAGAAAAAACTACGGTCAAATGTTCTAGATGATCTTACGGATTTTTAGAAAAAACTGTGATATCATCTAAGTACACTACTACAATTTTGAACATTAGTCCTTTGAAAGCAAAGTCCATCACTCTTTGGAAAGTAGCACCTGCATTTATCAATCCAAAAGGTATTCTTAAATATTCAAATGTGCCCCAGGGTGTGGTGAATGTTTCCTTGTGGCTATCTTTTGGATTTATCATAATTTGATTGTACCCTAAAAATCCATCTAACAAGGACAATCTAGTTGAACCTACTACTCCTTGCAGTAGTTGTTCCATGTTAGGCAATGGGTAATTGTCTTTTAGTAAGCTCTTGTTTAAATTTCTAAAATCCACGCATAGTATAATGTCCCCATTCTTTTTCCTAACTGGTACTAAGTTGGATATCCAGGAGGAAAATATGACTTTTCTTATTATCTTGGAGTCCAACAATTTTTTAACCTCTTTTTGCATTACTGGGTGTAGATTCGGATTATACATTCTCTATTTTTGTCTAAATGACTTGGCATCTTCTTTCAAGGGTATTATATGTGTCATCAAATCCATTTTGAAAGTTTTGAGATCTTCATAGGTCCAAGAAAAATGTTCTATGTTCTTTTTTAGGAAACTGATATATCCAGCTTTTTCTTTAGGAGGTAGTGCCATGTTTACTTTCACTATTCTGGGTTCTTTCATTGAGCCAATATTAATATCCTTAGATATCACTTCTCTACATATAGGTTTATAGGCTTTGTCAAAATCATCAAATAGGCTTTCAAGAGACACCAATCCTTTGGGTATTCTATTAGTTTTCAACTAGATTACTTCTACTGGTTCTCCTATTTGATCTTTTAGCTTTTATTCATCTTTTTCATCACATATGACATCTGCATACTAATTTTACAAAGTCATAGAATCCTTAATATCTATATAATCTTGAAAAACCTGAAGATAGACTATGTTATCTGGCACAGAAGGTTTATAGACTGAGATAGTTGGAAACTTGTCCATATATTTTGTAGTTATTTTTGAGTTATCTAGACCTGAGGCATTCATAGCTAAGAGATCTACAACATGATTTTGTTCTCTAGGAATATATGAAATATTGAAAGCCAAAAATTTATCAATTTCTTCCAGTATTGCATTTCTATATTGCTTAATTCTAGGATGCTTGGTCTGATATTTACCTTTTATTTGTAATATAATAAGTTTTACATCCCCTATACATTTAAGTAGTTAATACCTAACTCTTTTGATTTCCTTAGCCCTAATAGTAAATCTTCGTACTCATCTACATTGTTTGTACAAGGAAATTGCAATCTGTAAGTGATACCAAGGTAACTTCCTTTAATATCAGTCAAATTTACACCTGCACCTGCTCTAGATTGGGATTTAGCCCCATCAAATAACATGGTCCACATTTTTTAGGTTAATACTCGATTTTATTCAACATCGGTTATTCTCATATCTTTTGGATCCATGTTCTTTGCATCTAGTACTTCCATCAGGAATGGGTTGTGCCATATTGAATAGACTCCCGTCCCTTTTTCTTCCATAGAGTTAACTAAGTTAATCATGGTTTCATCTATTTGAATTAACTCGACAAAGTGTTTTTTGAATGGTTCTCTTCTCAAAATTATATTCTCCTTATCTGATTTGGGGATGGTAGCATAAGACCAGTCTAATTGTATTGATCCCCCTAGTTGCTCTGCCCAATGCCTACTGAGTAATAGTGAGAAGAATGGATCAACGTCAACTACTGCTACATCCATGAAAATGCCCTTTTTGGGGTGTTGGTCTAGGAAAACTAATAATCCAGTTATCACCCCTACATAGGGAATTTATCTGTTGTCCATTATAGAAACAGGAGCATAATCTCTAGTACAGATTAATACCATTTGGTCAGCTATTAACTTAGGCATGATATTATGTTAAGCTCCACTGTCAAGCATGCAATTATGAATCACATATCTTTCTCCTTCATCTAAATTATATCTTAATGACACGTAGAAGGGTCTGACAGAAGATGGTGATCTTGTATCATGTGGATTTTGTCTAGCAGCATGACAAGTAGGATCTTCTTTATGCTCTACTAATCCAAAAGCTCTGCATACTTGTTCTATGTATGTTTAAAATTTCATAAGGTCAAAAAATATGATATTAACTTTTTGATTACTGAGTTCTGACCCAACATCAAATTCTATCTTCTATATATCCAATGGTTTATTACTTTCTTCTTTGGGAACTTCTTCTTTTGATTCTATTACCTCAGGAGTAATTTTGTGAGGGTCCCTATCAATTTTCTCTTTACTGATATTTTTATTGGTGAAATTTTATCTTCTTGTTTCATTTGTAGATGATTTCTCTGTTCTTTCAAGGACTGTTCTATTTTTTAAATTTAAAGCATGGGTTGCCTCTAATTATTCAACCTCTTGAGCAGTGGGAATCAATTTCCCTTGCTTCATATTATCATATCTTGACTCATGTAATTTTTGCAAGATTTTAGTTCCTTTAGTTACTAATATCTAAGGATGATGATTTGAAGCATATTTATCCATGTCTTCTTCAAATAGCCTTTCTCTAGATTCATCTTCAACGGACCAACATGCATTGATTCTTATATCTTCCTCTGATTATGCATGC